>VYXB01010184.1:85361-95729 GCA_013397135.1 Pachyramphus minor | reverse complement strand
CCCCCCCGAGGGGAGCGGCGGCCGTCGGGCCCGCCTTGGCGTGCGACGGAGCTCCCGTGCTGCGGGATTCCTGGCGCTGGGCTGCGTTCTGTTTCGGAGGCACATCTTCGGGGCCGCTCAAGTGCGCTGACGTACTGCCCGACTTGAAATCCTGCGCCTTGGCAGCGCTGAGTTAGTGGCTTCTGAATGTAAGGAAACAACTTACAGAATCACAGAGTCGATTAGGTTGGAGAAGAGCCCTGAGATCATCGAGTCCAACCTGTGAGCGAACACCACCGTGTCGACTAGACCGGGGCACCAAGTACCACATCCAGTCTTTCCTTAAACACCTCCAGGGACAATGACTTCACCACCTCCCTGGGCAGCCCATTCCAATGCCCAGTCACTGTTTCTGTGAATAAGTTCCTCTATGTCCAACATAAACCTCCCGTGGCACAGCTTAAGACTATGTCCTCTCCTATCGCTAGTTACCTGGGAGGAAAGGTCAGCCCCCACCTGGCTTCCACCTCCTTTCAGAGAGTGATAAGGTCCTCCTGAGCCTCCTCTTCTCCAGAGTAAACACTTCCAGCTCCCTCAACTCATCCTTACAGGACTTGTGCTCCAGACCCTTCACCAGCTTCACTGCAGCTTCACACTCCAGCACCTCAATGTCCCTGCTGAATTGAGGGCCCAGAACTGGACACAATACTTGTGGTGTGGCCCCGTCAAGAAAGGTCCTAGAAAAGCTATTTGTGCATATAGCAGTCTAAAATTTATGGTACCATTTTGCTGATATTGAGACAGCATTTGTGAAGGAAGATTTTATTTGTATTTTGCAGCAAGAGAGACAACTCCCAGTTACTCAACTAGGAAACCATGAGAAGCTAGGAACTGAAAGAAATCTGCTATGCTATAAAATGCAGTGGTTACAGAAACTGAACTAAACATGTGTACAGGAAGTAAAGGAAATGCTTCACCAAAATACACTGAGGAGATGACAACATTATGAATAAAGCAGGTGTGGCAGATGAACTGATGTTTGTGAGGGAAGATGTGTGATGGGTCCTGAACTGGGCTGCAGCGGGGAATCTGTGCCCACCTTTTTGCAGTATTTGTCCAAATAAGCAGAGTTAAATGTGTTTGTTTAACATCCAAGGCAAATGGACCAGGAACACCTGCTTGTCATACTCATCTGCCCATGCAACATTTCAAAATAAGTAGGAACACTTGGCAGAATTGAGATCATACATCGATTTGATAAAAGGTGGAACTGTCAGCCAACGTGGCAACATGTACTAAAACTGTCCACCAGTGTTGCAATGTGTAGTAAATGTCCCAAAAATACATTGTCAAACATAAAATAGATGCAGCAGGCCTTTCTGACTAAGAACTATTACTATACAAAAATCTATGTTGCAAATATTAAATGTGTTAGAGCTAGCTGCTATATAGATGTAAGCAGTTAATTGTAAACACATTGAAATATTCTAAGCAAAGTTATGGGAGTTTTTAGTGTGGCTCAACGTGCTAATGCTTGAGAATAAAATGCTGATAAAAGTAGTAAAGAGTGACCTGAGAAGGAGAGATCATGTTATGAGGGTTATCTCGCTTACATGTACACCCTAATCGTTTTATCTCTTTATCTAAAGAAATGAGGCTTAAGCAATTGCAGTCTTGGGTGTTTCCTTTTCCATGCATGCTTTCCACCTTGACGGACTTTTGAACATGCTGGTCTATTTAGCCTTATCTGCAACCATGTGCAAACCTTGGAAGGTTGAATTTGTACAACCTGGGGAGAAAAAAAAAAAGCAGTTACACATGTCAGCAGTTATGCAAGAAAAGGAAGGCAAAGCACAGGTGATATGCAGTTGGCTAGCCAACTTGGTTAAATTTACTGCTTGGCTATTAAGCACACCTCTGGGTTTGGGCTTGAGCGTGTCTTTCACAGAGAGTGTGTCATAGCACACAAGGGAGCAAGGGAGACTGGTGTTACTGCTGGAAGTAGAATTATGCACTGCAGACACAAACCCCTTAAGAAACAATATTTGAAGTTCAGTGCTTACAGAGGATCTTGGGAATATGAGCAGTTTCAATGTCATATTTCCAGGTCTAAAGCATGTAGTCATACAGAATTGAGGTTATTCTGCCAGAAATTCATGCCTGAGTAATAATAGAGGATTAACGTTCCCACCTATTACACCTTCGTTCTACTGGAAGTTACCACTCCTGTCTGATAGAAAGAATGAGAATATGTAGGTTCCTCATCTTCCCAGGCTTCAGAATATAAACATATGCTGACTTTCTTGGTGTTTGGGTTAATATTCAAATTGTGAACCAGAGTATCTCCAGAGCAGATATGCGGCCAATTTGGCTGACTCTGATTCATGGGCAATAACTTCTTCTAAGAGAGAGGGCCAGAGAGCAAGGGACAGTGATCTGCATACAGCATGAATTGCCAGACCTGCCTCAGAAATCTGAGTCCATAGGCAAATTACTCAAAGGTTGAAAATTTATTTTTTAAGGAAAAAAAGAAATAGTGTGGTTGTATTTGCATACCACAGAATATTTACTCTGAAGATTAGATTGATGTCATTTCTTGATCTAACAAAGTACTTTGGGGAAAAGAACCTGGAAGAGAATAACAGTAAGCAAAAGTTGAAGAGAACTGTTCAGTGCACAGGATGTAAGTCTTAATCCTTTTGCTTCTTGTTATGATTGATTTATGACTGCAAGGCAGTTTTCTTCATGAAGATATTATACAGGTATCACCACACCAAAATGTCGCTGTCAATATCCAAGGGAGAGATGGGAAAAAAGCTGACTATTCTTACCCTTATGTGTGATACAAGATCACATAAGGACTTGGGTATTTATGCTATCATTGCTGTACTGGCATATTTTAGATATTTTATTCTTTTTTTGTTCTTGATACGTATTTCAGCATTTTTTTCATCCATTAGAGAAATATGTGCAAAAACTCTAGTCCTTTTAAAATTAAAAGAAACTGTTTAAAACATGTTGCTTGCAAGCACTTGTGGTGGTTTAGGAAGGTTTAGCACAGCAATGACTATTAAGTGAACCAAAGGCATTCTAAGTACCGAAGTAGTAAGGGATTTTTTCCTCCCTTTACTGAAATATATTGCAGTTCTCCTCAGTTATCACCAGATGGCCTTAAAAGTTTCTTTTTTTCTGAAGTAGGGAACAGTGTAGACACGAGGAAGTGATGTATCCCTGTTCTGCAATCGTTCCAGGAAACAGTTGAGTTGCAGTTCCCAGCAAGGTTTAGTTTTCCTCCAAACTTTTGTGTACAGAGATAGAGCTAGAGCTAGTATTGACAATCTCAAATGTTAAGCCTGCTGGTTTCCTTTTAAATTATATCATTTAATTCTCCTCTTTTTTTTTTAATCCACTCCCCCCCTTTTTTTTAAGAACTTGGATTGTCAAGAATCATGATGATGAGTCTTCTTTTGCCTCTTTTTCTTGTCTCTGTTCTGTTTATGAACAGCTTCTCAGAAGTGGAGGGAAGGAAATGGAAAGGTGAAGGTACAACTCAAAACCTGGAAAGTATTGCCATTGGAAGATGCTATGATTACATTAGAATTGTGAATCCTGCTGTTGGGTAAGTTTTGATTGTTTCTGGATAAGTTTTTTATGTTCTGTGCAACATGGTTATTAATCAGAAGCCTGATATTATGCTTCTAGCCATGAAAGTGATCCTATTGCAGCCAGCATGCTTGTAGCTGTCTGAAAATAAAAAATGAATTTTGATATCATATTTTAAGTAAAGTAGTGTAATTAAGGCAAGATTTTTAATCCTGCCAGTTTTTATTTCACATTCCACCCCCACCCCCCCCCGCCCCCTGCTTACTGTTCTGTAAGGAGAACACCACACAGAGATGGCGGGGATGATGTTTCTTAAGTATCAAATCTGACAGTGGTCCTGGGAAGATCAACTTTGCCTTGATGCCTTGTATGTCAGGTCATGTAAGAAGGGAAACACCTCACTTTGCAGCTACCCTGTGGTACTGAAGGAGACTGCTTAGCTCATCCACCTGAAAAATTAAGTAGTAATCAACTGCTCAAGTAGGATTATTTGTGAGCTTTCAATATCTGTGTCAATTATACAGAACTGGAGGTAAATCACACACTTTGAGCACTTTTTCTGTCTTCCTTGCCTTGAAAGGGCTTCCGTAAAAAGGGAAAAAATTAGGAAGGACAGTCTCCTGGAGTTCAGCCCTGTATTCTGCCACTAAAATTTTGTCATAATAGTTTGAAGAGGTATTTGCAGAGGGGTCCTGGCTGGGTTACACATTGCTGCTGTCTTAAACAGGGCTAGATTATATTGCAAATATCACCCCCTTCCTCCAACCTCCCTTTTTCAGTTCCTGTTGCAAAAGAGGAAGATACAGGGCTGAAAACAGGTTGGTGGTTTTTAACAAAGACAAAAACTACATGCTTCTCTGCCCAATAACATTATTAACTTATCAGAAGCATTTTGTTTCAAGTACCTCATGAAAGAAGAAATCACCCTAATGTAAATAACATGGTACCAGAATTTCAACAGAGCAGTTCAAGCTTGGCAGATTTATAAACATGTCACAATAGAAGGTGCAAATAAACTTTAACTAAAGATTTCTACACACCTACAATATAATACATGTGTAATATACGTAATAAAAAATATGCAAATTCAGTTAACAGTTGTGTAGGTAGTCTGGTCTTGCAGTAGGCTCTGCATAGGTAGAATTCCTGGTGGACTTAACAGATTGTCACATTATTTATATCTGAAACATGGCTAATAATATAAAGTATGCTAAAATGAGCAACATAAAGGATAGTCACTGTAGAAATAATATCATTAACTGATTTGGACTTTTAAATACAATATTCTTGAAAATATTTCTATATGTCTCATGTCTATGATAGTTTTGTGATCTAATTAATTCCTGTGACATTTTCACAATATAATTTTAAAACTGAGAAGTCTGAACACATTCATCAAAGTCTTTTTGTTCAGGATAGCATGAAGCCGGGCAGGACACTAGGACCACTTTCCTGAATTAAGACCAAAAATGGCATTATAAAAAGAAGAGCTACACAATTAATTTCATGTAATGTGGAGGGGTTTTCTCTTTCTGTGAGGTCTATAAGCAAATAATGTAATCCAAACAAAATGGAAATTTCATATTGCACAGGTGCAAAGCAGATACTCTAATTATTTTTATCCCTTTCTGTTCATTGCTGGTTTCTTAGTTGCCCCCAGGCTGGCTTTGACAGAGGCACAACCACCTGGATACGTTTTGCTTCTGAATTTATGTGCAAATACAATAATTTTCTAAAAATACTTTGCCAACATAAAGGAAGCTAGCAAGTCATGTCTTTACACTGCAACATACTTAAAACATAAAGATGTTTATAGAAACAGAAGAAAACCTTTCTCCTATGTTATAACATGCAAAATGGCAGGTAAAGGGTGCATTTTACAAAATGATGTGGTCATGTAGAAGTGAGGAATTTGAACAAAGATCATATTTGAAATTTTCTAGTAGGAGTATGCTGTGTAACAAAATGTTCCTGTAGTGCTTTTTCTCCAGACTTATTTGTAGTATATCGTGGAAGTTTTGAAAACAATTTTTTTAACTGACTAGTATGAAATAAATCTAATATGACTCATTAGTGTTTATTGAGATTAGAAGGAATTGTCCTGAACTATAGTCCTTCCCCACCCAGTAGTTTCAAAAAGTATTTTTGCCAGCTAAGAAATTTTGAGTATCAGAGCAGAATAATCATTTTGATTTACAAGCTGTTCAAACCTGGATGAGAAGTCATGAAGAAAAAAAAATGCAGTATATGAATTAACCAGGAATTTACTGCAAGATTCAACTGTTAAGAAAGATATTAAAAGTGCTGGTGAACATAACTTACAAGTACTGGCATGAATAAGTGAGTGCTTACAGCAGAAAGCTCTTTAGCAAAATGAGACAGAAATACATACACCTGTCAGAAGCTGAAGTATAACAGCTTGAAATCAGAAATAGGGCACAAATCCTTTTATCAAGTAAATCTATTTAAATCTTGAAACAACTGATCAAGGATCATATTGCATCAGTGAATATTTTTGGATCAAAAACCGTATCTCCTTACGTTACATAGGGAATTATTATGTAGTTGTTGGAAGCATGGCCAGAGATTACTGTAAGAGAATTTGTGCTCTGTTTCTTTCATGGGAGCTGCATAGATCACAATGGGTCCTTTAAAGTGTCTGCAACAGCCAGTGTTTCAAAGCAGCTCCTTAAAGAATCTGTGCCAGCCAAAACCCTGCTGTCTATAGATGACATTAAATGAGCAAAACTCTCTAATGGCAGAGTTTGATTTACTTGTCTGGACTACTGTTGTTTGAGCTAAAGCTTTGCAATTACAGCTGTTCGTGTTAGGAGTGCTGGATGCACTTAAAATAATTCTGTTGTGCAGAGCGTTCCTGGCATAAACCTTGTCACAGCGTTACATGGGGAAGGTACTGTGGAAAAGTGGTGAGAGCAAGAATTCCCTTTTTAATTACTACAGACAGGCTCAGATCTGTGACAGATGAAAATCCAGAGAGATAGGACGCTTTCATCCTGTCCTGTTCTTCCATGGGAGATTATTGTCCCCAAGGCAGAGCTGGCAGAAGAGAACTGCTGGAGTGTGCAGCAGTTTATTTCAGGCTTCCTTTCATGAGCACTTTAAATGCTGAATGCTAACAATATTCTTGTAGCTACTGCATGGTGACTGTGTGTTCCACACAGTTCCACACTGGTCACTGTACTCATTCCAGCAAGGTAAAGCTGGGTAGTCCTAGGGCCCATACACACAAGGCCTCTCTTTGTCGAAACCATTATTCTACCATCGAAACTCTTTTAGTAACTCCTCCTGCACTGGAATCTGACATTTTAAGAGTAATAATGCATTCCTATCGGAGGTGCAGCTGTAAACCCCCTAAGGTGAGGCCATGATAAGATCCACTTTGCACAGAAATCACACAACGTGAAGACAAAATGAATTCCTTTATTTAAGGATGGGCTAGCTTTTATCTGGTAGGGCATGGAATGCATGGAATTTGGGAGGAATCGTGCCAGGGGAATGTCCATACATGGGAATTGGGCTGGAATATATCCAAATATGGGTGAGGAGAGATACACAAATGAGGGAAAGCTATAAATTTTAACTAACAGGAACCAATAGGCAGAGGGTTTACAATCAGCGAATAGGAAAGGGGCTAACATTAGCTTAAACTGCAGATTACATACAAAGTAAGATTTTTTCTAACAACATTGTTAATAAATTGAATAAACACAACACTTGTATAATATGAAAAGGCAGTCTCTGAGGTAGGAAGTTATTGTTGTCCAGTAGTCCAGCTGTATATTAAAGCTGTCTTTTCTTCAGTTCTCTTCAGATATTCTTTTCCACCACATATAAACCTCTTGTGGAGTATTCCCAACACATTCCAGTAGTTTTACGTATTTAGCTATACTTTAATTGAAATGGCTTTTTGAATCTGAAAAACTTCAAAGAAAGCTGTTTTCTTTATGATTTCTGCAGTGCTGAATAGCAAGCTTGCTGTATGTACTCTACCTATGAAGATTTTTGTTGAATTAAGATGTGTTTCTAATTCCACACTGTAAATGACAATATTTTCCTTGCTACTTCCTCCTAATCTGCTGCAGTTATGAGTCAGAAAAAGACAAGATTACAGGCTCTTCATGACCTGCAATTTTTTTACCACCCCGACTTTTTTTCTACCTTAATTTTCTATCTTAACCTTATGGATATTTTAATGTGGGAATTCGAAGTAGTTGGGAACAAATTACTTTCTTGCTCTGCATTGATTAACCAATTCTGCTGTTTGTTTGTTTCAGTGAGAAGAATTGTTCAGAGATATGGGAAGCATTTAAAAGTGCATTTATTAACAAGGATCCATGCAGCATTCTACCTGAGGACTATGAATTATTTATCAACCTGTCATTGCACACAATTCCAGCTAACAAGGTAATGATTATTTATGTTAACTGTCCTTAGACATCCAACAGATTTTCTGTGACATAGTTCAAAATCGACCAAGAGTCATTATCTGGCTGACTTGTGAGTCATTATTTCCAGCCTGTCTGTAGTTTAAAAACTAGATTCGAACTTGATAGCATTTTTTAATGTGTTTGGCTCCATTTATTTTATGCAGTAGCTTTTCAGCAACCTCTCTTTTCATACTACAAAGATCCCCCATTTTTCCTGCCCTGGTGGAAGCTCTGACATAGTCCCCGAACTTCTGCTTTTCCTCAAGTTAGGTGCTCTGCCTGCAAAGGCTGTGCCTGCTGTCATCTTTTGCTTCTACTCCTCATAGCCAAGTCTCGTGGCAATGGCATGTTAAACATTGACACACTAAACAAACATAAGCAGAAATGAGATAGAATGTTGTTATATGCCAGAAAATAGTAAGGGCTTGATGTGCTGGCAATTGCAGAGAACTGTGAAAGTGCAAAAGACAGGTTGTGCTTTAAAGTTTTTCCTCCAGCACAATTATTCTTCATCTCTAAATGATACAAGCAAAACCAACAAATACTCCTGTCAACATAGCTTAATTCATGAAGAGTTTCACAAACACAGAAATAACAGCAAGATGTATGATTTTTTCACACCATAAGCCAACACAGCAATGTGAGAGAATTCTGGCAACATATATCTGGCTTATAAATGTCTTTCTTCCCTTTTTCCTCCTTTTCCGAAACTGTCTACTGATGCAGGAAAAGCTAGGCCTAACTATATTTAAAATAGGTCTATATCCCTTCCCATCAAGGTATGAGTGTCCCTCAAGTCGCTAGAGATCAGAATTTACATCTCTATAAAATGAAAAACTTTATCCCTCCTCTAAAGACAAGCTAACATTTCTGGTTATTACTTGATTTTGAAAGAAATACCAAAACATGTTTTAAACTGTTTTCCACACCCCATAATCTCATTGTGTCCATTGTGACCATCATGTGCATTGTTGTCCAAGTGTCAGTACTTATCTTCTTTTTTTTTCCCCCTATTTTTGTATAGTCTCTCTTCTGGGAAAATAATCAGCTACTAGTCAATAGCTTTGCTGGCAGAGGACGGCGCTACATGTCTGTGGGTGATACCCTGTTTGGCTTCTTTGGAGATTTCCTAAACTGGTGTGGGCAGGCAAACAGCCCTGGTAAGATAATGGTGCTATAATAAACATTTATGTGTAAAACCATAATGGAGACCGACTGCTGTGTTCTGGTAAAGCTAATTTTGCTCTTACCTGGTGAAAAATTTGGGATAGCTTCACTCCTATATCATTTGAATATTTAACATTGCAGTCAGGGAGCACACGGTGAAATGTAAACAGTGCTGCAGTAGAGATAAACCTCCTGCTCAGTCCTCTGAACCTGGAGCTCTCTGCATACCAAGAATAGAGTTAGAACCATTTCAAACAAATTACTGAATCCACAGAATGTCACTCTTTGTGTCAACAGCAAAGATTGAAAAATTATTGAAAAAATACAACAGTCAGCTTTCAGTGTCATGTCAAACTATGTTGTATGTTCAGTGAGTAATGAGCACATAAATTTAGTTGCTTTCTAAAGTCCCTTTTTACAGTCATTATTATCTCTCTAATATTACAAATCACATGCCTTCCCACAGGACTGGACTATGAATCCTGCCCTACTACAGTGGAATGTGAAACCAATGCAGTGGATTCTTTCTGGAGGATGGCCTCAATCACTGTAAATAGTGCATTAGTGCTGACTTCATACATTAGCCAGCACGTCCTGGGTGGTTCAGGAAAACATTGCCAGCTCAAAACAGCTTTAAACCTGTAACTCTGCTAGATTATTTCCTCTGATACAAATACACTGTTTTAGACTGAGTACAGTGTTTTAGCAAGAGGAACTTTTCTCTTTACCTAGATAGTGTGTTAAAATTCTGTGTTAATCTTGTTAATATAAATCATATACTAAGCACAATAAGCACACTAGTTGTCTACTAATTGCAGGTCCTAAGTGACATTTGACAGCTTTGCTGGAAACCCTTTATTCACAGATCAAACCCAACACAGACTGCTAAAATGCTTTCTTCCTGTGCTGGAGAAACTATTTATAGGTGTGAGAAAATAGCTTAATTCAATGAATGAATCCACTGGCTATCATGAAGATGTCCTTTCTCCTGCAATGACCTGCCAGGGCGCTAGTGTAGTATTATTTTTGCAGTTCTGACATTCTTCTTGGTAGAATTCTTTCTTTAGTCATTGTTGCTTGCAATAAAATAGCAAGTCATATTGTGAACAGTTTTGGTCACCCCAATATAAGAAAGATATTAGGCTATTAGAGAGAGTCCAAAGGAGGGCAA
>VYXB01010184.1:60813-85355 GCA_013397135.1 Pachyramphus minor | reverse complement strand
GTGGTTGGGCACTGGAACAGGCTGCCCAGGGAAGTGGTCACAGCACCAAGCCTGACAGAGTTCAAGAAGCGTTTGGACAATGATCTCAGGCACATGGTGTGACTCTTGGGGATGGTCCTGTGCAGGACTAGGAGTTGGACTGGATGATCCTTGTGGGTCCCTTCCAACTCAGCATATTCTGTGATTCTGTAACAAATTTGTAAGATGAGTTCTGGAAAATGTTGTTATGTGTTGCAGTATGCAAAGCACAGTTCAGGGGAGATACATGTCTTGTTGAATGGTTCTGCAGTTGGAGGAGCTTATCCACAGCCAAGGTAAGAAAACTGATTTATTTGTAGAAAGTCTAATAACTATATAAAAAAAAAGTCAACCAGTTGTTTGGGTCTTCTGCTGCACAAAGCATGGGAAATGTAGCTGTAAGAACCTAGTGTATCAAAGTCTGCTCACTTGTGGGGACAACTCTTAATTGTTCCTAGTTGAAGGAATTAATATGAAATTAATATGACGGAAATAATCCTTTTGACTCCTGCATTTTACAAACTGCTGTGGCAAGAAGGATGAATGCTCTTTGAAAGCTGCCCTCAAGTCAGTCAACATGCTGTGGCAAAATGTTTATGTCTCCAAGAAGGTGGGCATTACAGCAACATGTCCAAGGAGAGGGTATTGTTACAAGGACTGTAATTTCTGTCAGGCCTAGGAGCAAAGTTGGTAAGTTCTACAGGGAAAGTTCTTTGTCCTGCTATTTCTCCAGGACCAAGAGTGGAAGTAGTTTGAGATCCATTATGGTTTAAGAAAGCAAAAAAAGCTTATTGAGAAGGATAATAGCAAAGATTACCTTCCTCTTCTCCTTAGTTCCTTGTATATTAAGGACACGTATATTTCCCCTGATTCACAAGTGTATCACTATGCAGAAGTTCATCTAAGCTTACATTTAAAATTTGTTGTAAAAGTACACCCTTTAGAACTTTTACTGAGTATGTGGCTGTAGTGATTGCTTACCTGTGATAAAAAATACATCTTTCCTTACCTCAGCAACTGTCCTGTCCAAGGCAGGTCAAAAAAACACCTCTTTTAAAAACCCATAGAGCAGATCCTCCTTCTGTGTGTTCACTGAGGACTAAAAATTAACACTGAAAAGTTAGTTTTAGCCCTGAATAGGAGAGAAACAAAAACCATGTGTTCCAAAACCCCACTACCTACTTACCTCTGTCCCCCAAAAGGTCCATCTCTGTACACAGCTTTCAGTGAATTGTGGAGACTTGTACGGTCTCCTTGGGTTGGTCTGGTGGTCAACTGGGACCAAGTCTTCTGCAGATGATAATACCTGGCAGCAGGCTAATGCCCAGAATCCAGTATAGAATCCTTATTTAAGAAACAGATTCCCTATTTCTGTAAATTAACAGATTCCTTATTTCAGAAACCTCTTACACATAAATTAGTTCTGCCAGTTCCTTGGGTTGCCTGTCTGGTGGTATCTTAGCCAGTGAAATCACCACTGGAACACAGCCTGCCGAGAAAAAACCAAAACCAGTTACTCCATCTGTATTCTTTGCTGCATATCTCCTGGTCCATTTATAACTCAATTTGATTAAGAGATCGAGTTTGAAAGAGGCTTAAAGTTGAATAATTAATAGCAGAAGGTAATCTGAAAGATCTGCCTGTCTTCCTAAACATCTCTCTGGTCTGTTTTCAAGTATTTTAAAGCCAGTTTCAAAATTTATCTGATGTTAAAGTTTGCACACTTAAATCCTCATTAAGACACCTGACACTGCTTGAGTTAAGATTTATTTCTCACTTCACAGCAAAATAACTTTGCTCATTCACACAGTATGAATTTAGTTGGCAGACTTCTTTAATAATTAGCCACTCCAAAAATTGGTTTTACTGAAGTCAGTTGTACATTGTTCCTCCACAGTTTCTGACTCCTCTAGTTAATGATTTCTCCAACTTTGGGGGAAGCTTCTTTTTTTCTGTCAATAATATATGCAGGAATGAGCAAATGAATTAGAAGTAGTTGGAATCTTTATTTTTTCCTTATATTTTCACCATGTATTTGACAGGCTTGGACACCTTGGACAGATAGGCAAACCTGCTGTTGCTGCTACTGGTCTCTGGTTAGCTACTGCTGTACCAGACCTGACCAGAGAAGGCAACTGTTGGTATCTGCTTCCTCATGTTCCACTTCTCCAGAAGTTTAAATTTACTTGCTCACTTCATGAACCAGTCTCAGCTGGCTGGCAGCACATGCTGGCAACCACCCCATGTCTTCTGCTTCCACGGCAGCAGCCCAGTTGTTTGCCTGAAGGCACCAGGAGGACAGGGAAGTGGTCACATTGTCACTACCAGTCTTATCCAGGGAGTGACAACTAACATTTCCTTCTTCTCAGGGGGAGTCTCAGAGCACTTGAAGTGGCTAAGAGACACTGCAGTCCTGATATAGTCATTTAAGAAGACCCATGATAGGCAAATTAGAGGACACACCTAGGCTCAGACTTGGGCCGAGCATTCAGTGCAGACACAGCCCTTATAAGCTATCTGAAGAAAAGAAAAAATTTAAAGGTTGGAAATCACAGGACATCTTCCTGAAAGGGTTAGAAATCTGTGGGTGTGAAATGCCTGCATCTCACAAAAAAATTCAATTTACAGACATGGAAATAATCCTTTGGTTTTGGCATCTTTATATGAGATATTATGAAGAAAATCTTTACTGTGAGGGTGGTGAGGTGTGAGGTGTGTGAGGTGGAACAGGTTGCCCAGAGAAGCTGTGAATTCCCTGTCCCTGGAAGTGTTCAACACCAAGTTGCATGGGACTTTGATACTCTGCTCTAGGGGAAGGTGTCCCTGCCCACGGGTGGGAGGTGGGAACTAGATGATCTTTAAGGTCCCTTCAAATCCAAACCATTCTATGACTCTATGATTTAGTTTCCATTTTGTTATCTTGTTTTAATTGTTATTTAATTAGAGTCAATTTACATAAAGCACTAAAGTGGAGGATTCCCTAACTTAGGGATATCTAGAAATTTCTCCTTTTTTGGTCTTATATATTGTAGACCAATACTTCATGTTACTGTTGCTGTCATTGTCTACCTAAAAATATACTTGTCTTGTGGCAGGTTTTATTTTTTTCATTTAAAGCAAAATTGGATTTTGTCTAAAAGCAATAACTACAAGAATGACCTATTTTTTACTTTTCTTTTTTTTTTACTAAGTATCAAATACTTTTTGTTTTGTTTTTGCATTTTTAAAAGTTTACTTCTTTCTGGTTCACTTCAAAGTTGTAACTTTTTTTCAGCTGAGCCCCTCTAAGATGAATAGGAAAATAAATCTTTAAGTGCCTTTGACCTTTGAGGACATTCAGAATATGAATCAGATTTTTCTAGTCTGTTTGAGCCTGATTGTAATCAGAAGATATAAAGTTAAGGAAGCCCATATTCTACAGCAGTATCAGAGCCTTCATTAGTGTAAAGTAGAAAAGACTAATTAATGTTCATGTTCTTTATAGTTCTAAATTTTTTTTTTCTTGAATCAGTTTTTTTGCAGATTATGAAATACCTAATCTCCAAAAAGACAAAATCTCACAAATTGTTATTTGGGTTGTGGATGATATTGAAGGACCAGATCTGTAAGTTACATTTTCAAAAAAAAAAAATTTCTCCCTTTTGGACCTGTCGTTAAAATTTCACCTTATCTTTCTGTTTGATTATAATTGCATAGCACTTAGACTAAAGTATTTTAGATGCTTTCATGAACACAAAAGGCACAACCTGCCATTCTTAAAGAGTATAGAAATACTATAATTAGATAAAATATAAATAAATTTTAATATTAGATCTGTAGTCAACTCTTGGTTGGATCTGTATGTGTGGATCTCTGCATCTCAGACCTTGAGTGAAGATACATCTTGTACAGTTTTACTAAGAGTCAATCTGAATTTCAGATTAAGTGCTGACAAGAGATATTTCTTTCACCTCGCCATATGCATTCTTTTCATTTTCAGCTATCTTAAGTATTTGAAAAAATTGTAGAAGCAGATAAATACCAAAAGGGGGCTCCTTTTCTCTCAATAGTTAATCCAGTAATAAAATGTAGGCTTTAAAAATGTCTTAATTTTGCTGGTAATTTAATTAAAACAAATGAATAAATAATAAACAAATAAAACAGATCAGTCAGAACAGAATTGTCTGTTGGTAAATAACCAAAGACCAAGTGACAATTTTCAATCAAAACCTAATGGAAAATAGACTCTGAAGTTAAAAAAAAAAAATCATTAGGCTGGAAGTTAGGCCTTGTTTGGCATTGATTAAAGGAAGAATTAAATAGTCTATTCATTATAGCTTTTGTGGGAATCACTGCAAATGTACATGGGTGAATTGGGGATACAGAACAGAGGAAGTCAGTTTTGCAGAGTCCCTGCAATTTAACATGGGGACACTTTGTTGGTCTTAGAACTGCCCTGGCTGAAGAGGGCCAGAGAAATGGACTCAGATGTCACCATCTCCACCACATGTGTCTGAATACCAGGTGTCCTCTGCATTCTTGGGAGCATGAGGCTCCTGTTCTTGCTATTCAGTGGTGTTTAGTTACATCCATTCATTTTGTGTCATCTCCCTTTCATGTCTCATCTCTGCTCTGCTATCTCCTTTTGCTTCTTTTTCTTTCAATTTTGGAATGGCCAACCCAGACAACATATTATACCACAGTGCTGTGGAGTCTACAAAGCACAGTTCAGCTTTCATCCCTAAATCAAAGAATGAAACCTTTTGGGAGTTAAAAATTATACAGTCAGTCTTTCCAAAAGTTGCCCATACTACAAAGAAAAGACAAGCACTGAAAATTAATTTATCTTTCCGTTAATGGGAATTTTGTGGGGTTTTATAAATTGCTTGTACAATTATTTTGTTTGTCCCCATATGTTTTCTACAGCCTGCTTATCAGTGGCCTTAATACTTTATGTTGGTGCAAATTTAGAGGTCTCAGCAGGTTCTGTACTATGCTAAACTTTCTTATGGTAATTGGACCGCAAATTTAAAAATGAGTGCTAGAAACAGAAGCTGTATTTATGATTGTTTCTGGGTTTTTTCTCTCTCTGTGTTTTTTTATTGTTCAATATTCAAGAGAGAGAACATACTTCTAACCAAAAGAGTATTTCTGTTTTTTTATAATCAACAGGTTATAATTCTGTTTTATTATAGCCAATTATAAAGACAGGCAGAATCAACTTTGGCACTACCTAAATAGTTGCCAAAGAATATTGCAAATGAAACATTTAATATTTTACAAAAATTATTTAGCTCTTTTTCTGTCTAGTGTAATGTTAAAGGTGGGATTATTGGTTAATAGAATCTGAAAATGCTACACTGGCTGAAACTAATCTTCTAGACTGCAGACTAAGTATAAAATGTGAAACGACTGTAATGTAAGCAAATGAAGCATTATAAATTGCAATGTACACCATTCTTCTGGAGGTGCTATGGAATATAGAGTAGGCAAAGTAATGGGAATTTACTAATTCCATCAAGTTCAGTGAAAGGAAATTATATAACAAAAGACTTGAAATAATATTGAAATCCTTTCTCACAGAGATTCCTGTGGAATCCACAGTGTAAAGACATTAGAAACCAGACTGAAAACCCTTGGTTATAATGTCACTTGCACTGACAATTACAAGTAAGTGAAAATCCTTTATTATAATGCTGTATTTGCAAAACTACCTTATCTATTTGATTCTTACTTTCCAATACTTTAAATCCGTTAATGTTGTGTCTTCAGGAATGACTGATACATTGGAGGGATGATGTCACATTTTTTAGACTTATTGGGTTTTGGCTGTGAATTGAGCAAAGCATTACATTGTATTGTATAATTAGATGGAACATTGTACTCAATGTCAGACACAGAAGATGGCCTCATATTCCACTTCACTGTAAAATCTTTCTTTGGATTGAAAATCTAAGCAACAGTTAAAATCACTCTTGAATGTCTGCAGGATTATTAGCTATTCATAGTAGGATTCACATCTCTAGTTATTCCCAGTAGATTTTAAGACAATTTAATTGAAAGGAAGCTTTAGACATGACAATACTGTGAGTTTGTGTCATTTTTTCATTGGTTTTCCTCAGTTTTCTGCCTGAAAGATGCTAAATGAATTGATATCTTTACAGGTCTGTGGTGTTCTTACTCTGCTTGGATTATCCTGATAATTCTAAGTGTGCCTTTCCATCGTAAGTAAAAGAAGTTCAGTCCATCCTCAGTGTCCTTACAACCGAATAAACAATGCAGAAGTCAACAGTTTAACAGATCCAACCTCTACCATCTATTATATGTCATCCTTATGAAATATACAGTATTCTTCAATTCAGAAAGCTGTCTCTGTTTACAAATTGTGCACAAAAATTTTGAACCTGCTATTCAAAATTAGGTATTAATGGGTTCTCGTCAATCACACGGTAACTGTATGTGATTCTTGGTACAAATGAAGTTTGTACATATCACTGATGTGGTGCAAAATCTATTACAAATTTGAAATTGCTTTATTAATATTGTTCCTCCAGGAATGACATTGTAGGTCAAATGGCAGCACATTTCTCCAGCTACTGGAACTAAAGTTCTAAATTTTGAAAGGAAGTTTCTTTCTCATCTTCTTTTCATCTTCCATTTTGTGTGAAACTCAGTTTCTGTATTTCAGTGTATTTACCTTGGGCCCAATGCGTTTACCTTGAGCCTTACCTAGTAGGGTATCTGCAGAAATGCAGATGACATCCAAGACACAACGTTTTTAATTAGCAATCATTACTCCAAAACTAGCTTTTAATCTTTTCCTGTCTTATCCCTAGTTTAATTTATTATATAAAGAGAATTAAATTAATTTATTATGTATTTCAGTGATTTTACAGTAAAGATTACTGTTTTCAATTTTAAATAGTTTTCTTAATCTATGTGCTGTTGCATGTTTAGGTACACAGAAGACACCTGCTATGAAAGACCTTGCTGTCCCCAGTTATGGCGGCAGAGAGGTGCAACTTCTGCTTGCCTCCCTCTGGGAAGAGGCACTAGTGCTTCATGCAGTACAGAAAAATTCTTGTATGTCACTCTCTGTAACATATTTTAATACACCCTTACAGAGAGAGTGAGTGCTTTCTGTTGTTGCTGGTCACTGAAAACTTTTACTCATCTTGTCATGCAACAACGTTTATTCTCACATCCAAATTATATCCTAGCACCAAACTGTAAATATTATAAAAACAGACTCCTTCTAGGCAGTAGATCATAGGACAGGCCTCCAGTCCCATTAAGGTTTTTATTTGTTATAAAATCCATTTGCATGGTGGATAAAAATAGGGTTTCCTTGTTCTGCCACTGAATGGTGGGCTTTTGTTCACATGTCAAAGGAAAGTAAACTTATCCCATGAAAAATCATAGCTGTGAATGTAGTGACAATATTAGCAAACTGGAGGAAAAAGCACTTTACAGGACTTAAAAAAAAAATATTGTTACTTCTTAGCAGAAGATTTTTCTCCTCTCCCAGGTTTTAAAACATTTCCCTCAAAGTTCTGTGGAAACCATTAATGTCTTTCTCTTTTCAGCTCAAGGATGAGCATTACCAGTTCCGCAGTATTACCACATGGTGCTTGCAGTATGTAAGGGGAGCAGCCACCCCTTCCCTTCCATCCATGCCCGTACTTAAAGTAACATAATAACCTGCATTTTCTAAGCACCAATCTTATGCTCTTGTGGGATAACTATTAACCAACTCACATGTGATCATCCTCCTTAGGAGAAGTTTCCATGCTCGTTTCCTTCCTGAACGTTCTATTCCTTCCTGTATGCATGGCACTGTAATAGGTTTTTTTTACCTCATATCTGCGCTATACCAAATCAAGACAGAGCTTCCCCATCAGAATGCTAAACTATCATTGCCTCTCCTGAAGTTTAAGTAACTGAATTGCTTCAAGGCACTTACACTCTTCCCCAAATCACTTACTTCTCTGCAATAAATAACATCTTCATTGAAATTAACTGCCCTTTCACAAAGAGTCTTAAGCAAATGCATACAAATTATTTGATGATTACCTTCTTAGGTGTGTTTTTTTTCTGTGGATGGATCCCCGCTCTCTGATGATTCATTAACTTTCATGGCAGCAGTCTGGACAGTAGGGGTATCACTATGAAGAGCATGTATCTGTTAGGAAAAGGTTTCCTTTTGCTGAGTATGTGAGCTCAGTGTACACTCAGTGTTCATACTTCCATAATAAACAGAAACAGGCATGCAGGCTCTGCTGCATCCCCTTTCATGAGGGGTATTTGCTGTTACAGGCTGATAGCTGCCTTCTTAGCCTGCAGAGAATAATGTCCTGAGCACAAAACTACCAGAGTTGGGCAAGTCATTTTTTATGTCACCATAACTCCTGTTACACTGGCATAGCAAAGGAGAGGGATGGGTCAGGGTGGCAGAGGGATGACCTAGAAGGTGCTTTAATGTACTTGGGGCTTCTTGGGTATTGGTAGTGCCCCTTAACTCCCCTGCTGACTTGAATTATGTTTCTGCTGAGTCAAATTTGGACTTGACACCCTGACTTTTAAAGAAAACTTGTAAGTAAAAAACTAACCACTAGATGGCATAGATGGCCTACAAATGTAAGCAGGAAGGAAGCCAGAGGCAACCTATTAGTAGTGGTATTTATTACTTGCATTATTGCAATGTCAGAGAGACTTAGAAATGGATCTGGATACTGCTGTATCAAGTGCTGTGAAAATACAGTCCTACAGGATCACTGCTGTCTAGAAGTGCTCTATAAAATCACAAGCATAAGACCAGAGACTGTAAACAAAGGGGGAGAGACAAGAAGGCTCAGGTGTAAAGGTAGAAAGGACTGTTCCCAAGATATTCCAAAGATATTTAGTTTATAAGATCATGACAGCCACAGGGAATCTGTTGACAAGCTCATATAAAGAAACTTCTAGCTTAGCACTTGGACCATGAACTTCATCCTTGGCAACAAACCCCTGATATTTAAAAGAATCCTAACTCAGCTCTGTGCTGTGAACATCCTGTTTGTTTTCTCTTCTTCAGATCTGCACCAGCAGCACAAAGAGGACCTATATCTTCAGACAGAGGAGGCAGCTGGAACAAGCTCATGTTTGTTTCTTTTGTAGGCTTTTTGTTCAGATTTGCTTTAGTGTACTAAGTTAATCAAATGAATCCATATCCTCTGTTTGCCCTAGCTGGCTAGAAGTTTGCCTTGAGCTAATTTCTAACTGCAGTTTCATCCTGCATCTGGGAATGGCAAACCTGCATATTAAAACCTTGCATACTAGATACCAACTTCTTTTAGTACCAAAAATTAACCTGCTGATGCTAGAAAGCCTCACCCTTCATTTCCTTCTCTTGATTAGAAGAAATGCATTGCTATTTCCTCTTATCATTATTCTCCAGAATTAAACAAGAATAATACGTTATGTTTCAGAAAGAAAAGTGAAACTGTGCCTGTTGTACATCACTCACACAGATAACTTGTTTATAAAAACATCCTAACATTTGGCCTTAGAAACTTGTGACTGACTATCATGTTTTGGGAAAAGGAAATACGAATTCAGATAGGAGAGATCTTACATTTTTCACTTGACACAAGATACAGTAGGTAAGACAGTGGAAAATTAAACTAATTTTCTTAAGTGGTCCAGCACTTGGGCCAAACTTACCTGAAACTATCATACAGCAAGGTTCTGGCTTGCATACTTGCATACAGTATTTTACCACTTGATATTGATTGCTTTGTCATCCACACAGCTGTTCCTGGCCACTGGGTAGCAAATAGTCAGAAATACCAGGTCTAGAAAGTTCCATGGTTTTTCCACCATGGTGTGATTTATAGTATATCATATTCAGACAAGAACGTGCCAAGTCAGACATTGGCCTGCTTGTAGTGAACTCAGCATGCTTCAGAATATACTGAGGAGAGAGCAGATGCCATCCTGAAGGTTTTCTTGAGTTACTTTGGTGAATTATCTTAGTGTTCCACCTAGATACTCTTCTAAACCACCAGCTAAACATCCAGCTACCAAGATGACAAATAAATCCTCAGAAAAAAAATAGTCATGCGACTAGAGAATAATTTTATGTAGAATTTTATTGCACATTCTGTGCTAGCTTCTGTATTATTTATTTGTGTTTATTTTAGCTGGTTGCCAGGAAACTGGGATAGGATATTCCTGTTATCTGAGTGAATCTTTAGGACTCCATAGTAGGTTTACATCCTTTCACTCCCTGTTACATCCTATCCTCCCTGATACAACTATATCATGTTATATCTAAAATATGTTGTTGTTGCTTATTTGTCTTGCTCTCCTTCCTATAATAATCTTTAATTTGGTTTTAATGCAAATCTCTTTATATTACATGCATAGTTGGGTTTGCCTCTGTCACAGCTGGGTTTAGTCTCCAGCTTGAAGGATTTTTATGTCTGTTTCAAACACAAAAAATACTGAAAATGCAGAAGTACTGAAATTAGAAGTTACATACCTTTGAAAATTTGAGCTGCAGTGTGCCTCAAAATTGTTCCTTATCTATGCTGTAACATTAGTCTTTTGATTAGTTCTTTCAACATCCTCCTCACTTTTATTGCTTGTTTGTTGCTGTCCTTAACAGGAGCTGCCAGAATAATAAGGGAGGTATCTGTTTGTAATGCAGACACATGTCAGATAACTAAACCCAGGCAACTTTGATCAATCTTCTATTTGCCCAGAGCGGGTCACATCATGACACATTTTGAGCCACAGGCTGTAGAGATAGTGCATATGAGACTCACAGTTAGGTGTCCAAACCATCATCAGGGCTAGTGTTGGCCTACCTGTTGACCTGGACATGATAGTGTGTGTGGGATTCAGAGAACAGCTTAAAGCCATTAACAAGCCATGTGCATCTTAGGCAACTTCCATCTGCATGCCAAGCATCCCAGCTGGCCAACTTTTGCGTTCCAGCTTATGAAAGCTTTTCACCCTCTACTGCAATCCACTCCAGCAACACATTCAGTTCTGACCATTACATATGGTAACAAATACACTGTAAGAAGTGCTAAAATAATTCTGTTTTGAAAAAAAAAATAATTAAAATACAAAGTAGGATAGCTACAATTCAGACAATTGAGGTTATTTACTGCATAACCTTATATCAAGAACAACACAGTCAATATTTCTTGCAGTGTTTTCTCATTTCTAACGTTCTTGCCTCTTTTCCTATTACTTCAACTCGATAGCAAAGACAGCAATTTTTTTTCTCCAATACCTGTTTAATAATGTGTCTCAAATTTGCAGTAAAAAATTGGGAAGATCTGTAAAGATTTTTAGCTAACCAACTAATGAGAGGGGGAAAAACCCCAAAGTTCTAGATGCATAGGTTTCCTGAGATCTTAGAGGCAGCACATTTCAAGCTGAGTGTGAATCGTTTGTTCTGCATTTAATATAATGTTTTTAATCTGCGTGGAAGAGCAGTGTGACTGGCATCTCAGAAGCAGAGAGGCAGAAGCATCAGCAAAGCAAGAAACAATAAGGTCATTTGTTACTCCCAGAGAGGGGAAGAGACAGGAACAAGTCTTTTTTATTTTTACATCTACAAAGGATGTGAATAGTACTGTTTACGCATATATGTTACACTTAAGTGGTGACAATCAGCTAGGTGTGCCTGTCTTGAACACACACTAAATGCTCTGATTAGCAATGTCTCACGTAACAACTGTGCCAAATTTGGTGAAATCATACTGTCCAAAAGGCACCTGCCCTTCTCTGTAAACTCATCCAAGCTTGGTAATGTTCACCAGCGTGCTTCAAATATAGATCCAAAATGCTTCAATCATTCATACTTGTGCTAGAAGTACTGCAAAACCAGCTGTCTCCAGACCTGAATTCGAGGGAGAAAATGTTTCAGATGAAAACAATATGTGTATCACTGCATTTTGAATCTGATTGGATGCCACAATCCTGTGTTGATCTGTTAATATCCAACTATTTATGGCCAATGAAAACATCATGTACAGGAGCATTACAAGGTGCTCTGCATTTCTGCAGACAGACCTGTGGAAGCTACTGAGACTACAGTAATATTTCCTGCTGTGCCCTTTTTGTGGACCCTTTAAAAACTCAGTTATGTTGCATTCTCCATTCCTATATAATATAATATAATATAATATATAATCACTCCTCCTACTAATTTACTTTTTTTTTCTGCTACATGTGTCTCAGTCACTGTATCTGACAAAAACTGAACTCAGAGTAATTCCTTTCTCCAGCATGCATGTGCGTGCATATGTATACATCTGCTCATACCTGCTGTTTTTTTAAATGCAAACTCTTGTGTGCTCTGGAGTAAGAAGTTATGAGAATAAAGCAATGACAACTTGATCACCTCTCTGCCCTTTTTATACTGCTGGTGTTTATTTTTGTCACATTGGCCTTGATGTGATCTCCAGCTGACATGAATATATTTTCAATCAGCAATATTAAATGTAGTGAAATGTGACATGAAACCTCAAGAATTTTCATGATACCTATTCTTCCATGACAACTAGCTCTTTCTCAATTGAATTAGCTAGAAATCTGATATATTTTGCTTCAACAACAGTGTGAAGTGGAAGAAGGGTGCTTTTAACAGAGCCAAAAAGTTTGGTTTAAAATAGCTCAGTATGAAGAGGCACAGTACCTTAATTTAGCCAAATGTTAGGGTGGCTCAAACACTTCACAAGTTTTTTTTGATTTTCAGGTTTTTCGTAATTCCAGCTCCTGCCCAGTCTAAATTTACCTGCCATTTTATGGAAGAGGTGAAGAATATAGTCTGCCAAATCTTGTTTATAATGTGCAGGCATCTGATTTCCTACAGTTTCCTACAAATTATGAGGGCAAGCTCAGAGGACACCCTCATTTCCTTACTGCAGCAGTGCAGTTCCAGTGCAGGCTGGCAGGGAGAGCGCTGCAGGAAATTGGAGCCTGGTGGTGTGGCACATATGGCCCCTCACACCGTGCCAGAGTGTCCTTGCTGCCCGGGCAGCCCTTCCTCACCCATCGTCTCCCTTTCTCTGCAGCTCCAGCAAAGGTGAACCTGATCTCACTTTGCATGAGTTACTTTGTATTTTTAGCAGAATATGTGAAAATTATGATGTTGGAAGTTCAATAGGAGGAAAATGAAGGATGAAATTAAAGTACACATTTCCTTTCAGTAGCAGGCAGTGAAGTCAAGTCTTTTACTTATTTTGTTTGACTAGGAATACCTCTGGGCTCTGTAAGCAGTAATTGTGGTAGGTTCTCTAAGTGCAGACAGAGATGATCCTCCAAAACTCCTCTAGGATGTTTGGAGTACCTTGAGTTATACCCTTAATTACAATACTTAACAAAGAAATAGGATTTTTTAATCCAGTAATTGTGTTTGCTTGGACATCTCTTAGTGCTTACACCTGATATAGTCTGGCATCAGGCATGAGTGCTTGGATAAATAATTAACAAGGAATATAAGTATTGCAGGCAGAAAGCAGAATTATAAATCAAGACTTTGGCAAAAGCTAGACCACCAAACTGCAGGAAGACATTTTTTTTCCCCCCATTTGCGACAGGTAAAGTCAAGAAAGCAGAGCTAAGAAAATTATATTCTGCATTCTGGTATCCTATCTGCTACACTATATCAAGGTACAGATGTGGAAAAGCTCCTCAGTCACACTGTACCATTTTGAAGAGCAGCAAGCAAAGAAGCAAGTGAGCAGAAATAAGAATTACCATGGAAATTTTAATCTTGTGCTATCAAAGCCTAACTGTAGCACATGCTGGCCTGTGTTGTGCTTCATTCTTACTTTTCCCTTTGCTTTGAGAAAAGGTACCAGAAAATCCAGATCTGGTAATTACACAAAGGAGAGTGTATGCTTTGGGCTTTCACCCAGAACTTTCTGTCACTGCTGCCCATTAACGTGGGGTTAAATAAAAAAAAAGAGCTGCTGGAATAATATGGAAAAAGAGTGATGACAAGCAAAATATGTGGTGTATATGACATGAAAAGTAGTTAAGGGCAATAAGCATAAGCAATAAACTTGGAAGCCACAGCATCAAATCCCAGAAAAATATTTATACACATGTATACAAAGGCGTATTTTACATAATTGTCAACCAGGAAGGATCTTCTTTGTCAAGTTTCTTATTTTTCGACCTTTGAACCGCCACATGGATCCTTTCCAAGTGGCATATCTACCCTGTATGGTTCTTTCAGGAGTAACTGTGCTATTTACACACTTCGCGAGTCAGAGACCATACTTCTGTATCAACTTTGTTTCCTTGGCTGCCTCAGTGGAATAGGAGTCTGATGGGTATTTCTCTTCAGAATGTGTGAGCAGCACAGTAATTAGTACTGGCCAGAAAACAAGCACTCGGTTTCATGAAAGCTGGTGAGGTTACTGCAGTTGCTTTTCCTCTGCACTGAAACAAAACTTTGAAAAATGTTTTGCACAAGAAAAGTGCAGCAGCCTCATCAGAAATCACGGAAAAATCCCTCACTGATAGGATGTAGCTTTAGTATAGCTCTCACTTCTCATAGCTGTTCCTTTTTTTTATAACTTACATATATCTCAAGTAAAAAATACTTTCTTCTAGCCTGATTCATGTTGAATGCATGATTCATTAAACATGGGTCTTCCACTCTGCAGAGCAGTGCTTTAAACAATGTGTTTGTAAATGTGTTTTTATTTAGTTTGCCTAGGACATAGTTTTCTGACAGGTCTAAACAGAAAGGCATAGAAAGAAGTGATGAAGGTCATACAGAAGAATGAAGCAATCTGTTTCCCCAAGCTGTTCTGGAGCTACTCCAGAGTGTCCCCACTCCATCTCCCTCCCCTCCCAGCAGTGTTTTTGTATGCAGGGGATCTATTGCTGCGTCACCTTATTCCATGAAAAAATCAATGCACAAACCCCAGTTATGTCTTTGTTTTGTTATGAACCCACCACTTAGGCTAAAAAAAAAAAGAAATTGGGAACTGAAAAATACAAAAAGCAGCACTGGTGCCAGCAGGAAATTCTTCAGGAACAGCAAAGCTTGGGATGCACCTGTAGAAGCGCCAGACTCTCCAAGCAGAGGGGAAGGAGCAGATGGACTGACACTCAAGGGAAACAAGCACGGAAATGGGAGGAAGATGCTTGGTCCAAAGAGGGAGAATGTTTTGGACCCTTTGGGATCTTTGTTTACAATAAACAAAGAAAAAATCAGTAATTGATGTCTGTTACCCTGTCTCACAGTGAACAGCACCATCAGTGCTGTCGTGGCTCCAGCTGGCTACAAGTGAGCTCACACAGCAACAAGCAGGGAAACAAGTGCTGATCAGACAGACAAGGGAAAGGAACTAGGCTGTGCATGTCTGTGTGGAGAATGATTAAGAAATAGCTGTTCCTAAACACTTATTCCCTGGACATGAGCTGTAAGTGCACATCCAATCACATTGTTATTAAATTGTAAGGCAGTCAAAACTGCAGAACAGTTTGAAACATCTGAGCTGAAGGACAGATGTCATGACTTCTGAGAATGCTAAGGGTAAATCTATGTTCTTGGCAGTATATTTTACCAGTTACTTGATCCTACTGAAATAATCTAGAAAGAAGCAGCTTAAAATCTAGTAATTCCAGTGACATTTCAGCAGAGCACAACACTAATGGAAAAAGCAAGTCATCAATTCAGGGATATTAAGATCTGGTGTGGGCCTTGAAAGCTCTCTTCCCTTTTGCTCCATAGCCTGGTGTGAAACAATGCCATATAAAAGGTTGGAGCTAATTTTCTATGGGATGTCTGGTAGGAGCTTCCTGATCAGAAAGGTTTTTAGAAAAACTAGCATATATGTATATGTGTGTGTGTGTATGTATTGATTGATTGATTTATACATACATACAAATCAAAAAGCCTTTCAAAACATCCCTGAATCATTGTTTAAAGAAGAACTTAATGGCAAAATGGGCAAATAGAAATACTGATCTATACAAAGACAGATCTTACCTATCCAGGCAATCAGAAAGATTTTGTAAGTTAATTTACTGATCAGGCAAATGTAGCACTTGCTGGTTAAAGATTTCTCCTCTGTGCTAAAACAGAGTATTTGAACAGAGGAAAAGACACTTTGCTTCTTTTCATTCTCCAGTTGTGATCTCCAATTTGAAAGTAAGGACATTTAGAAGGACAAAATAAGGTGAGATAGAGATTATGCTGTAGGACTCAAGGACTCAGGGGAACTGGAGAGTCCACAACTTTTTCTGCTTTATCAAATCCCTATTGGAAGTAATTTGGGGGGAAAAAAACACAGAAAAAAGTAATTGATCCTGACACAGCCATGCTGTAACTCTTTACCCCAGCTTCTCTTAATCTCATCTATTGCTTCCAAAAATACTAGTCTAAGAAGAAGCATTTCTTAAAATCTTTCTGAAACGACTAGTTTGAGTGTCAGAAACCTTGTTGTAAAAGCCTGAACATCAAAGCTCTTCATGAGACACTTCTGTATGATATAGCAACAAATCTCCCCCAAGAATATCCAGAAAGTTATCCAGAAGGGATAGTTTCTTCTACCGCCTAGAGGGCATTGTCAAGAAGATGAACCCATGCTCTTTTTCAGGGATGCACAGTGAAAAGACTAGGGGCAATGGTCAAGAAGTGAAGCAAATGAAATTCTTCTTAAACATGAAAAAAAAAAAGCACCATGAGAGTGGCTTCCCAGAGAGGTTCTGGATTCTTCATCCATGGAGGTTTCCAAAACTCTACTGAAGAACACCTTGAGCAACCTAATCTAATCTTGAAGTTAGCCAGGATTTGAGCAATGATTTGGTGGTGGGACCAGATAAGCTGCAGACATCCCTACATCATTCAGTGATGCTGTGAGTATTCCAAGAATGGCAATGACTAAATGTTTTCTTTCTGGAAAAGCCTGTCACACGTAGTACTGTCCCCTTTTTATAATTTCTTAATGCTAATGCATAACTGGAAAAGCAACTTTATTTTTGTAACATCTTTAGCTGTCCATCAAGTTTTAGCAGTCAGTCACACTGACTGCATTTATTTTAAAACCTGAGGGCTAACAGGTTTTATCAAGGACATTTAAAATTCTAATTTAGGCAGCAGAAATAATATTCCACAGCATGTTGGATTCACAGTCAACCTTAAGCTACCTGAAGATTTGCTCTTACATGTAGTTTACTTCACCTATTGCCTTCAAGGAAAGATTAGCTAGATTTCCATCTGTCTTCAATTCCATAAAAACCCAGGATCTTTGGGGACCTGTCTGATAAAGTTCTTTAGTTCCATTAGTTATTCATTAAAAAGCATTCTGCAAATCAATATCACAAAATTATAGCTTCAGAGAATTATACAAGTTGAGTCATCTCTCAAAGATGAGTAGCTTTGCAGTGATGTAAGCCAGCTTGTCCTTATTACCCTCAGATGTATCTCATCTGGACACAGGGACTTGCCTTCAACCAGTGTGCTTCGATGGTCCATAACTGAATCTTTCTCTACTGTGGGTAGTAATTTGCTCCCCAGAACTCCTACCTGGGTATTGTAGGCACAAAAACCCTGGGAGACCTGAGAACAGATCTTGCCAATGTGACGTTTTTGAGTCACCTCTGCTTTATCACTGTTCTTTGAGACACAGTTACCTGCACCGTTCAGCCGTGGCTCCATCTTTTCCGTGGTGTTTGTCCTGCTTTGCATGTGCCTGTTGAAGCCCTTCTTGGTGCCCTTCCACACGTCAATAATTTTAATTTTTGTTCAGGTTTGGCTTTCTTAATTCCTTCCCTGGACGTCTGTCACACACACAGAGCCAGCTAGGACATCCCTGGTCCCGCAGCTCCTGACTTTAGAGGCACCCAGCTCATATCCAGAGCAGGCCCTTAGAGACCCTCTTGCTCCCAAGTCATCATCTGCTCTCTGGCTCCTCCAGCTTGATCTCTGCTAATGCTCACACAATCACTACACACACTACACTACACATCCACTCACTACACTCACTCCAGCCACCAGCACCAGGGACATGGACCCTCCAACCCATGGTCTGTACTCAAACCCCCATACACACACGTGCACACGCAGAATTGAAAGCCATCACCCAGGGAAGAAGTGGGAAGGAGTTGAAAAAGTTAGGACAGACTGCCCTGGTCAGGCACAGAGCATGGCCAGCCAAACAAATTGATCTGCCAAGTATTCACGTGCAGTCGCGCCTTTTATTCCCTTACCCCTCTATTTTACCACTCTTGTTCCTCACAAATTACCTAAGCCCCTCTCTTGTTCCACCTTTGCTTCCCCTCCAAAACATCCTATAATATGTCTTCTGTGATCATGAACTGCTTTTCTCCTGCATCCCACAATATATCACAGGCAGGATATTATTTGGTTTCCCCATCCTGTCATTGTGTCTCTGAGCTCCTTTGTGGGTGTGCAGATAAGCTTTACCACATAACTTAACAGTCTGGGCAATACTTCTATATCCCTCACAGATAGCCCATCCCTGCTTCTGCTCTCCTCTTACTCTTTCTTCCAACATATAAACTCGGTCAGGAATTCCTGATTTGGCCAACATGGCCTCCTGCCACAACTTCAACTTCCTGCCCTTTGGGGTTGGCTGTTCTTGTGCTTTGAGGAGATTGTCCTTGAATCAACTTGCTCTCTTGGCCTCCTTTGATGTTCAGTGGCTCCTGGGGTCACACTCACAAGGTCTCTGGAGAAACCACAGTCACTCAGTCAAAAATGGCTGCCTGAGACCATAGGTTTTGATAAAACTGCTACTAGATCAATTCATCCCCAATAAAACACAGTGGAGCACCACTTCTCTACTGCAGCAGGTCACTGAAAGACAAGCCAGTCACTGCTGGTGCCCAGCACCAGAGCACTGGACTGATCTGCCCTTTACATATAGAAACTGAAAAAGTGGGGCTGAGCCAGAGATCTGCAGAAGATGTCAAAGGAAGCTGAGAGCATGGCGGGGGGGATCTCCCAGAGCAACCCAAGCAGGTCTGCTGGACCCTGGCCCATGCCTGTCTAAGTTTATTCCCATTTGCAGATCTGACAGAAGTTAAATGGATGGACCAGACCATCCAGTGACTCACACAGCAATGAACAGCTTTGTGCTGGGGGCCTTATGTCATCCCCCACACTGCCCTTCAGCAGTGCACAAGTATTTTATGTGAGAAGCAGGAGGGAAAACGGATGGGGGAGGAAGGCGTGAGCCTCAGGAATTACAGGAGGGTTTTGTCTTGAATAAAGACTTCTCATTTTAGATGTTACTTTGTCATGTGCTGCTGTGCTGGCTCTTTCTGGCTCTATAATTCATAACTGGTGCATTGGCCTTGGGGTGCAGTCCAGCATTAAGCTCTTTATATGTGTATTTCTCATTTCACGTTATTTACACAGAAAGCAGAAACACTATCATATTTGTTAGATTTTATCTGTGTCATTACTTCTTTCTTATATGCTCAACGTCCTGTACAGATCTGAGATAAGAAGCAATCTCACCACATATAGCCAGAGGTGCATTTAGGGTACTAAAAAGGTCACTGACAAAAGCTACGAGGCACAGTGGTGACATTTGGTCCTCCCACACTCTCCTTGTATGAGAACACATAGGAAAAGAATAGTACTTTCCAGTTGAGAGAGCAGGATGCATTATTGAGAGGAGACAGACATTGTGCTTGTCAGCATGGGCTGATCTAGCACTTTCCCCACCCAAACCCCCCAGTAACGCGTGAAACAAAATGAGTTCACTTCCACATGGAAAAGCAGACTGCTTACAAGTGATACAGAAGAAAGAGATGGAAAGCCCCAGAGCCTGTAGTGGGTAAACTACAAATAATGACTCATCAGTGCCATTTTCCAGGATGATTTCCTGCACTCCAGATCTGGCAGCTCGAGCCTTTTGCCCTGTGGTCGTAGAATCACAGACTCATTTAGGTTGAAAAAGACCCCTGAGATCACTGAGTCCAACCATTAACCTAACAGGTCAGGTGGGTCTGCTCTTGCCTGTAGCACTCACAAAGGACTTGTGCTTGAAGCAGCCCAGATGACTTTGCAGTTTCAAACCTACATGCTGTAAGTGGGGTTAACCCCAAGACATGCCATCAGTGTGGAGCAATGTGCATGCATCCACAACTAGATACAGTGATAAGAGTGATGAGACATGGTGTATCTCCTACCCAAGTGGTAACACGTACAACAGCAGGTAATGACAATGGTCCATCCCCCTACCTCTCCTGATCATGATATCCTTACTTGCNACATGCCATCAGTGTGGAGCAATGGGCATGCATCCACAACTAGATAGTAAAAATAAGAATAAAGTGGCCATATTCAGAACACCCAGAGAGTGCAAAGTCACATTTATGAATAACATAAGTATCTGGGCTTGTGAAAAAGTAGTTTCACAATGCTTTCTATCCAATAATTCTTAAATATAAGGATGCCTAGGATCTAATGGTGTTTCTGTTTGCACTGAAAAGTCCTGGGTGCTTAAACATGATTGTATTAGCAAGTTCAGAAGCATCCATTAGTGACTCAGAGGCGGGTAGCAATTAAGAAATTACTGATTTTTCCAACAAAATAGTTCAGGAGCACCCCCTCACACAAAATGTAGTAGCAATGAGTCAGTGTAAATGCCCACATATACATAGAAAGCATTCTTTGTTTTGATGACTGGTGCACAACTAATTTCTCTACAATTTTTCAGGATAACTAGAAGAGTTCAGAACTGAAATCTCTGAGGTTTGAAAACTGCAAATGTAACAATAAACTGACCAAGACAATACAACCATGCTCTAGAAGAAAACTGGCTAAAATCAACCAAGTGATGAGCAAAAAAAGATCTGGGGTCAGGAAGGGAATGGTGGTGCTCAGACCATCTCCAGGCAGCTCATCTGGTAAACAGAAGTATAATGCAGCCTGTGTTCACAGCAGCAGATATAGCTCTGCAGAAGACACAAACAGAATGTTTTTCATATCTTTTAGATGGTCACCAGTGCAGGTTCACAGTTAAGGCACCGTTGCCTGTCAGTCTCTTTGTCTGCCTGTAGCTCTAGGTTAGGTGCTGTGGGAGCTGCCACCAGGAAAACACAAAAAAAACTTACAGGTTGAATAACTCGTATATCCTGCAGTTGCTCATGCACTGAGCCCAGAGCACAGCTCACCTGGAAAATTTACATGTTTGCAGTGCCTGCAAAGGAGGTGAAAGAAAGGAGAGCTGAACTGGATGCCCATACAGTGAGTTAAAAAGGCTTTTTCCACAGGAGCTGGTGTGTGTGGTTAGAAATGGCACACACTTCACAGCTGACAGTTTATGCTAACTGGTTTCCTTATTCCTTATTTATCACTTTATTTTCAGTGTTCATCTCAAACCTTCTCTAAATGTTGCAACAGCATTTGCCCTGTGAAATTGGGAATCAATGAGAAGAAGACTGTCACTGATGAGAAGTCATTGTTATTCCAAGAAAAGCCAGGAAAGATACAATTTCTTTAGTTATTATAACAGCTTCTGCTCTTTTCAGTTCAAATTCTCTCATTTGTAAGTTCTGCTTAGAAGTGACAGCCAGTAATTACTGGTGTCCATGAGACTGGGGCTGTTTAGTGGCACTGTGAATATTGTGATTGTTTTGGAAAGATTAGTCCCACTGGCTGCACACAACCTTTTACCAACAATTTCTACCATGAGGGATTTTTTTCTGTCCTCAGCCATTCTTTGGATGCCAGAACTATCTACATTTGATAGTAAAAAAAGAAAAGGATATATCAAACTTTTGAGTGATCAGACCTTGGGACTAGCTGGTGGATAATCTGTTATCCCTAGTTACCTCAAAAATACCATCCAGAGAACTTGCAGGTAACAAGTGGGAGCTTGCTGCTTTTCTCTTACAATACTTCTATGCTGTCTGATAAATTGTATGTAATACAGGCCCATTCTTTTCAATTTCTGCTACAATACCTGGTGTAAAAGAACAGGCTGGCAATTAGGTTCCTGAAGTATATTTGTCATCTGATCTTTTATACCCACTTTCTAATCATCTCACACAAAGATTTAGTATAAAGGCTGTCAAAAAAGTGCACATACCTTGATAGGATTCATTTAGATTTGTTATCTTGGAAATTTACACAGTTTAGAGGACTCCAAAACTTGACTATCAGTTTATGAGACACAATGCTTTCAAAAACTGTGATTTTCCTTATAGAATGCTAAAATAAACACTAGCAAAACAGTTCAGAAGGAATACAGATCCATGAGCCCTTTACGGCAATCGCAGGGAAAATCCTAAATTTGGACTTCCATGGGGTCCTGTTTACAGTGCTAAATTCCTGTGGAATAAAGTCAGCTTAAGGTCGTCTGCTTAGGAAAGAAGTGAAATCCAGCTCACTCCACAGACCTAAGGGGATGCAAGACTCTTGCAAAACACACTGCTTTTCACCTCCCTTCATCATTCCTCATTTCACTTTGTTTTCTGTTCTTCCCTCCCATCCCATTCAGGGAATACTCTTTCATCTCTTTATTCTTTGCTGAGGCAGTGTTATTATCTTGATTATGCCTCTCGTGGAAATACTCTAGGGCCAGAAAGCTTGCAAGGAGTGATTTTATGCTCACATTCATGTTGGGAACCTATACCATCTTCTGAAGCACTGGGACTACGTGTTTTTACTGTCATTTCTGCTGCTTGCTCAGCTCTGCTTGTCCTATTTATTCATCTTGATTAGGCTGCCCGGGATTGCTGAAAGGAGGTTTGACATTTACTTGTCTTTGACACTCCTTATGTGGTTCGGGGTATTACCAAATCAGCAGTGAGGACACCTTCCAGAGCCACTGAGTCCACACTCACCTTATTTAGTTATTAATTCTTGGTGAATCAATGAGAAGGAAAAAAGTTTGCACAAATCAGGCTACTGAAAAGTAGTGGGGTTTAAAAGTTTTAAACTTTTAAATAAATTATTCCACTGTTCCACTCTAAAAGTGTCTCTTGGACTTACTGAAGCTGTATATGTTCAACACCCTGAGCACGCAAAGATTGCAGTAGTACTGCATAAACTGCTTAGGTTAACTAGCTGATTTTTCCAACATGTTATTTGCTCAGATAATGAAACTAAAAAGCACAAGTCAAAAAAACTTTAAAAATAAATGGAAAAATAAACCAAATTCAAGAACCTCTCTTGTATGGAATAAAGTACCACAAAGTTCAGCTATGAATATCTTATGTTCATATTTACAGAATGATGAAAACCAGCAACAAATAAATATCAATCAACCAAACCTGCCAAGGCAAAACCCATGTACTTACGGACAGGAATATGGTGGAAAACTTCCTTTATGAGCTAATTCTTACTCCTACAGATCTTCCTGCAACAAGCAGTGTCATAAAGAGAGAACAGTTGTTTTCTCTCTTATGAAGAGATGACACTGTTGCAACTGGCTGACCACTTCTGGTCTGACAGCTTGGTATGTCACTTCAAAACAGAGGTTTCAATTCTGCAAAGTTTGCATGATTTCTGGGAAAACAGGATCAGAAAAATTCATATTGATTCACTGAGAGTGGACATAGCACTTAGTGCCATGATCTAGTACATGGACTGGAGTTGGACCAAGGGTTGGATCTCTGAGGTCTTTTCTAACCCAATCGATTCTATTATTCTATGATTCTATATCATGTGCTTAGCAAACCACTTGCCAGTGCAAGCTTTGGTTAGAGCACAGCATTTCTCAGTTCTTTCAGAACTGCTTAGGCCTGACTGAGATGTTTCACAAAAGTCCTTTTTTTATGGACAGTCTGTTAAAGACAGATGTTTGGTAAGCAATAATTAAATTTTTATTAATAATTTATAGTTAACATTCTGACACTGCATAGCTTCTGTTGTTTAGATTTTGAGATTTGAGTCTTATTTTGTGTTGGTTTTTTGACTAAGAAAGTAGAATCACCCTATTTGGAGAGGACAATAAGGAACTAACTTCCTCTTGCAGAGAACACTTAATACTTCCTTAGACAATTTCACATTGCCTCAAACACCCACAATTTACACACTTGTCTTAGAATTAATTTGACAACTAATCTGAGCCTATGGGCAAGGGAGAGAAGTAAAATAACCCATTGTGTGCCAATGAACTATGTTTTTATGGCTACTGCAAAGTTGGTAATTGCCTTCTTGCCTTCAGTGAAGTCGGATTCAACACCTGTCATTTGCAAACAAATTAATTTAGAGCAAACAAACTGGGGTCGCTTGAATTCATCTTTTATTCACACATCAGCCAGACCACGTTGCTGCAAAGGGATCGTTATATGAACAAGGATTCCGGGAGCTTTAAAAATAATTTCCTGGGGTTCACTTGTGCATGTTATCGCTGATAACTTCGCAAAGTGTAACTCAGGAAGGTCATGGCGAAGTGAGCCAACAGAGGTAACAGAAGCCAGGCTCTCAACTTCCCGCCCCGAAAAGCCCTCGTTTGGCTTTGAAACCATCTGCACGGCGGGGGCCGGCGGGGCGGGGGCGGCGGGTCGCGGTCCCGGGCGCGGAGCAGCCGCACCGAGCG
>VYXB01010184.1:29276-60798 GCA_013397135.1 Pachyramphus minor | reverse complement strand
CCCGGGGCGGGCGGGGGTCAGCCCGGCCTCCTGGGCTGCCGCCGGGGCCGGCCCGGGGCGGGGTGCCCGCAGAAGCCGCTGTCCCTCGGCGGCGGGAGCAGCTGCCGCCGCCCCTCAGCGATGCCGTTCCAGCAGGGCTCTGCCCGGACGCGGCAGCGCACCGTGCTCCTGCTGGGCATCGTGGTCCTGCTGGCCGCCCTCGTCCTCGCCGTCGTACTGGCCTCTCTCCTGACCCACGGGAAACACCAGGACAGCCCCAAAATGCTCAAGTGGAAGGACAGAGGGACCACGAAGAACCTGCAAGAAGTCATCCTGGGAAGATGCTACGACTACATCACAGAACGGTACCCGGAGCTGGGGTGAGTAAGTGGTCTCAGTCGTGCCTCAGGTGCCAGCTGAACAGAAGAGAGCTGTCTCTCCCTGCACTCGGCCGTTTCCACTGAGTGTGCAGCGGCAGAGAGAAATCAGAGGAGCAAGACCCCTGTTTTGTAGAAAAATATACAGACAGGAACCGTCGGTGCCCTAGTGGTGGCTTTCTAAGGAAACTACCTGCAGAGCCAATATGAGTAACACTAATCTTAGGTCAAAGCATAATCATAAATGGATTTTGCAACTTCCCTAAAGCTAAAATATAAGCTGAATTCTAACAGGTGTACGTAGAGGTGAAGCAATTTGCTGTAAAGCTGATCTGCCAAAAATCTTGTAATGCGACACTGCACTCATGTAACCAAAACTACACAGGAGGTGAGGAAAGGAGAAGGTTCAACACAGATTTCTAGCAGAGGCAAAGATGTTAGGAAAGCATTGTGAAGTATCTTGGCATTTTCCAAAACATGGTTTTAGCACGTTAATAAGACTTTGAGATAAGCACGAGCCACAGGCAGCTTACATGGAGAAATAGAGGTGGATCACAGTAGCACTTGCATGGAGAAATAGAGGTGGATCACAGTAGCAGCTCAGCAGCCCCAGGCAAAACCTTGCTCAGTGGTGGTCCTTGCTCAGGCCATTGCAGCAGGCATTGTAACAGCCCAAGCAGCCCGCTGCTCCTCTGCTACAGAAGAGATTCCTCGGGCCCAAGTCTGCAATAATGTATTAGGGCTGAGAACTGATTTTCTGATCTCTTTCCCTGCAGAGAAAGGCAGAGTATGATATACGGAATGCCCTGAACCTCCTGGAAGGTACTAGGGACACCCAGAGCCTCAGGACGGAATCCAGAGCAGCCAGGGTCTCTCAGCAGGGAACCATCCCTCACTTCTGTGGCACCAGCTTCCCTATTTTGTGTCTGCAGTGAGCCTCTGACAGACTTTCCCAGCACTCTGGGCTGAGCGCCATGGGGCTGCCCCACACCTAGGCCAGGTGACAACACCATCCTGGCATTTGTCCTAAAAAAGGCAATTGCAGATGTTTTTTTCCTGACATTGAGATAATGAGAACAAAACTGTATGTAGTTTGCTTGCATTTGGATTTCTTTTGGCTTTGGATATCCCCTGCTGTATGAAAAAGCTGATTTGCAGCATTTGAAGGGAAATGGTCATGTGGAAAATCATGACCTGAGCATGCAGAGACTTAAGTTTATGTTTTACATGAAATACCTAAGTGGTTTTAGTGAACGCAAGGAGGATTGTTGCACAAATAAAATTAAAAAGCTCCTGAAGCTTTTGCAAAATCATATGCACGTTTCTATAAGCACACATTAATTTATTAAAGAAATGCACACTCCAATCTGAAATTATTTTGAAGCCTAATAGCCTTTATTACTTTTGCTTGTTTCATTAAAATAGGAGTGCTGAAGATGTAGAAACCACTTTTGTGTGAATATGTTTTCAGCCAATGCCATGTATGTTTTCACTGACAACACAGGCTGAATCTGGACCACAAATATCACTGGGAATGATTTGTTAATTCAAGCAGTTAATTCAAGGACACTTTTAAAAATATCACAAATACATGACTGTAAGTTTTCTAAAAAGTTTGTCATAACAAGGCATAAAACTTTGTGCTATGAATAGTCCAGCAGTGTTTAAGAGCTTCATGGCTATGAGCTCACTTACTTTCAGATTAAATGACTTCTGTATAGTAGGACCCTTTTTTGGTTTATTTTATTGAAGAGGCAAATTTATCTGAGACATAGAGCACAGAAAAAGAAAAATATGCTCGTTTATGTACATCTAAAATGTTCAAGAGGTTTCCTGAACACAGAATTAAAAGTAGGTTCTTTTCTGGGAATCCAACCTGAGATTCCTTGTTTCTGATCCCATTGAGCTTCGTGCAGTCTGTCGTGTAACCAACCACTTCTGTCCTTGGCACTTTCTGATAATGACATGGGTGCCTTTAGGACACATCAGAGAGCCCCATATCTTTCACCCTGCACTCTTTCATCATTAATGTGGGCCTTGGGTCTTGTGTTGTGTGAGATCTGTGGTGCACTTAACCAAAGAAAAGGAGTAGGAACAGGGAACTGCAGAAACATGAGCAGGCTTATGAGCTGAGCTGTCCCCTGTACTCTGCTAGGACTGTTGTTGCCACCGTGGGAACCCTGCTGCCTTGGTTAGAAATCTTCTCACTTCCTCATAAATTTGTCCATATCCTCTTCTTGCCCTTTTAATCTTACACCAACATGTGCATTTGTTTAAAAGCTCTGCTTTTACTAAACTTGTGGACAGTTCCTCAGATTTTTACTTTTTTTTTTTAAATATTAGAGCCACTAAGTTCCACCTTTGATGATATTTTCTGAACATAAAATCTATTCACTGCAGTAGTTAGTGTGATGTTTACTACATTTTGAAGTGCCATATTTCAAATTGGAGTAGCTGGCATGTTTAAAAAAAAAGGGGGGGGGGATTGTTGACGTATGAATATAGACTTTTTACTGCTTCTGGCTGTCCAGATGGATTTACCAGAAGACTCAAGTCTACATTCCCTCTTTTGCAAGTGTGTGCTGTAAATCATGTGAAAAGGCCTTGGACATGCTAGTGCACACCTTCACTATCAGAGGTCTTTAATCCTTGAGGACACCTCCTCACACTCTCCCTCATCTTGCTGGAGCCCCACACACTGTGCACAGTCAGCTCACTCTGGTCGTGCTCTTCTCCTTTCCGATGCAAACTCTGGGTTGAACCCAAGCACAGCAAGGCTGTTGCTGTCTGCAGTCAGGTTTTGTAAACACCTCATGCAATCAGATTTTGTCCTGTTGATTTGCTTTTTCTTCAAATCCATCAAAACATTGAGGCACTGCATTGAACTTGCTCACTGTATTATATATATCATCTGCCAGTAATGATTTTTTTAACTGGCTGAGTGCAGCACAGTCCTCAGGTTTATTTCTGAAGCTGGCTGGATCACTCTTATCATTTGTACACATACAGTTTCCTCAGTCTTCCTGTGCAGAACTGTTGTTGTGCAAAGTTCGTGAGAAAGAGGAAAGAAATACCAAATGTTACAATAAAGCATTTTCAATATTAACGTCATTTTTAGGAGAAAATGGGGGTGGTAGAGCAGCAGGCTTTAGGGGGTTTGTTCCCTGCACACAGCTTCACACACCTAGATACTCTCAGTAAGAACCAGTCTTTCTTTTTTTTTGGCTTCCCTGGATAATACTGGCTCCAAAGCAATAATTTGTCACAGCTCCGTAATCTTACCTTTTCTTCAACATTAACTGAAGCTGAAAGTCCTATATTCACCAGTCTTGCAAAAATTCCACACTCATCAGCCTGGCCATTGGTATGTATTGTAGTTTTGGCTGAATAAAGGCCAAAGGCAGCTTGGTCTGAAGAAAAAATTTGACCTCAAATGACTTCGTCTTCTCCCTCCAAGTAATACGGACTCCCTCTTGTGGCTAACAAGCCGCCGGCAAGTCTCATCTCCAGGTCTCAGGCAATGCAAATTTAAGTTGACAAGAATTTTATCCCTGATATAATCAAATGTGGGTGCACATTGGGATGCACAGCGCTGCAGGCTCAGCAGCACAGGTCCGGGCAGTCAGAAGATCGGTGCTGGTCGAGACTAGTTGTGGCAACACAATAATTTGTCCCTTGCTCAGAGGATGCTGCTTATGGCAGTTTTGCACCTTGGTACTTGCTAGGGAGAGAACAGGTAGCAAGAGGTTCAGCATGAAATTTACTGATGCAAAGTTAACTGCTTTAGTTTTCCTCTTCACCATGTTGAAGAGGTGGCAGGCTGAGGTGATACCACTTTGTGACATGGGGAAGGAAGGGAGAAGGCACGTTATCTTAAAGGTCATAGTCACTCGTCCCCAAAGCATAAGCAATGTCCTTTTATTTTGATCTAGAAATAAACTGATTTTACATTTTCAGCTCAAGAGAATTTTCATTCCCAGGTAATGACTGCTCACCCTCACATCTGCAATCACTTCTCGGTCTCTGATTCACAGAAACACAGAATCACAGAATCGCGAAGTGGGTAAGACGGGAAGGGACCACAGTGGGTCATCTGGTCCAACTTCCCTGTTCCAGCAGGATTGTCCTAAAACACATTGCACAGGAGGTGTCCAGACAAGCTTGCAAGGACCTACTATTTGAAAATGAGTGAAGTCAAACCAGCTTATATTTTGTCTAACTTCTGCCAGTGAGAGAGCACCCAGGACACAGGTGGAGCAGCTTCCATATTGCCTGTGACTGCCAGGCCCAGCAATCCTACTGCACCTGACTAAGCAGTGCAAAAACCCGATGATGAAGCCGCAAAGAACTTCAATCATCTTTCATGCAATCTTGTATGGACACACAAGTTTTATTTCCCCCTCAAATATAATTAAATCAACATAATGTTGTTTTTATTGTTAGTGGCAAATTCTGTTACAACAAATTTTAACGGTCTATTGTTCCATTAAATTTAGTTAGAGTTGGTGCACGTCCACAAGATCTTTGTCTTCTGACTGCACACCCATGAATGCATTTTGCCATTCTATTCCTTTGCAGCCTGTGGAGATGGAGATATAGTTTGTCAAAAAGAACATATGGAACATGATTTTGTGTGAGATACTATTGCATTCACAGCATAATTTCTTCCAGAAAGAAATCTGGGGTTTGTATTATGCTTATTTTGCATTTTACCTTCATGCTTTACTAGACATTTGCTTGTATTTGTTCACTGATTGTTAACACTTTCACATCAAGCATGGCACTAAACAACAGCCATGACTTGATTCAGTGTCAAAATAATCCTAGCCTTATTATTTATAACCATAATATTATACTGTGTCATAGGTTCAGGTGGCTGAGTTTTTGGTGGTAGGGGGCCATAGAAGTAGTTTCAGAAAGAAGCTTCTAGAAGCTTCCACTGTCTTATGAAAAGCCAATGATAACCAGCTCCAGGTGGAATTTCCTGCTCCTGGCCAGGGCTGAGCCAAAGAAAATGTGCTTCTGTGAAAACATATTTAAGAACAGAGGAAGAGAAGGCTGTTGCACCGAAGAAACTCCAGCTCAGGGAAGAGAGGACTGAGAACATGGAATAACAAGGCAGACTCCAAGGTCAGTGCAGCAGGAGCAGGGAGGAGGCGCCCAGGACCCCCCTCTCCCCTCCAGCAGGGGAAAGACTGAGAGCCAAGGCCCCTGCCGCTGGTGGAAAACTGTTGGGGTTTGGAGATTTTCTCCCCCCCTGCAGCTCATAGAGGAACCCATGCTGGAGCAGGTGGGAGGCCCAAGATGGAGTGGAGTCCTGCTGGAGACCTGTGACCAGTGGGGAAGAAAACCCACCCTGAAACAAGTTTTCCCAGGTAGAACTTGTGGCCTTGTGGGAAGGGACCCCACACAAGCAGGGAAGGACTCAGAGCCATGACCCTCCCTGTAGCCCGTGGTGAAGACTATGGTGGAGCAGGTTGTCCCCCTGCAGCCCATAGAGGACCATCGGAGTGTAAAGACTCCCCTGCACCCAGTGGAGGAGTAACCCAAAGGACAGCAGATTGAAGAACTGCTGTCTGAGGGGTGGACCTTAGCAGCTGTAGAAATGACAACGAACCCCCTTTTTCCCATATCCCTGCACCACTGGAAGAAGGAGAGGTGATCTGCGAAGAAAGAGGAGTGGAGGGAAAGTGGCTTTCAGTGGGTGCTGGCATCTGGCCAGATCAAACCCACTACCTACTGAAACTTACCTGAGATTTGGTGTTCTTTTTCATTAAGGAAATACACCTTACATAAGAGAAACTTTTACTATCAGTCTTCTGAAGAGTAGCACGGTGTTACTACCTGATGCATAAGACAAAGACTAATGAAGAAATGTTTTAGCTCTTCTCTAATGAAAATAGTGTCGCTATTTTGTTGCTACTTCTGTTTTATCTCTCAGTGTTAAGATAGGCATTGTATCATCATAATAACACACTGCTTATCAAAACACCCAAGTCAGAACATTTGTGCATGCTGTCAATGTTCCCCTCCAAAATGTGCCAGAGTTCTGACCTTAATACCTTTTCTGTGTTAGCCTTTGTTGTATGAATCGTGCTCTGTTTCTCATTTCTTCTCTCATTCAGTGTTTATAACAAGGTGTTCTTTTACAACTGTTTTCATCTAACTCAGATATGAACAACTTGATTGCTCTTTTAATTTCTTGGTAACAAAGATAAGATGATTGCAAATGTTAACAATGGTTTGAGTCTTACTTAAAGGTTCATTTCTGCTGAGATATGCTATACTGAGCTTTAATGGGAAACTGGAATATAACATTTAGTAGTCACAAATGGACAGTTATTAACACTTGAGAATACAGAGACAGGGCTACTGGCTCTATAGTTCATCCTTCAAATGAGTCCTCATGCTGTTCAAAGCTAGTTTCCATAACTTCTCTGGGTTGTAAGATTGGACTCTATTTGGGTTTTATTGTCATCTCTTTCTAAAGGAAGTTCATTAGAAAGAATCAATTTTCTCTAGCAACAGACAAGTTCATATGGCAGTGGGTAGCTGTCATTTATTTGTTCTTGAGATAATTAATCACTAACATATTTATTTTTGCTCTTCTGGAGTGTAAACCCCAATGGCAGGCTGTGAAAGACCATCCAGTTCTGTGCAAAGCTCATACTCAGTTCTCTGCAGAAAATCTACCCTCCCACACTGTCACTCCGCTGACAACAGCAACCAAAGGTCTCAGCATCCTGCAAATTTAAGAGGGAGATTTCAAATGTTGTCTTTTCTCAATTCTCCATTCTCCATGGATCAACGTACTTCTGAGGTACAGAAATGCTGTTGAGATCTGAATTTTTCTCTCATTTTGGCAGTCATATGAACTCACTTGTGAGTTGTTTACATTGAGTTATTATATAAAAATTATTATTAAAATACTATATAATTCTCACATACTCAAACTTCTTACTAGGGGATAGATATTTAATGGTTCTTACTGAAAGATTCTGTAGGGTTTCAAATGATTTTTCAGATTTGAATTAGCCTACACATACTCCATCACCATTACCCCACCATATATATTAAAATATCCTTGTAGGGAAAGTCTCCTTTGGATTTAATCCCAGGTACTAGAGAGAATATTATTCTGTCTGTACTGGCCTTCTACACATTAATCAGAAGTATTTGTGGGTGAAATACTGTTCAACTTGGTTTTCCACTGCAACTTTTTGCAGTTATTTAGTCATGCACTATTAGCGCTATTTTTGCAGCTATTTAGTGAGTTAGTTGCCTGTTCTTTGCCTTCTCTCTTGTTTATTGATTTTATAGAAATGGCTCTATGGGGCAATATCTTCTGGCTGTCTAAATTACAGCACTACCCTAAGATTGAAATTATTAAATGTTTTTATGGGCTTGTTGCTGAAAGGGGGGGGATCTTGTTCCCTCTCATCTTTTCCTGCTTCAGTTCTTCTATAACATCTCTAGAGATGTCAGTGAAAAAAAAAAAAATACTCAAAGGTGGAATTGTTCAGCTGTCATTGCTAAGGTATGGTTAAAACTCGAGGATTGTTTAACACCTCAGAGCACCCTGGGGAAATATAACTCTGTGTATCCATAGGGATAGGAAGAATAGATCCTTTTTCCCTCTAGGGTCAAATGAAAGTCTGTCTCAAGTGTCTGAGGGTAAAAATATGCTAAAGATGCAGTCTGTCTTTCCCAGAGATGACACCAAAATAAGATATTAGCAAGGAGCTCACTCACAGTTATATTAAATCTCTGATCTGTTCCCTTGTCCACGTCCTGCTGACACACACCACACTTAAAGCAGGGACTTCTCCTGACTTACTGCATTTATGCCACATTGTAGCAGCTCTAGTTCTATCAAAAGGAAACCCCCCAAAATGTTGTGCAAATTCATGTTATGGGAGAAAAAAATGAAGCTGCATTAAGCGATGGAGCATTTCCCTGCTGTAACATACTTTCACTTAAATCATTGTTATATTAATGTTTTTCCAAGTTTAATATTAACATTAAGGATCTACTAAAAATACCATTTCTAGTCAAAGGGTAGGAGGGCAGCTTAAACTTGTTCCCTCTATATCTGTTGATGACACTTGGAAGCTTAAATTGTAGACCAACTATGACTCTCTGTCAAAATGCAGTCCAGGGGAGACTTCTGCCCTTCTGGAGGCTCTGTCCCACTTGCAGGACATCTCTGGAAAACCACCTGCTTAAGCAGCTTGTTTTTTCACCCAGGAAGGCTGAAATCCAACCAGCAAAAAAATCTGCTTATGTAGATGATCTCTTCACTGGTTTATAGCTGCCACCTCTTGGCTCAGCCCTTCCCAGGAGGGTGATAAGGCTTAGTGTTGTCCTGGAGCACAATTCCTGACTCACATAAAATACTCTAGGAACTACAACCAAAGCCACAAATCTTAAAATCTTCCAATTGCTGCCGAAGGTGAAGGTGAAGGACCAGTGTGATGAGGAGCTCTCCTTTGTTCCAGGTCATGCCTCGTACAGGAACATACAGAGCCCTGAGGTGCAACCAGCAGCAATCCACCTAGTACTTCTTTTTGCAGACCTCCAGCCTCCCACTCTTTGCCTTGTGGAATTTAACTGCTCTGCCTATAGGCAGCCTTTCCAGAAGTTACTCTCTGAGGCAGGGTTCTGGATTTCTGTCTCTATCCCCAGGCAGTTCCTCCAATACTTTCTTTACTGGCTTTTGAACAATTTAATTAACAGAAAGCAACACTTACAAAATCAAGCTGCCAAAAAAATCAAACATGTCATTTCATTTTCGTGTTGAAAAAAAGTCAGTTTCCATAAACCTTACGGTGGTAGACCATAGCCTTTGCAATAATTAAACTAAATGGGTAGAGGGAGGCCAGTGCTTATTGACGACTGTGAGATTGACCGGTCAGGTTTTTCCCTCATCTTTTCCCTTGCTAATTTTTCCCCTCCCAGTTACCCTAAAGCTAAAACCAGCAGATGGTAGTGTCCTCAAATGCTCAGTGATGACTTCTCTTCAGTCACATCTGTCTAATTCTTAGGACAAAGATACCTAAATGGGAGGGTTTAGGTGCTACAACAATAGGAAGGAAGCCGATCTGTTGTATGCACATCTCCATTTTCAAACTCCATGGTCTGGGACGGGTCGGGCCGTCACCCGGCATGAAGGACTGCACACCCTCGGGTTTGAACTCAGCTGCTGCTCCTGAGAAGTCCCTTCTCCCACGAGATGGCAGTGTTCTCCTTGATTTAAGCTCCAAACTCAAGCTGGCAGCAAAGCATTCCAACCACAGCTGCCTGGGCTGTCCTTGGCAGAAGCTCCAAAAAACCTGCTCCAATGCAGCAGTGAGACACAGAACCACAGAATATTCTAAGTTGGAAGGGACCTACAAGGACCATGGGATCCAACTCTTAAGTGAATGGCCCATACAGGGATTGAACCCACCAACCTTGGTGTTACTAGCACCGTGTTCTAACCAACACAGGGCAAGGCTGGAGGAAAGCTGAAGAAAAAGGCAGAAATATTTAGGGCAAGAAAAGTTAGCAAAAGTATTCTGGGTTTCAGAGGGCTTCCTCTCAACACAGGCATAAGCTACTCATAAGCTCACATGAAAAAACAGTTTGAATGTGGATGTGTAAATTGCACCACTGTCTACAACCATCACAGTTTACTTAAACGCAGAGGATAAATTGACACAGGCAAAGATGGGTCTGCTAGATGCAGAAACGTTGCAACATCACTTAGTTCCTCTGATATGCATTCTCTTTCTGAGATGTCTGGGTCTTTACAGGTGAAGACTGTGCCTTAGAGTCTCAGAAGAGTATAAGATGGTTTTTTGCCTTCAAGTAGCTTTGTTATAATCACAAACATCTCACTGACTTTCTAAAGAGCCAAGTATCTGAGTGCTGAGGTTAATCACTGTTTTGGCTAGTGGTGGTAGCAAAATAATAGGATTTTCTTTTACAGATTGCAGAGGTTTGATCTCTGCAAAGGGTAGATAAATGGCTCAGGGAACGGTTCCCAGCTGTAACTTCATAGCCTCAGCACAGGGCCACAATTAAAATCTCAGTGTGGCCTAAAGACATTGTAAGGTTTTACAAATAAAACTCTGCACCTTGGAAAAGCTGCTATTGATTGTGGGGGAGAACAGGTCTCACCAGGGAAGTGCCTCTGCCTGGTAGGGTGATTTGAAAAACATGGGCAGAATTGATTGAGTTCTCCAGAACAAAGCCTGGAAGTCATTCTGCGCTTGTAAACTTGAAATGGGTCCCATACTAGAAGCACCTCTCTCAAATTTCTGACTAGCAAACTAGAGGCAACACAGCCAAAGTAAAAGCCCTTCTTAAGATGTTTTAAACATCCAGTGTCAGTCCAGTGCTGAACTGAAAACAAGTCATTGTTCATGGCGTAACTTAAATCAGCAGGGATGAAACTTATCCTTGATATTATACCAATGAAATTGATTTCAACTGGGGATATATTTACTCTGTCCTGTCCAATTAAGGAAAAAACCCCAAAATTGCAAAGCAAAGAAAAAAGATCTGTAGTAGCAGTGATTTACCAGGTAGTTCAATGCCATCCTATTCCTTTCAGTGTAAGGATGCTCTTTCAAGGTTAGCCAGACCAGTGTACAGATATGCAAGAAATAATGGTGCAGAAGCTGTCCATTTTTCTAATGTGCACATTAAAATTTGGCTGCTGGGATAGATGCTAATGGAAATATACTTGGACCCAGCTTTGATTTGATAGATCAATGTGATATTCATATACAGAGCAAATGGATAGAAATACTCAAATTTATTGGAAAATGCAACTTCTATCCAAATGTAAGGACAAATGGAGGATATGCTATGTATGTATAACATTTGGATTTAATAAGGAAATGTAAGGAAATCTAAGTCTGCTATTATTTCACATTTCCCAAACTCTATTNATGTATAACATTTGGATTTAATAAAGAAATGTAATTTTAATGGTCATTTGTATCTCAGCTGTCAATGTTATACTGAATTCAGGGTAGAGTCTCTGTCTCCAAAAGGTTCTAAGGCAAGTTCTTCAATACTTGTTTTCCAGAGAAAGAGTTACAGGTTTCACCTTTACAGTGGGCTTCAGAATGTTAAATCTAAGTCTGCTATTATTTCACATTTCCCAAACTCTATTAATTTAAAAAAAAAAATTGAAAAAATTAAACACAAATATAGAGTATATTTATGTTATTTATCACTGAATTTGGGTTAAATTTCAGAGTCTATAGTAGAATAAAAAGCTTTAAATATTTCAGCATAAATAAAGTTAGCCTGCAAGGAAGAATTTCATTATGCATAAAGCGATAATATTTGCAGATAGGACGCAGAATTAGTTAGTATACAACCCAAAATACACAAACAAAAACCAGAGGAAGAGAGCACTTGAGCCGCACAGCAGTGTGGGACATAAGAGTAATTGCCATGGGATCCAAATTATCTGAATTAGATAAATTTAATTAGCTGGTAAACTGAGGATCTCTTTTGCAGCCTTTCTTTTGCAAATGCAGAAAAAAACCAAAATCAGCACATTCTGTGACTTAGAAGTTGGTAGCAGCTTTAAGAGGACAGATTGTTTCTCAGGCATTTTTTTGGCAAGGCAGATGTGCTTGTTTCAATCTGAAGCTGTTCTTGCAGGAATTTTTAGCATACCACATGCAAGAAAACCTCTTATATTGTTTTCAGGAGACCCAGATATTCAACAGGTCTCTACCCTTACCTCTGTTCAGTGTAAGTTAAATGCTCCACACCAGACAAATATTTTCTTTCTGTGATGGAAAAAGGGTCAGGTGAAACTTTATTAACAGAGTCTACTTCAACAGTGAGGCTGGAAAGAATGACATATCTTCCTGGTTGGGATTAGCAGGTCCTAAAATCTTTCCAGTGCTTATTGTTTTTTTCATACATACACTAAAATCACAGTTCTGTGTGACTGGTAATCTCTTTGGGATGTGAAGCAAAACTTGTGTTTCCTATCAGAGTTAAAGCTTTCTAGTGACAAATTAATGAATTATGAATTATTTTTATTCAGTTGTAAAAATATACATGTTGATAGTGTTGTATTTTGATAGGTGAAGACAGCAAAAACAAATGGCTGTTTAGCTTCTCTATGTACTTTTTTACATTGAAGATCTGTATTTTGATTTCTAAAACAATGCTGAAATTGCCTAGTTTCCATAAAAGCCCATCTTCATTCTTCTGTGTGGTACAATTAAAAGTACCTGTTGATTACCAGCTGAAGAAGAGCTTCCTCCCTTTGAAGACTAAGCCCTACCAACTTCTATGACATTAAACATACGATTTGGCTCAGCTCTGCCAGGACTGTGGATAAAGACTCTTCTCTCAGGTATTAGTGACATCAACATAAACCATCCAGTACTGAGTCTGGTGTCTTGATAGGCTAGAAAACTGATGCTTTGGATTTGTGACTCAGCAATCTGTCTCAGCAGGATCATGAATGACGTCGATGGTTGTTACTTTGTGTCTCTCATGGCCATGACTTGAGTCCAGCAGCAGAAATGCTCTTGCACTGTGTCTATCACTTACCTCTCTGCTTGGAAATAAAAGAACCCACTAGGTTAATTTATGGTTCCTTGAAAAATATTTTGTCTTCTGAGACCAATCTTAACCTTTGCCATATGAAAGTATAGATCAACAGATACCCAGCTGTCACCTGTGGCTGTTAACACTGTTACACATAAGAGGTTCCAAGAGTAGCTTAAAAAAAAAGTCAAAGAGAGTTCTGCTAGGAGGACAAATCATTTGACATGTTAGAAAGCGCGAGCCAAGTGTCTGTGGGATGTACCTGTGCTTACAGCCAAGCCCTACAAATTATCTTTATGTTACCATTGACTGTGCAGAGCAAAGGGGACAGCTGCCTATTGTCTAATGTCACCCCTTGATCAGTAGGAGCCTTCTCTTTTGGCTGATTCACTGTGGCCGTGCTGTAATCCTTTTTGGCAGGGAGAGGTATTTACAACTTCCTAGCCCCTAAATAAAGTACCAAAGTTTGGAGTATTGTCTCTATCAGTTATTTGCACTCTGCAGCCAGAGAAAGGTTCTTCCAGGAGAAAATTTAATACACGCAAGCTAAATCCTACTATGTAAAACATGTGAATTCTCACTGACACGACAGTGCAACAGCAAAGCAATGACTCTGCTCCCTGCACCTGTGGTTTTTCTTCTTATTTCTACAGTGACTGTAACTGCAAATGCATTTAGGCTCTTGGATAAAAGACAATAGCCCTGTAAAAAAATCGTCATTGGCATTCATCTTTACTTACCTGGTAGTAAATTTGGTTTATATAAACAAGAGGTGTGGTCCCTAATGCAGCTGGGGCTGCCCCTGTAACAGAGTGACATGTCATGAAAGGAAATTTGGGATGCACCAGAGCTGCCTCAGATGGTCATTTGTCTCCAGCCTTCACGCTGATGTGCCATGCCCCTGCCCCCAGGCTCTGTCTGTGTTCCACAGTGGCAATACTCAAAATCATTTTAAGTCATCAAGTTCAGTGGGTGTGCACCCAGATAGAGCTCTGCAGCATGCTGCACTTGATTGCCCCAAGAGTTAGAGATGGAAGCATATCCACCAGTAACCTTTCAGAGGAGGACTGGAAGAAGCTGGAGCATGGAAACTTGCTCTGTAGCCACCTTAGTGGGATGAACTCCCAATAGCCTATATCATGTATAACACTAAATTAGATTTTTTTACTGCCTAAATAAAGGCAGAGGGAAGGAAAGGCCTGGGACATCTTGCTGTAGATTGCCTGGCCCTTCCTGGTGTGATACAGCCCCAAGCCCCTTTATTGGGTCTGACAGAAGCAATCCCCTCTGGTATGTGATGCTTTTAGGTGCTTTCACTTTCTTCTGGACACAAACAAACAAGAGTTTAACCCCCTCTTTGTGTAATGTTTGTTTTCCATAAACACAGGAAGGGAAAGAGACAGTTTATGTCGACAGTGAGGAAGTGGCTCTGAGTCCCACAGTTGGGGCATGACCCATGTAGTACAAGCAGCTCAACTCTCTGCATTCCAGTTTCCCCTCCGATCCTTAAGTGGGCACTCAGTCAAAATCATGATCAAGTTCAGCAGTAGGAATGAGACCACACAACTGATTAACTTGGAAATGTTTGGAAATTTTCAGTGAGTTACTACTGTTTTTCTTAATTCCTCTAGGACTATTTTTAAGACTAATCAGATTCCACATCCTATATTTTACCTGAGTACCAACTGGTAACAAAGCCTGCAGCTGTGTGTCTGTCAAGTACTAATCAATCAGTGCTATTTTTATAGTGCTCTGAAGGCATCAGTTTCTCCACACAAGACAGAGTCCATTCTTCAAATGGCTTTTCATGGGAACACACTGGGAGGTGATTGTAAAGGATGAAGAAAGAGTGGATGACTCAAAGATAGTAAAAAGAGCTCTATAGAGACATGCAGACACCAGGATGATGCAGTCAGCCTTTTAAATTTACATAAAAATGGGGAAGAGAAGGATGCAGAATCACTGCATTATTGTCCCTGCTGTAATGTGAGGGGCAGGCTCTCCATGTGTCAGTGAAACTCTGGGAATGTGAAGAGGAAGAGAAGTGCACACATGGGAGGTGGCCCTGAAAACACATACTACACAGACAATAATTATGAATTATGAAAGTCCAGAGTTTTCATTCATTACCTCAAGAACAAGAAAGCAAATGTCCTGAGCCATTAAAAATGTGATTTATCCTGCAGGCCCCATGGTACTACTTCAGTACAGAGATATGATTCCTTGCCCATGTTGTGCAAGAGATTTCCTCTTGGTAGTACCAAAGGAGCCCTGCTTCTGTGAGCAGAGAGGTGCTTTTTTTCCTAGGCTGGCAAAGCAGCATCTTAAGAAACAAGTGCAGGCTGAGGTGCTGGAGTTGTGTGGGGCAGGAAGGAGATCCCTCATGTAAACTCAGTGGAATTCCTCTGGCTCAATGCCAGTGAGAGCAAAAGGGCTAGAGCCTGTAACACAGTGGAGGATCAGCAGGAGACAAAAAACACACGGAGACCAAGCAGCTGATATGGTTCTTGGATATAGCTGTGCAAATCAGCTGTACCTCCAGCAAAGTCAGTACCTGAAAATTAGTGCATAAGTAAAAATAATCTCAGGTCCAAAACAGCTGGACCCCTGCTTTTCTGTTAGATAAAATTACAGATATTATTTCTGTAAGGTCAAATTCTTTGCAGGGAGACACCTGGCATATTTTTGGCTTGCTGTACCTGAAAGGACAGTGTCCTTTGGCCACACTTTTAAAATGTACAAGCCATAGTCCGAGAAGTTATTTGTTTTTCATGATTTAGTATGAATAATCAAGAAATTTGGTCTTTCGGTTATGTGATATAAGCATTACTCTTTTTAATGGATAGAAACATAGATGACATTCAGATATTGCAATAAACAGTAATTTGAAATGCAGGAAAGAAAGATGTTTTGGGACTTTTCATTCCTCAGTTTATACTTACTTTGTTAAGTATACTCTGCTTTTGTAATGGATAATGTATTTGGTGTCTGAGCATAGTTGGAATTCTTTTAATGTCTGATACATAGTGTGGACATAACAGAAGGAGAACCTTTCACAGACACAAATACTCATAAATATTAGTTAACTATGTTTTAATCTTTTGGCAGAGATAAGGATTGCCTAAAAATATGGGAATCATTAAAAGATGCGTTCGTTTACAAGAATCCCTGTAATATCACATCAGAAGATTATCAGCCTTTAATGGAGTTAGCAAGTCATCCTATACCCTGTAACAAGGTAACATCACAATGTATGGTGGGCTGGACAAGTAGAGTTGTGTTGGAATGGCATGTCTGTGTTGTGCTCTGACTGATGAGATCACGTCCATAATGACTGTGAGGGTCTGCAGGTTGGCAAGGATGATATTTTGCTTTTGCCCTTACTGCAATAGTCCTGCAGTTATCTCCTCTGAACCCCAGTAACTCTGTCCATACTCCATACTCCAAACTCTGCCCATTCCTATCTCTGGGAATCACCCCTGCATAAGGCTTGCCTCAAGGGTCATCCTGGTGAAGTGACAGAGATGTCACTCTTCCCTGAGTGTAGGGCTCTCTGTAAGGAGCATGTGATCATGCTGTTAGAGGGACACTGCTTCCAAGAAGCTGCTTTTCCATGCTTAGACCAAAACCAAACAACAAATCCTATGAGAACTAATCAAAACCTTTCTTTCAAAATGCTTCACAAGCTAAACACGTCCATTTCCACAAAAAAATCTACCCAAAAATATTTTGGATATGGGAACGTGGGCTGCACAAATAAAAACTGACCCACCAAGGTGAACTCTCTGCATTTCAGTAAAAACTAAAACTCCCTCATTATCATGAACTTTCTGGTTTCCTCCAGAAAATATTTTTGACCAGCTTTAATATAGCTAGTGCTTATCAGACTTTGTATCTTATTTCACAGTCACTGTTTTGGAGCAAGACAAATGACCTTGTTCATCGTTATACAAAATCCAATCAAAATTTCCTTACCTTGGAGGACACCTTGTTGGGTTATATGGCTGATAGGATTTCATGGTGTGGAGACCCCTCTGCTCCAGGTAATAAGTCCTATTTTTTGCAAAACAAATACAAACACTCAAATTACAGATTTTCTTTTGTGTATCTACACCTAAACACAATCTTTTTTGCACTATTTTCTAGTGATTTAGTTTAAAACCTTAACTGCATTTCTGTGCCATGTTATGGAAGACTGAAAATAATACTGATTTCTCAGGTTGATTTAAAAACCACAGCTTTGGATGGTATTTTAACACCAAGTTGGTACTTGGACTAACAGTCTTGTCTAGCCCTCTTTACCTAGTTTGTTTGCTTCCTCCCTTTGACTTCTTTGGTACAAATTGCAAAACAGGAATGTCATTTAAAAAGGACTTGGTCACAGGCCAGTCAAAGTGTTGGGGCAGTATTCAGGTTTCCTGGGGTATTGCTGCCCACACGAATCCTCAGTTGGTGCTTAAGACCAGCAACCTTTGAACTGGGATGGAATTACTGGAAATGTTGGACAAAGTTTAATTTTTCAGTCCAATCAGAGAGTGCTTGTCGAAGAGGCAGCCTGTTTCTCACATTTGGGACTATGTGTTTTCCCTTCTCAATTTTCTGAGAATTATTTGTCATACAGGGTCTGCAGGTCCCTCCTTGAAACAAGTGTGAAACAGGAAGACCTTTGAACACATGCAAATTCCTTTTCCTCCGAAATCCCTTTCCTCATGTAGCCTTCTTTCTTTGGTAGTAGGCAAATCTTTTTGCCATTGTTAAGCAACTGGCAAAGCCATATAAGCATTGCAACAATATTCATTCTAACCTTAGCTGTTCTATAAACATACTTCTTCTCAGGAGTCAACTATGAATCTTGTCCAAAACGAAGTGAATGTGAGAGCAACCCCAGCTCTGTGTTCTGGAAAATGGCATCCAAGATGGTAAGATCTAGAATAAATCTTCACAAGTCTAAGAGTCTTGAAAGGCATTAAGTTCCTGACACTGATAAAAAAAATGTGAGTTTGCAGATTGGACTTAAAAAATGGAATTGTAGAAGTTCACAAGAGCTTTAGCTCTGAGTGCTAAAAATCACGGTGTTGGAAATATGTTTCCAAGGTTCCATATATTGTGTATGATATTTAATGTTACTGAAGTTTGGGCATTCTTATTTGTGGATGGAGACTGAGTGCCAGTGACTAGAACAACCCTTGGCTGACTGCTGAAGCTCTGCAAATAATGTTTGTAATTAAAACTATCACCACCTTAATTAAATGACAGTACTGAAACTGCTACAATGAAATACATTTTATCATGCTAATGTGGAGAGCGGTGCCCAGACTGGCACAGAAATTTTCAAAGCAGCTGAGAATCCCCTTGCACCTTCCTGGCATAAACCTGAAGAGCACATCCTCTCACACTGGTATCTGGCAAGGTTCCTGTAATGTCCCCACCCATATGATCATGCCAGCTCCTGTCACAGGAATGAGATCCTGCTAATCCCAGTTAGGCAATTAGCCTGGCTTTGTTGAATCAGCACTTTACAGGAAAAAAACTGCCAGAGGAAAACCTGATGTTCCGTATCATTTTAATTTTACATGCCTCTCAAGACTTCATCCTTGGTATGGCTATTTAGTAGATGACTGCCTAGGTGGAAAACAAGCATTCCTGTATGCTTCAGCTGTCATGTACATAAGAAAAAGTCTACTTACTGTAAAATAACCGATTGCTTTGCAGGGAAATTAGTGTGCATAATTTTCCCAATGCCAAAAGAGGTTTTGTGTTCTCCTTAATTCTCCCCAGTTTCAAAGTCTGGGAGGGATAAAACCACCATACAGAGTCAGGTATCTGAACTGCAGACTTCCTAACCCAAATAAATTTAAGATCTACTAAAACTCTTTACATTAGAAAGTTAGACATAATGAAACTTCACTGAAACTTCAGAGCTCTCAAGACCTGAGTTTGAGCCACATTGTTTAAGAGGACTTGGAAGATTTAATAAGTACAGTCACCTTCATTAAGCTTTTTAAAATTGTTTGTCTTACCAATAGATAATATATCTAGAGTACGTACTTTATAGACTTTAGTAGTCTTTAAATATTTGGGCATGAGTTTTCATGAATAAAAGAGCAGTGACTATATGATCCAGTAATTTAAAAATCAAATCAAACAAAACTGTGATGAGTTTCGCTAAAATATCTAGGGAGAAAAATCCCACGCCACAAAAGAACACAGAGCATGAAAAGAAATGAATATGTGATGGTTTGTATGTCCTTAAACTAGTCGTATCTCTTTTCTGGTCCATCCTCACTGCCTGAGCTAAAGCAGTCTGAGGATTATTTTGAGTTACTACAGACAGCTGTAGCTGCTGGGGCTGTGGAAACCCCTACAAAAACTGAAACCAGCAGTGACAGCAAAGTTGCTGTGCTGCTTTGTCTCCTTGACTGGTCCCATGCAACTTCAGTCAGTTCATAGCTAGCTAAAGAGGCTTTATCACAATTTTTGGCATAGCCTTTAGAGGCTTTTTTTTCTGCAGAAATATTGGCTGGATCCTCTACTTGTATTAGCCAGTTCTGATGACATCAATGAAGCAATAGTAATTTCTACCAGCCCCAAGTCTGATGTGACACTGGATGCAGTGTCAGAGTATAATGTCCATTTGTTTTGTTGGTTTTGTTCAGTTTGCAGAAGCAGCATGTGGTGTGGTTCAAGTGATGCTCAATGGATCAATAGAAGCTGGAGCTTTCAGAAGCAGCAGGTATTCACTCATCATGCAACCATCCATATTTTTGTGGGGCCTGCATGATGGTGAGAGTGCCTTTGCCCGTGAGTCTTAGTGCAGAATGGGTTTTGGAAAACTCATATATGGGTCTAAACTACTGGCTGTTGTAGAGCTGATTCACTTAACTCCTTCTATACAGCGACTGTAATTGAAATCTTTCAGAGGGTATGTGGGTGGGGTATCCAGTGTGCTCTCACTGCACAAAGTAACTTTATTGTTAGAATTTATTTATTCAATAAACATGAATGACATATTTCTAAGTGTTCATGGCACTGACTGGATCTTACCCCGCCAGACAGTGCATCCTGGGGTTATCTGGCTGGAAGTGCAATCTTGAATAATATTGAAAGATGAAGAATATGCTGGTTGGTAGAACAGCCATGTTCATGTCCCTGGCACCAAACCAAATCAAAAGCCAAGAAACTGAACAGGAGAAGAGGCACTAAAGATGGGAAAACTTTGGCTTGGTTCTGTCTGCAGACAGTTTCAAAAGTTCTCTTGGAAGTGAAATAAGAATGGGGAGAAAATATTTGCTTTTTAGGCAACTAAATAGTCTATGACAATCCATTGGTGAGATAATGTTCTTTCACTGAGATTAACAGCAGCACTAATAAGCACTTGTATTTGGGGACTGTACTCTGTACATCTTTCTCAGATAACTAAGAGTGTTTTGCTGTTTCATGTCCCATCCTTACAGCATCTTTGGAAGTATTGAGGTCTTTAACCTAAATCCAGATAAAGTCTCTGAAGTACATATTTGGCTAATGCATGACATTGGTGGACCACAAAGGTGAGTCGTGCTGGTACACAACGATGAGCAGCGTGTGAAAGGTAGACAGCACAGCTTAGGTCTGGCAGGGACACTGTCTTAAATTCATGAAACCTGCTCTACATTTACCCCCCTAAGCTGCTTATTTTACTGGAAAAAATAGTGTTAGTACTGTTGTTTTCTCTAGGGTTGTTTTGTAGCTACTGCTGAACAATTATGGCTAACACACAGTGACATTTTTCTTGGTTTCAAGAGGTCCCATAACCTTTAAATTCCTTTCAACCCCACTGAGCTCTACAGATCTTTGGTATGGGTGCAGCACTGAAGTCAGAGAGCAGGCTACTTTTGCAAGGGTGAACAGATGGAAAATAGGTTTGGTCAAAGGAATAGTATAATTATGCTGCAGCCCCTCCCCTTGCCCAAACACTCCGGAGTGTCTCTTTGCCACACAAGCTGACATATCCGTCACAGCTCACAGGTGTGCATCTGTGCTGTGGTCAGCACACCAGGCTTACTCACGTGGTCCATTAAAAAAAGGTTTGCTGAAGAAAAGCACATTGAGTAATCTTTACATCAGCTTTCCCAGACATAGCACTGGATCCTTTGTCCCACGATTTCCCAGCATCAGAGAAGCCATCATGTTCCTCCTCAACAGCTTCAACAAGACCATGCCCTGCCACCTCTTTTACTTGACACATTCTTCCAAGTTCACAGCAATTTCCTTTTTATTTTCTACTCACTTCCAAGGAGAAAGATGGAGGGTAGCTCCAATAATATGAATACCTTTTGTCTTCTGATTTGTATTCCATGTTGAATCACTGATAACAAATGTCATGACCAAAAAAGAGCTGGCTTTTCCAAAAAAGAGCTTAGTGCTTTCCACTAATGTTACATATTAGGAACAGGATTTACCTCAGTATTGTATTGTTGCCCTGAAGTGTGTCCTGTACTCTGAATAAGGAGATGATTTTTACCCTGAGGTAACAATTCTTTTGCAGTGTCTCTGTCTGTGCTTATGACATTTGTCAATCCTCTCAGTACAGCTTTTAGAGCCCATTGGGCTATTTCACACAAATTGAGCATAGAGATAAAGATCTCAAAGGTATGACAAGACTGTATGCTCCATGTAACCATTGGGATAGGAAAGAAATAGACAAGTTAGGGCTCCTACCAGTGCAGAAGTGGTTGAAACAACCCCTTATCAAAACAGAGCAGCAGCAGCCACAGACTGAGTCAAATAGAGAGGCACTGCTCATAGCCTGCTTCCTCCCATGTTTTCTATCTGTTTCCACCTATCTTACTTCCTACCCGGGACTTAGCTGCTGATTTTGGTGATTGGCTGCATCACACAGAGGACTTGATCCTTTTGTCCTTCCAAAAATTTGAATGAGCCTTGTGTTGTGCTCCTGTAGATGGGAACCATCTGTAGCTCTAGAACAGTTGTAAAACACATTGAACTGTGAATGGAACTGAGTTATTTCCCACAGATGTCTTCCTGCCCAAAGTTGTCATGCAAGATTCACAGCTAAACATCACATAGTTCCTACCAGCAAAGACCCAATGGTAGCCAAAGCTCTATGAACCCAATGGACTTTACAGCACATTAGCAAAGAAGCCTTTAAAAGAATCTTATCTGTAATAAAGCAGTGACACAGTGTGGAATTTAGCTGAGCATGCAAGGAACACAAGTAACGAAAGTCTTCCCTTGGCAGTGAATCCTGCTCAGGTCATTCCATTCAGAGGCTGAAAAACATCTTAGAAGAGCGAAACTTTAAGATCATCTGTGAAGACAATTACAGGTAATTACCCTCTCATCTGTGACAACTTTTTAACATAAAATTAATATTGCATCTACATCTTGACTTAATACAGGTTTACAAGAAGTGAAAGCAGACTTCCCCCCTTGCTGTTATGACATCCCTCCAATGTAGCTGTGTCCTTCAGAGGGGCTTCCAACTGGCCTACAGCCCTGGTGTTGACTGGGTCTGGGTCTTGCCCTCTGTCCTGCACCTCCCGTTGAGCATGTCCAGTTACTTTCAGGAAAGGACCAATCCAGCCTCCAGATTTTTGTCTGACCAGGCTTTTACCTAAAATAATCCAAAACAAACAGGCAGCTTTCCTCCCTCTTCCATACAGATAATGTATGTACGTATGTAAAGGCTGGCATCTCTCTCTTTAGTTTGAGCTTGTTTCTGTCCATTTCCTTTGTCAGAGAATCAGGCATGAGACATGATAAGCGTTACTAATTACTGTAATATTTTCAGGAGAAAAAACCCAGGAGTCTGGGAAACAGCAGCCCAAGTCCTAACTTGCCTGAAATCTCCATCTGCCTGCTGAGGAAATACAAAAGTCTGAGATCCTTTGTCCCTCTGTGTGTTTTCAGAGACCTTCACAGAGATTGAAATTGTTCTTCAGCAATACTAGAAAAGAAGAAAAGATTCAATAGTACTTATGTCTTATCTGTCAGGAACAGCTTTTCAGTGTCAAAGACTCATACTTGGATAAGAACATTTCCAAAGTAAACACATATTTCTATAAATGCCTGAGTTTGTGGCAATAGTTTTAAGGAAGGAAAAATTGGTCTGCAAAGGAGACAAATGATAGGACTTTAGTTTTGAAGGCAGAGCAATATACTCCTGTTTGGGTATCACAGAATGACAGATTCACAGAATGTGCTGAGTTGGAAGTGACCTACAATGACTATTGAGTCCAGCTCCTAGCCCTGCACATGACCACCCTGAAGAGTCACACCATGCACCTGAGAGTATTGTCCAAACACTTTTTAAACTTTGCCAGGCTTGGTGCTGTGATCATTTGCCTGGGGACCCTGTTCCAGCACCCAACCACCCTCTGGGTGAAGAACCTTTTCCTAATATCCAACCTAAACTTCCCCTGAGACAACTTCAGGCCATTCCCTTGGGTCATGTCACTGGTCACCACAGAGAAAAGATTAGTGCCTGTCCCTGTTCTGCCCCTCATGAGGAAGTTGTAACTGCAATGAAGTCTCCCCTCAGTCTTCTCTTCTCCAGGCTAAACAGGCCAAGTGTCCTCACCCTCTCCTCACATGGCTTCCCCTCAAGGCCCTTCATCATCTTTGTTGCCCTCCTTTGGACACTCTCTAAGAGCTCAATACCTTTCTTATATTGTGGTGCCCAAAACTGCCACAATATCCAAGGAGAGGTTGCACCAGTGCAGAGCAGAGTGGGACAATCCTCTCCCTTGACCGGCTGGTGATACTTTGCCTGATGCCCCCCAGGACACAGTTGGCCCTCCTGGCTGCCAGGGCACTGCTGACTCAGATTTAACTTGATGTCAACCCAGACCCCCAGGTCCCTTTCCATGGCACTGCTTTGCAGCATCTCATTCCCCAGCCTGTACGAACATCCAGGATTGCCCCATCCCAGGTGCAGAATCCAGCACTTTCCCTTGTTGAACTTCATATGGTTGGTGATTGCCCAGCCCTCTAATTTATTGAGGTCTCTCTGCAGGGCTTTCTTACCTTCAAAGGAGTCAGCAGCTCCTCCCAGTTTTGTGTCATGTGCAAACTTGCTTAGTATCCTTTCCACTCCTACATTCAATTCATTTATGAAGATGTTGAAGAGCACAGGGCCTAAGATGCAGCCCTGCAGAACCCCACTAGTGACAGGTGGCCAGTTTGATGTTAACCCATTCACTGTTACCCTCTGTGCTCAACCCATGAGCCACTTGCTCACTCACCACATAATGTGTTTATCCATCTGTGTGCTGGACATTTTGTCCAGAAGGATCCTGTGAGAGACAGTATTGAAAGCTTTACTGGAATCCAAAAAGATTACATCAACTAGCTTCCCTTGATCAACTAGGTGAGTTACCTTGTCATAACTGGTCCTAAAGTAACCGGCTCAGAAAGATGTCTTGATCTGCTGCTTGTCAACAGAGTGGCTCTTGTGAGTGAAGTGGAGATTGGTGGCCACCTTGGCCACAGAGACCACAAAGAAATTGAGTTTAAAATTTCCGCTGACAGAAGGAAAAGTGCCGGTAAAACCTCAACTCTGAGTATTGCTGAACCTGATCAGCGGGTGCTCTGCACATAGTGAAAAAATTGTCACTGGTATGGTGCATAAATCTGCCAAATCACATGCTCACTTTCTCCTTGCGTAAATGTAACCTTTAACAATTACTCCCAGGACCCTTAAGTAGGTACAGATTATTTTAGCCTGTGATGAAATAAGCTAAGGGGCCAGGGAGGAAGAGGAAATATATAGTAGCTTATATCCCTCATGGCTTAGCACAAGTTGAAGCCTGACACACTCTTTTCTGTGCCTCACAACTCGCTTCTTAAAGTAACAAGTAGGGTTTTTTTGTCAGAGCTCAAGTAACACATACATAAACAACTGTGTAAGAGCAGCACAGACAATTAATTCTACTATTTTATATGGAGGGCAGTAATAAAATAAGACATTTACAGAAACAGGAAAACTTCAGGATAGACCATGTAAATTAGCTTCAGTCCCCTGGAGTCATCGCAAACAGAACTGTGTGGGTCTGTATCAGCATCTGGCTTTTCATGCCACATAGCAACTGATGCTGATCATTTTCTCTTACCTTTGTCCATGTCTACAGTGTCTTCCAGAAGTAATCCCAAAAAATTGATTTATTGAATGTATTAGCAAAAAATCTAATCACATCTGACATTGATAGCAAGAGCTTCATGTAGTAGCAGTGGGGGTTATCAGTGAGTAAGTGAGGTGGTGAACTTCCAGAATAGCAGCAGCTCTGCAATCTGTGCCAGCGATTTTACATCTCTTTCTTAATTATGTTTGATAATGCAGCATAGCTGACATGCTGTGAGGTCAGATCCTACTTTGTTTTGTACCAACTTGTTCCTGTCCCTACAAACACCAAAATTACATTTCTGCAGCAAGATCAAAGAGAATTATCCTAAGAAAAGATATCTGCTTGATAAACACAGGTGTAACCTGCACTTTGACTTTCATATTGCATTTAACTGTGAAGTTATTCTGTTGTACTTGCAAAGTGATTACTAAATATTTGTTTGTTTTTGTGTCTTATCTCAGGCCGGTTCAGCTCCTTCAGTGTGTGCATAACCCTGACCACACAGACTGCAGACTTTGCACCAACAGCACTGCAGTTCCATGAAAGAGTGGCCTCCACAATACTAAAGATTTTCATCATTTGTGTGTAAAGTTGGAAAGGATGTGGCTACATAGTTTAGAGAGATAAATAGTAGCGTGGTGTGTACTGAGTCCATAACCAGAAATCCTTGCTGTGATACTAACAGGCAAAGAGCAGGTGATGATACTTAAGGTGTGATACTGTACACACACACATTCAAATATACTATTTCAGAAGGTCCAGGGCCATGTTCAGCAGCTTTGCACTAGTTTGCTCCCTCCTGTACAGCTCTCCATGGGCAGAGAGCAGGAATTCTTCGGGGCACAGATGAAGAAAGAGACTTTCCAGCAGAGGCAGAATTTGCCCAGATCAGACTCAGCTTCCTCCCTGCTGGAGGGCTGGGTAGGAAATTATCAGGTCATGCTACACGTGCCTTGGTGCAACATTCCCCGAAGGGAACATTGCCCAGTGGCACAGCATATTAGTCATGTTTCTCCCAGGGACTGTGGCACCTCTGAGAAGGTAAAGAAGCAATGGTTTACAGAGTGATTCTTACCTTTTAATGGGTATCACAGTAAGCAGCTGGTGGGGGGATGGCTGAGCTCAGCTGAGCCAAGAAAAGACCAGAAACCACTCAAAGGTTTGCCAGTACCTGTAACAACTGCCAAGTGTGTAGCTGGGAGAGAAAATAGTGAGACTGACTCAGATAGCCCCATTAAATCTTACTGGAGACACCATTGCAGTTCAGATTACATTTTGTTCTTAATATAGTAGTAAGTGTAAGCCTTCCAACTCTCATAAAAGGTCCCTCAGGCCACAACTTGGGCATCCACTGGAATAGAAACAAACATGAAACGGTTGCCACAATAAGGAGTTTCTCTTGACCCCACTTTCTGAGATGAAAGGCGATGCCTTGTGGTGTATAATTCACAAGCATAGACTCACTGTAGTACACTGAAACAGCAGGTTTCATTGATTTCCTTTGATTTCTATTTTACTGGTCTTGTATGGGTGGTCAAATGCAGTATTTATAACAAAACAAATATCTGAGGCCAATTTGTAGCCGCATTTGTAGTGCCTTCATGCATTACCAGTGACACTAAGAGAACAGAGCAGGCTTTGCTACAGAGATGCTCCCAGTGCTGAGATGCCAATGTTGCCAGCCATTGCCAATTTGTTAGGCAGACTGAGGTTTCCATCATCCCACAGGCAGAAGGTTATAACGCCGTATGTTTGAGTGACTACCCAGAGTGCAAAGCATGTTTATGGACCTACACAAGCTGGTGCAATTTCGAACATCTCTATATAAACCTCTTCTTTGCAAAAGCAATAAAGGGTCTGCAATGAGTATGGCTGGACCACACCCAAGACCCCACCCATAATTTTTACATTAAGTGAAATGTATTTTTATTTGCACTGTGTTATGTAACCACTTAGAGGCATCAACACAGACACATACCAATACTTCCAAATAGGTTATTTCTGACTATCAGTCAAAAGTTTGTCTTCATACTCACTTTTGTACCTCTTCTCTTGTAATATAAAATGTTGACTGTAAAATCAATATCTATAATAAAGTTGCTGATAGTAAATTATGTTAATTCAGTTTCACATTCTATGTAAACTCTGGAAGTTAAGAAAAAGGATTCTCAGAAGATCAAAATAAGTCACTTCCTAAAAATAACTCAGAAATTCATTCAGTGTGTGAAACACTACATACATTTGCCTGGGAAAGCAGAGAAAGGTCACAGAGCACATCCTCCCCAGGTTATACTTTCCATCGGTCATTTTCTTTGTAGGTGGCTGGAAGGGAAACATCCTGAGACTTTATCTTGATTACAGACATCCATAAATATATATATATGTTGTTTTTGGTCATAGTAGTTAAGAAAGATGATTGTTCTTACCAGTGGTTGCGTAGTAAGATACTAAGAAGCATATTGTGTTTTTGGAAGGTGAGGTGCACACTTAATATGGGCAACTGTGCTGGGGAAAGTGATGGCTTTGTGACACAGGTGGCTGGCAAGTCTGTGCTGCTCAGATTACATACATGGCAGAACACGAGCAAGCTCTTTTCCAACAAACATTTTTATTATGCATGATCACACATTTGAAATGCTGTGCAGACATGCCCTCCCTACCAGCCAGGTATACTTCCAAGTCCTGTTGCTCTGCTTAAAATGTATAAACCCAAAAACCTCCCAAACCAATACAAACTGTCCCAAGTTCACAGAGAACTAAATAAAAGGAAAAATAATTATACATTTTTCCCCTCTACAGGGAAGAAACCTTTTTTAATATAGTTTGATAAAGGTTGGGTTTTGAAAATGTGCTTTCAGTCTGAGAAAGCTAAGTCTATTATAATTTGCTCAAGGTAAATGGATTGGCTTGTGCCCCAGGCCAACAGCAAACACTACCAAAGAGCACTGCCTAGAAACATGAGAGGAATCTGAGTTACTGTGTGATAAGGTGAAATCCATGTTATGCACTCCCAGAACCACTCAGCACTGGGAAAGCTATGGCCCTATTGTGACAGCATTGCTGCTCCCCCAATCTTTGATGCACTTAACCTGAGAAGAGCCTGCAATTATTAAACTTATGAGATTAGGTAACAAATGAAATACAGAAATATTTGTTCTCCCTGACAGCCATCTCTTGGCCTGATGTTTGATTTCAAATAATTATAGAATGGTTTGGGCTGGAAGGGGCTTTAAAGGTCACATAGTTCCAAACCCCTTGCCATGGGCAGGAACACCTTCCACTAGACTAGGATGCTCAAAGCCCCACCTAAGCTGCCCTGGAACACTGTAATAAAATCTATGAGGAAAAGATTTGGAGAAGGAGTTTTGATTTCATTCCTCTTGCTTTATTTGGGCTACCCTTCATGCATGTACCTGGGAAGACTCCCTGATACTCAATGTGACTCTCAGATATTGTCTTATGTAAAAGAGTTCAGTAAAAAAAATAGAAAAATGAGATTAACAAGTCTTCAGGTAGGAAACCCTGCAAACAGGCTGCATCTCAGAAACTCTCTCTTAAGAGCAGTATCATTTACAGGCTTAAGACAACAATTAATGTACTAAGAGGCTGATACTTTCTATTAAATAGCTTGAAAGGAGTAATGCACTGGCCGATCCAAAGAAAATGCTTTGCATGTAAAACATGAAGGCTGGTGAAAGGATAAAAACAAATAGTATGGCTGAGTGGCAGAAGCAAAACCTCAGTAAATGCAACAGGGGCTGCAGAGGCAGAAGAAACACAAACAGAAAAGATTTAGCTGTGTGGTTGGATCATGATTATACTGCCTACATACTTATGACCATGGGGTGTATATCTACCTGTCCTCAAAACCAAAGAGCTGAATTCAGCTTTTGACAGAGCCACAGAGAGCTGTGCAGGTTTAGGCAGTCCTCAGGCAGCCTTTCTAATTTGCTCCTTTATCTTGCAGCAGCGTCCCTCTATTTTGCCAACAGAAATATTTCATGAAATTCCTGATGAAACAAGAAAGGCAAATGGTCTAGGATAATAATTTTTTCCTTGCTTGAAAAAGAAAAAAAAATCTTATACCTAACTGAAAAAAACAACCAACCAACCAAAAAAAACCCTAACAAAACCCCCAGTGTTTTTAGTTTGAGGTGTGTGTTTATTTTCACCACAGCATTGTGTAGAGGGAGAGGGCAGGTGCCTGCTCACTGTTCCTCCTTTCTTGTGGGGCACTGCTTGCCCAAAACACAATCAAAGAAGCACATTTCACAGCATCTGCTCCACACCAGCACATTTTACAGCAGTACAGCTACTTAACCCTGATGCCTTTCACTGCTGGGATTTGGGTGTGCATTGAGAAACAGTAGAGCAAAGAGGGTTAAAATCCACACTAAATACTTAAGACAGTTATCCTGCTCTGCAATAGTGAGCATAAGACAGTAGAGGTGATGTGCACTCCAACAGAAGCTTCTTATCTCTCTCCACTCACTATGAAAGTTGCTTAAATTATTAGCTCAAATTTATAAAAGTACCTTCCAGGTGGCTATAAAATTGCAACAAATGAATCTCAACCATATTTCCCTGTGAGAAATATTCTGAAACAGAAAAGGACATCTAAACATCCTCTCACACACCTCAGATGAAAAGTTTATGCAAAATATTTAAAAATTTCACAACCCATTTTCTAAGTACTACGGTTATAAAATTTGCTGACCATTTCAGGAACTGACTGTGTGATAATGAAGTCTTTCAAGCATATCAAATGCAGTCAACTAGAAAATCAGCATTCTGTGAGAGAAAAAAAATTTTATTATTCTGCTGACTCTATTTCATGTGTTGGTTTCTGTTGACTGCCTGAATTTCCAAGACTGAGACCACATTTGCTTGCTTTAGGGTTTTCTTTTTGTGCACATGCAATACTTGCTTAGATTTTTAGCTTTTTTGACAATTTAGTTACAGAAACACATTTTGGCTAAATTGCCTGATGTTACCATGGAAAAAATCTTACAATTTCTTTCCTATTGCCTAGTAGAGTAAAAATGCAATAGGTGTAAATTATACTAACACCTTAAAGAGCTTAAAGCGTAGCTTAAATGTGGGGTTTTTTCCTCTCATTGAAACTGAAAATCCAGAAATTAGCCAGAAAGGAGAGTTACACTAATACTTTGCTCAGGACCATGACAAACTCTGGGGAAAAACATTTTTCCATTCCTACTCTTCCTCAAATACTAATGAAATCAATAGCACTGCATCGTAATTAGACCTGGGACCTCTGCAGCTGAAGTCTGAACTTCTGGGGAATGAACACAAGGCTTCTTGTCTGAGAACATCAGCAAAATTTTGTTCTCTGTGGGTCAGATGAAGAGGGGGTGTGTGATTCACTAAACATTCAGTTGAAGCAGTACTGAGATAGATGACAAACTTCTTGATGATGAGGCCCTATGCAGAGCCATAACCGTGCTATAATATGCTACATACAACATTAGGTGACCAGAAGGAGACAGCTTTGCTTCCCCATGTCAGATTTTTGACATCAGTATGTGACTGTATGTTTACAGTAGGGAAACATTAAGACTAAGAAGTAGTCTAGGCAAAGATAAATTATAGAAATAAACAAAAATGTAATATGAATAATAGCTTATTCCTTATACTAAAAATATTACTACAAATAGGAAGCAGGGAGACAATTGCAGTTTCCACAAATTTTTATCAGACATTCATAACTTTTATGAGTAATGCAGCTGAAGAAATAAAATAATAACATATGGCTTAGTAAATTTAAGCATGTCCTGGGATGTTTGAGTCTTTTTTTTTCATTAATCAACTGCATGTTGTCTTTGAGCTGTAGCTGTATTGAATGCGCTATGTGGACAGGCATTAATTTCTAGGGCTAATGGGATTTGCTATGTGACACTGGGCAAATGCTGCCTGCATGGATGGAATAACAAACTGATATTTTACAATTTTAAGATCATAAGGGTTATCATGATATCTGATGATATCTAATCTGATCTTATGAATACTGCAGCTTTTTATTTTCACCCTATACCATGCCTCTGCTGTCTCCTAATATTGTGCTTTAGGCTGACACAGCTTTGCTGAGAGGCAGTAGCCTCATGCTCTCTGATAACACGAGGCAATGAAGCACCCACTCTTTCCATTACAGTTGCTCCAGTAATTGGCTCACACCTCTAATGGAAATTAATGTATAATTTTCCTGTATTGGCCAAGTTGGATGGAGCTCTGAGCAACCTGGTCTAGTGAAAGGTGTCCCTGCCTATGGCACAGGAATTGAAACAAGACGATCTTTAAGGTGTCTTCCATACCAGGCCATTCTATGATTCATTCTATGACTCTGTGGTTCTAGGATTCTTCTTGTATCCTGTGTAAAATACAATTTCTCTTGTGGGGAAGGGCATCTTCTCCTGATGAAAGGAATTCTTAATCCAGACACTTCTCATTCTTTTTTTT
>VYXB01010184.1:0-29258 GCA_013397135.1 Pachyramphus minor | reverse complement strand
TTTTTTTTTTTTTGAGAATTAGTGACATCAACATTTGCAAACATTTCAGGATGATATATTTGCTAGAATAAGTGACTTTTTTCTTCACCCTCTCCCATCCTTCATTATTCTTGTATTGTAAAGAGAAATCTTCTGTAGCCGGTGGCATATTGACTATTGGATTAGACTGACACAGCTAGACTGAAATCCAGTCCCTACTTTTATTTGCTTTATAACTAATGAGTTATAATAAAATGATTGCAGAAAGTATTCATAATTTTGCTGGGGTAAAGTTGAGAGGTGGATTCTCTGCTACTTAAAACCAACCCAGTTGTTATTCTAACCAGAATAAGTGGGTGGATGTTGTGGTCAAAATACTCAGCTGCAGGGGAGTTTCAAGGAACCTCTCTTTCAAGTTTCACTTTCATTTAATCTATTTCACACATTATTTTTCATAATGCAACACCATGGCATCAATTAACACATTACAATGGGCAAGATTTTTTTTCAAACTTACACCAGAATACTTTCTTATCCTTTGGTCATGGTTAATTGATTACAAAATAACATTTCCTTTAATTATTAGCCCAAACATTCTGGCTTAGTGGAACTGCAACTAGTTGATTTTTTTTTTCTCATGCAGTCATTTTGTCACTCCAACTGTCTTGAAGAAAGGAATTTCTACACAGTAATACACCTACGAGTACAAATTATCTGTATCAAGCTTTACTTATCGGTTTTCCTGAAAGGCAAAAATCTCTCACCAGCATCAACATATCTCAATTTAGCAAGAGAAAAACAACAATCCTAGCAAGTTAAAGGCCTCTTTACCAGTGTCTGAGTTATTTCCTAATCTGAATACTAAATTTAGGCAGAGAAATCATGGAAACATAACTGTAGATTTGATTATGCTTTATAGACTGCTTTGACTCCCCAGCCCTGATCAAGTGCCACATGTATTCTATCTGGCCATAACTCCACTAATTTTTCCTGTTTATGCCTAGTTTCTAATCAGTCCTCCAATAAAACAGAAATGCCCATAACTAAACTAAATGAAAGGCACAAGTATGTGGGCTGTGCTCAAAGAAAAGGAGCAAAATCACTTAATGTTCCATGTTCTTTTGTCTTGGACTGCTTGTGCTCACAGTCTCACAATGTTATCTTAAAGTGGCAGAGATAATTTATTGGGAGATGACTGATTTTGATCTGCAGATAGGGCATGACAAATTGTGTCAGTGCAAATGTAATTGCTTTTTAATTACAATGTCAAAAATTATACAGTCCCACAGCAGAAATATACCAGTCTACCTTTCTAAAAATGCCACTCTTTCCACTGACATAATCTTCAATTAGCTCAGGAAAGGTTACTGGGTCATGACTTGACATGACAAAGCTTGATGTAGTAAATTAAAAATGGATAGGAAATTATTCATATTCATTATTCTCCCCCTGTACTACTTCCAGCAGTGGGTGAGTTGCACTAAACATGAATGGCAGCAAAAGTAGAAAGTGCCTGGGCTGTCCTGTGAGCTGATAGGCACGTCCTGGTCAATGAACCCATGGAAGAATCTGTTGAAAAACATGCCTAGCCAGAGATAAGAACATTGTTATTACTTGAATTCAGTTTAAACTCTGGTTAATATTGACAGGGATATTCTAGTTAATCATTACTGAGACAGAACTCAGCCTTTTGTGCTGCTTTGTTCCAGTTCTGAGTCCAACCAGGAAATAGCCCAGCTTCCACACTCATGGATGCAGAAGCACCCTCAATGTCCTGACTGTGCTGCAGCAGGTCCATGGAATACCAGAATTCCCAATGGACACCATTTCAAAAAGCAGTGCTGGCAGTGGAAGACTACCAAGAGAAGTGTGTCAGCCATTTCCTGGGCCTGTTCAAGCATTTTAAACTGAGGAAAAGGAAACAGGAACCACGCCAGGAAAAAAATCCCCCAGTGGCTGGATAGGAGTCCTGTCACCAGAGACCCATCATTTCCCAGAAATAAATGCTGTAGGAGGAGTGAAGAAATATAATGCATGATTGGCAATAGTGATTTTTTTTTTCCTAGTGTGATTGCCAGGATTTTTGCTTGCCTTAGAAAAGGTCAATGCTCGGTAAAAATGTAATCTCTAAAATCTCTGAAAGGTTTCCCCATGCATGCTGCAGTTGAAACTGCAGTCAGAGGACACTGGGATTAACCTGGTACTCTCACTGCTCCCATTTAGTAGTCAGCAAAGCCCTCCAAACACCCAAAATTTTTTCATGCTCAGCAGGTGAAGCGAATTCAAAATTCTGTGCTTGAATAAAATAATACATATTTATTTGGAATATACATGCAGTAATACTTATAATTATGAACTAACATAATAAAGACCTTTTAATTTTATAATTCTAAATTTCCCTGTCATGGATAGAGCATTTTAACACAGGTCTCAACAAAACTACAGTTCTTGTTACCAACTGAAACAGAATAAACTGTTCCCTATAGAAGCATTGTTTCATGGGATGTTCCTGCTTGTAAAATTGACAAGTTAGCCTCAGGTAAAGCCTCTTTTCCTGGCAATAGTACTAAGCAAGCAGAGGCTGATTAATGTTGGATTTTGACCTGTCAGCTTCAGTTTTAATTTTTTAATTTTCTGCAATCAGCAGGTTCTGTGAACAATATGCTGCTTGTAAACTGTGGCCTTATTTTGGGTAAGTGTTTCAATGAAACAGCACAGCAATAACAGAAACTCGATCTGTGACCTATAGGGCCTTGGACAATAGCACAGATCAAAGGCACGTGTCTAAGCTGCAAGTAGCACAGATAAGATTAGCATTGGTGTCACACACTCCTAAAGCTGCTGCAAGCTTGTCACTGCTCTCTCTGTTTCCTCTAAGGAAAATACCATCCTTTGCTGTGGTTCAGATGGTAGGTGAAATATCACTGGTACATCCAAAATCTATTAACATGCTATGCATGTGCTGTTTTCCCTCAGCTACATTTAAACTACTAGGTGCCCAGAATCCTAACTGAATGTCTGTAGTCCTCAGAGAGATCCAGGACTACATTTCTTGATGGAAAAAGAGATGAAGTTCAGGCAAGGCCATGCACATTGGCCTTACAGTTTATTTCCCCAAAGGAAAATCAAGCTGCAACACACTTCTCCTTCCCGTTATTTCCACAGTTTTTATTGTAACAGGTTTGTGTTCTCTTACTAGCAAACAGGGTATTCACCATCCTCATGTAGCCCCTGTGGTTGAGAATGCCTGTGCAGAGTTGCTGGTGAGCTAAGCCCATACAACATGCCCCATTGTTTTCTAGAACACTGCTCAGCATGACCATTGCTGTTACTCTGCAGCTACTCATTATTTCCCATCTCATTCCTGTCTGAAGTCTTGCTGCTGCTGATTCCAAAACACCAACAGCTTCCCACATCAGGGTATTCTGTACTGCTGCCCGTAACCAAGCACTGCAAATATTTGGCTACATGCCGTCAAACGTCCCTTGTGTATCCTGAGGTACTTCATCTTTCTTCATTGCCAGATGATATATCATGAATGAGTAGTGAATAATTGTAGGCTTTTGATTAAACTGCAATCTTAGGCATGACTGTTTGAATATTTCATTCCACATTTTATCCACCTCTTCATATGAATGGCCATTAAACAGATGTCTAGCAGCAAGTAGCATTACTTGATTCTAGTGTTATATTATTCTGCTCTTAGATTTTTTAAAATAATTTGGACAAAGGCTAATTTTTTTTCTATATGTACAGCTTGGTACTAACTGTGGTGTATTCTGACAGCATTTAACCTGAATTCACGTCTTCCTTTCAGTGGAAGCACAACTAAAAGTCAGCCAAAAGGCATATGAAAGGGACTCACCTTGACATCCATGGGATCTTCCTTGGGGCGTGGTGTTTTTCCTCCAAGGGAAGATGAATACCACAGACCTGATCAGCCCTCAGTGTAGTCTAGAAATCTAAAGACACAGTGAAGCCAAGAAAATTATTTCTTGCAACATATAGAATTCAGTGATTTAAATATGGATGTGGGAAACATGAAACTTTTTGAATTGTGCAGAAAATTGAAGTCATTGCATGAGCATTTTAAAAGGCTGCACACAGCAGTGGCTGGGATTCTTGACTTCTTTCATTTGCTGCATCCAATGCCCATGGATTCTGAGATGCTGACCACAAAAGAGCCACATGAATTTTCCTGTGGGTGGCAAAGCATGTTTTCAAACTCTTCTTCCAAGCTGAATCTTACCTGGCAGCTCATCAGTAATGATATCTTCATCAGACAGACTTCACTGCCTCTTAGCATCTCAGCGAGAAGTATCCTCAAATCTCAACAAAGCAAGCTGGATCCTGGAAAGAGCAAAGAAAACATTGCTCATATGTCCTTATTGTTGCCAGACAGATGCATATCCAATGTGCAGTAAATCAACTTGACACAAAAGGAGCACTGGTAATTGCTTTTCTATAATGATTTGCAAAGGAGATTTCTTTTAGACCTCCAGTCTGGAGCCCCTGAGGCTTCTGAAAGGTCTGCAATGCAATGAACTGCTCAGATTGTGCCTGTTATTTGTTGTTTTCTGTGCACCGTCAGTATGTCAGTTTGGTGATTTAGTACCATATGACTAAATAGAAGACAGTAGAAAAAGAACTACACATCCTCCATCAGAGCTCAGAAGAATAATTCAGTTTCCTCTAACTCATCCGCTGACAGCTCAAATCCAAAGACTGCCAGATTCCATGAAAATATGTTTTCTTATGACATTTGGTGTTCACAGGTGAAGTTTAAGAGCATGTTGGTTGACTTCTGAGGACCGGAGGCATTTGGAAACACCTTCATTCCAAATATGGGAGAGAAAATAGGACAATAAAACTGTCTAATCTCAAAGACGTTTCTAACGAACATCAGATATGTTGTAGTCTCTTGCACACCTGCAATTGGTAGATGAAATCTGAGGTGAGCATGATGAGCAGTAACTCATGGTGGGTTGCAGTAATGAGAACATTTAAACTAGTGAGAACATGCCTAAAGAAAACAAACATTTCAAGTGTTGCTGCAAACAGTGAAGTCTGTTTCTTTCTGTACTTAAATTAGGAAGGATATTGTGGCATAATAGCAGCCACTGGAGACTATTGCTCATTACCAATGATCAGTGTGAACTCTGGGCTCAAAGGGAATGGCAGAACATCCCATCATCAACAAAAACCGGGAGCCCAAGAGCATGAATAACACTCCATGGTAACTGGATGTCCCAGTCACAGTACCAACCAGAATGAACATGTTTGGGTCTTTATAGGCACACAATTTCATATCCATCAGGTCAGATACATTACCTCTAGGTAGCAGTGGAGTCATACTGACTGAAGTGCTTGCTGAACTCGTGCAGCAGTTGTGTCTTGTATTCATGAAGAAGCCTAAAAGACAGGGCCTGAATGACATGACATAAAAGAGTGTGGACAGAGAGAGCTGTAGAGGGATAGACATTGTGTCTTTGCTACTTTCTCCTGTGGTCCTGTTTTCAGTTGTTCAACTAATGCTATTTGCAAGCATTTCATTATTTGGCCACCTCTGGCTTACTAGTCAATAGTAAATTACAGTAGCCATTTCAAAGGATGAAATTAATCCTACTGATAGGCTATTAGCCAAATTTACTTCTGAATAGTACTTACTCAAGTCCAGAGGAGTTTCATTAGTATTGAATAGGTGTATGCCTTTGAAAACAGGCATAAAAATTGGTGGAGTTCACTAGGAAAACACAAGGCCACTCAAGGAATACAAATGCAAAAGAGAAGCCAAATTCAACATTCAAGAGATAGGAAGGGTGATATGAAGACTGGTGCTCTGTAGGAAAGTAAGTTAGTTTTAATGTCTAAATATCTTTCCCTGCTTCCAAAAACTGAAGCCAATATACTAATTGAAATAATATCTCTACTCTTGCCAGACCTGTCTACAGGAAAAACTATGGAGCAAATTCAGATGAACCATGCAGGCATGATCTGGTATCACTGACTCCTGATAAAAGCCTAAATGTCAGCCTTAAGGTGAGCTTAATGCTGCAACACTAGGTACAACAGAAAGAAAAAAAGAAGAAAAATAAATACCTGCAGTTTTAAGGGGAAGGGTACAAAAATTCAGGAGTTTGTAATGACTTACCAAACCTCCCCTATAACAATTTGGGAGGGGAGTGGGCTGGGAGGGATTTGTTGCAGGGTTTTTTTTTGTTTGTCTGTTTCTTCATATAATCCCTGACTCATACTTCATCTGTATGAAGAGGAAGGAGAAATAAATCTGTGTGATGTGCTTCTGGAGGGACTGTGATTTATGTACTTCTTCTGTTCTTTCATTTCCACAAAGGCCTGTAAAGCATGTTGGTACTTGAATATCTGCCTGCAGATAAGGCATGGGCTCACAATGTCAAGAAAGGAGTATGTGAGATACCAAAGGCATCCAGCTAAACATTGACAGCTTTTGAAAAGGGAAGCTCCTTCGGAACTTTGTTGTACATTAAAACAGGTTTTTCCTCTTTTTATTTCTGCATAATATAGCAACACACACTATTCTTCAAAGCCTTTTAATTATGGGGAGTCTCCCCTCTACTCTGAATAAAATGCACTGAAATCAAAGTAGACATACATTACCAGTCTCTGAATTATATTTTTATTCATCACTAAGCATCACTCCTACAGAATCTCATGTGATCAATTTTTAATATTTCTTTTGCAGGTACATTTTTCCTCCTTTTTGTTTGAAAAAATCAACTCCACAAATGTAATTTCTAATAATACTGCTTGCATTGGATTGCCTGGAATCTCTCCCATCTCAGTTTAAAGCACTCAAAAGTCATGGACCACACTTATTACTACTTTAAAAATTGCATTCTGACTGAATCTCATAAGTAGGGGCTCTTTGGCATTTGGCTTTTGAACAACTGGTGTGGACTTGTCTATGATTTTAAGCCTTACTCATACTGGAAGGGCAAATATACATTTTCATAGGATTCTGTGGGATGTAGTATAAAAGAAACATCAAGCACAAGGACATTCAAGATAAAAATACTGGATAAAAAGACTATCTTTCTAATTGTTAATATTAACTCTACCTCTGCAAAAACAGTTATTTTCTGGCTGCTGGTTTTACACCCTCTAAATAATGTTGGAAATTGCCTTAACAACTGGTCCTCCTTCAGACTGGGGGACTCCAGTAAATACTATCCCAGACCCCTGCCTACACAAAATCAGCCACACCAGAGTATTAGCAGTCAGAGCAAAAAGCAGTTTAAGATGGTGAAAAAAGCTGCATCTGATTGAAATTCTGAGAAGAGCTTGGGCTGCAGAGTGTGGTTACCTCACTGGACATTGGCCAGGACATCGGCCAGGACATCAGCAGCTAACGCCCTCACTCTTGCAATGATAGTGACCTGGGAGCTCTAATGACCCTGCTCAACCAGCAACCTGATCACTGACCCAAATGGAGGGTTGTGCATCCGAGCACCCCGTCTGCAGCAATAGCTGCAACCCCTAATTCTTTGTGTTAGGGTTTTTTGGAGACAATATTTCCTTTGGAGACACAGAAAAAGCAGCATCCCTGGTGTTTCGACTTTTCTCCATCTCCCAAGTTACCTCTTCAGCTCAGTCCTGTGCCGTTTGCACATACAAGTGAGGAGTACAGAGTTTCTGAGTTGAAACTCCCTAAAAGTCACTAAGAACTGTAGGCTGCCACACATAAAGAGAAAAGACCATGTTCATAGCTGCAGGCATAAGGGACAATACAGAAAATTACCTAGAATCTTACACTGCAGGAAAGAACTGCAGCCGTCCTTTGGAGACGCCTTTGGAACAAGGAATAGGAACTGAGCTGCCATGGCACATAACATCTGTAGAGATTCAGCTGCTATGGAGTAGTCCAAAAGCAGTGCAAGATTTTTCAGGGGAACACACCACCTCTAGAATGACTCTAGAAACCACATCACCTTCAGGCAACAGATGTAAAGGGAATTCACAGTGTTTAAATAATATTCTGTTATCTAAGCACACTCACTACATGTAATTAGTGCACATATGATGGATGTATAGAATACATTCCTGTTACAGATAATACTGCAATTCCTGCATTTTAAGACTCATTTTAGCATCAAATGTTCTGGCTGATTGGAACAAGTCTCCTCTTCCTTGGCATACACAAAGCACCACAGAGTACTTACACATGCACAATTGTAGACAGTTTTGAACATGCTGCAGGCTCTCATTATATAAAAAAGGCCCTTTGATGTATCTGTTTATTGCCTGGAAAACAGTGTGAGACTTAAAAGGTCCACAAGGAGCTTTGGGTTAATTAAGTCTATCACTTTCCCATGGGTCCTGGTATAATCAGTGACCGAGGCAGCCAGGTAACATTGACTTGATGGGAACTCGTCACTGTTCTTCCAGCTACTCGTTATTACTTCTTTAAAAAACAGCTATTTCCAGTGGGATCAATAAGTTTGAAAGAATTTCTAGCAGCTAAATAAAACACATACTTTACCTGGACAGCAGCATCTTTCCAGATAAACCTGTTACATATCAATGCTTGTTAAAGAGATAAGCTGGCCCTTAATGCATCCTTTCCTGCTACAAAACTCTACAAACAGGTAAAAAGCTTTGTGACATGGCCAGTCCTGCCTCTTTATCTGTGGCCCTGTATTGTCTCACTGCAGTAAGGGCAAATGAATGAGCAAGCCAGACACACGAATCTCCTTTCCAGCCCTCCAGGTGTTCAATGCCTGATAACACTAACTTCACTGGGGTTCTTGCACCCTGCCTTCTCCTCTCTGGCTCTTTGAAGAGAGGTGATGACTGCACCCAGGGTTCAAAGATCCCCTGCTTGTTCAAGGAGGAAACAGGAAGAGGTTCAAGGATCTTAGAACACAGAAATGCCCTAGGGTTTGCACCATTTATGGTGATAACAGGTAGAAGCCATGCATGTTCCCATCAGGAGCACCATCTGAGTGACAAGATTGCCAGGAACCTCTGCAGGCTAGGACTTGCTGAATTTCCTATCCTGTAAGCTGGATTTTCCCATTTGATCAATTCCCAGTGTGGTACACTCTTGGAACAGGCTGGAGAAACAAAAAAATAATATATTGGACTGGAATACAAACCTGACAAAGGCATGAGTGAGCTGCAGCAACCAACAAGTATTGAGCTGCATTGCTCAGGGCAGCATCAAAAAAAAATAAGGTAAAAGTGGAAAAGGGAGTGGAATTTATTATTTGTGTTCAGCTATGTCTACACAGAGTGAACATGGCAGTGTAAAATGTGCCTTGTCTGAACACAGCCTCCGCTATGGTTGGTCAAATTCAGGTGAGGTGATATCAGGAGGTAGGTACTCATTGGCCCCCTCGGGGGAAGAGTAGGGTGGGGAACTCCTGGAAGCAGGAAGGCTGAGTCACTCAGCTCTATTCTCCTTCAAGCAGTCAAGCAACATATGAGATTAGATATGTAATCTGTACTGTTGCCAAAGTGGTAAATGAATAAAAGAGGTTGCAAAAGGAACGGAAACCCATTCAAATGAAAGTGTGTGAAAGTGAGCAGAAAATACACCACAGAAAATAGTAAAGAATAAGAACTTTAAAGGAGCTGAAATTTTACAGATCCTTACGTGCTGGATTGCCAGAGCTATGATGTGGGAATTAACAATGTTTTACCTTTTTTTAGTGAATACAAAGAAGCGTCTAACATTTTTTAGATAACATCATCAAATGTAAGAGATAACTTTTGCAGCACTCTTAAATTCCAAACTTATCTCTTCCTTTTTTGAAAAAAACTTTTGACTCTCTGAAGTTTGATGAGGGTTTAAGAATTTGTGGGAGTCTGTGAGGGTTGGGTCTACCTAAAAAGATGATCCATCATCTAAAACATTTTTCAAATGTACAAGTATTCTATGTTGCAGGAGAAAGGAAACTCCCTAAAGCTTCACCTCTGAAGATAGAATGAGTTTCCTATCTTCAAAAGGCTTATCCTTCTTTCCAAGTAAATATTCATTTCATGATACCCAGGGTTGTCTGCAGAAATAAACTATATTGACGAGAAAGCAAGTTAATTTTCCCCAAAGATACTCCAAATCATTTTAAAATACCTAGAAGTTAGCTGGGTATTTTCAGGAACAAACGCATGAGGTTCTTAATCAGAATGGTCTAATCATGAAGCACAGGACAAGGGAACCACCTAAACTCTGAAGACCTCTGTTTGGCTGCTCGTTCAGCCACTGGTTTTATTCCCATGACTGTCAAGGTCATCCAGCCTTTCTATACTTTGTTTCCCCAGGTATAAAATTTTTCCATAACTCAGGTTAAAACTAAGAAAGTTGAGATTTTTATGCTTTCAATATGCTAGGACAGAGGACTTGGGCTATGCAGACAGAATTTAAACCTGTTCATTGTTTTTCTTCACTGCTCTGCTATAGAAGGTGTTAGAAAAGTCACTAACACCAAGTTCTTCAAACATGAAGCTCTGACACAACTGGTGACACTGTGACAACTGGTGCACCTGGAACAACGAGTCAGAGAATAGAGCTCAGCTGTGACCTTTTCATAATGAACACAGGTCCTAAGATGAACAATGCCAGGAAATATTTTATTGATGCTAAGCAGCTTGATTCCAGAAGCACCAATATTATACTGGCATTAGTGACTCTGTAAATGCCCCAAATAAAGTGACTCATATGTGATTGCTCTCAAGGGGTTGCTTTGTGGATGTTGGCTGAAACACAAGGCTTGGTAAGCGCAATAAGACCTCAGATGCACTTACTTAGCCACAGACTTGTGGTCAGTGCAATTATGGAAGAGGCTGTTAATGAAGTTAGACTCCAGATGTTTTTGCCTCAGACCCTGCTATTCTGAAATGTGCACTTCTGAAGAGTCAAAGCTACAAGCTAAAAATCCCATGCTTTGGCTGAGACAGTTTTGAGGTCTTCACTCTCACACTGTCCTTGCACAACTACTTGCATCACATGTGAAATGCACAGATGAACTGCTGAGAACGAGCATGTTTGCCTCCTGTAAAGAGCCACACGTGAAGATAAAAGTCAGCCTTGAAAGGAAACAAGAAGATGGGGCAGAAGAAACATAACGAATCCTTGGAGAGGAACGTGCAACTCCAGCACGTGGGTCCAGGTGCTGACAGTCCTGCATGCAGAGATGTAATTCACAGCTCTGGAATACTGGGCTGGAATTTGCTCTGGGATATGTCGCTGGCTGCCAGCCACAGGGAGAGCAGTGCCTTCTGGCAACTCAGAGCAAGACATACCCAGAGTCCTCACCATAGGACTCTTGAGGGTAACAGCAGCTGCGGGTAGATATGATTGGGCATTTTTCAAAACATCTAGAGCAAGCGAGCCTCTTAGGCCAGGCCTGCCCAGTGCTCTGGTTGTGATTTAGAACTATTAGAGAGGTGTCTGTATAGTGGAGTAGATATTAATAATTAATGACTGTAGTGTATGATTGTTTGGGCCAAATAAGGCTCCTAATCCTTTCTCTGCATTTTTGACGTTCTTATCTCAACCATCTCCTAATGTGAAGTGGTGTAAGCCAACACACAAGGTGTCCAGCAGCTGGAACTCACCTGCCCTTTCAGTATTCATGTATCCACCTTAATACTAAGGAGCTGGTAGTTGATTTTCCACCCTGCTGGAATGGCTGTCTTCCAGCCTCCACAGAAGTTAGTGCTGATGTCCCTTTTTGCTGTGAGCACCAGCCCAGCAGAATTTATCCTGCGCAGCCTGGTAATAACCAGTGTTTCCACAGGGCATGAAGAGGCTGGAACTTCAGTAAGAGGAACCTGCTTCTTTTGCCATTTGTACTTGGTAAAATACATCAGAATCCTTCTCAAAGAGTTTGCCTGACTAATAGCAGCATCCCACATCCCATTTTAAAAATATTCTAGCAATGAGATAATTACAGAAGGAAACAGGGTATATTTTCTCAAAAAATCAAAATGCTAGTTTAATTTGCTAGAAATGCTCAGGGAAATTGTTTTTCATGAAAGTTCAAGTGTCTCCACATGGACCACTGTAGCAGAAGACCATCTTTCTGTGCTCAGATCCACAGGAAAATTATGAATTGCATTTTACATTTCTTCCAGCTGGAGTTTCAAAAATTAGCAAAGATCAGTTGCCATCATTTAGCTTTACATTTTCAAAAATCTCTATTGTGGAGTTTTGGGTGGCTTTTTTTGTTGTGTTTTTGTTTTAATACAGATGTACATAAAGAATATAGAATATGGAATTTCAAGACATCACAGGCAGGATTGAGCACAAGAGTTTTAGCTGTTTGGATAAAGGGTTCATTCCTGGGCCTGTGTACACACTTGTATAAGTCATTCTATCTCTCTGCCTCTCTTTACCTGATAAAAATTTAGTACATTGTGCTTCGGACTACAGGGCAAAACAGAGAACTGATGTTTTCAAAGTTTTATGAAATCCTTTGCACACTTACAGAAAAATCTGAAAACTTTGTTGGTCTTCACTATTGTAATGATGAAAATGTAATGATAATGTAGTTCTCCATCAAAAGCTGAAGTCTGTAAAGCTGCAAAAGTATTTTTTAAACTGCTTTATAAGCAGCACTTCATTAGATAGTTACTGTGAAACATCATTCTTTGACAAAGGCTTAGCACATTCAGAGAAATGTAGTTAAACACAGACAGAGAGATATAATATTTTTAATTTATTTAGAAGTTTATTTTTCTTAATAACTTTTAAGGTCAAAAGCATTGGACACAACCAAGAAGTGCATAGCACTGAATTCATCACTTTGGCTAGCACAGCTCAAAGAGGGTCAAGGAGACAACTCATACACTTCTGCATAGAGTATGTAACATCCATTGGTGATACCTGTGTAGCAATCTATGGGCAAATGAAATCTATAACATCTTCATTTATGTTAAGTGTAGTCTGTTGTGTATATACAAAATCAGAAAAATATATTCCTTTTTTCTTATATACACTATATAACATGAGAGTAAAATCTGGAATAGTTTGCAGTAACTTAGATGAGACTGGGCTTTGATGATACTTCAGAAAAAACCTCCTCAGCATCGTTTGTCTTGGACCATTGTGATAAAAAAGTTGCAGAAAGAAAGCAGACTTTCTGGACAGTATTCCTCAGCCACTTTTTTCTGGTCAATGTAATCTACATCTTCAACACAGTCTTGAGGACTCTGTTCTAGTGTTTTTTCAGACACAGAGGCAGCTGCTGGAGACTGGATAACTTCTTGTGCTTGATGCTCTGTGCTCTCTTTGTCAGGACCCACTGCTGTTAGTAGGCTTGAGCGGGTCAACCTGAGGTGAGCACTTTGTGGGCCTTTCCGGCATACTTTGGATTTTAATACACTTTTGGGGTCTTGACAGATCTGCTTCTGTTTCTTTAGGGATCGGGAGACTTGTTTCCAGTAGGATTTCTGGTTTGCTGCATAGTGCACACAGTTGGAAGGGTCTCCAGAGAATTCACACCAGAACTTGCTGTCACCCTGCCTGCACTCTACATGCACAGTAGCAGCATTCATGTCTGTCACTACCCAGGTGCACTCAGCATTTTCTTTGGTTTCAAACTTGCCTCTAGGAGATGATTTTCCTCCTTTTGACTTCAGACCTTTTTTGTTTCCTTGGGTAGATTCAGTTGGGGTTTTCCCACCGTCTTTTATGCCTTGTCTTCCCTTTTTTCTTTCCTTCTGTCTTTCGCAGTTGGCTAGAAGCATCTGGGAGACCAGCATCAACACACAAAGGAGTCCAAAGCTCTTGATCCTCATGGTGTCTGTTTTGCTGTTATCTGCCTTCAAACAAACAAACAAAAACATAAAAATATTTTCACTTAATGCTGGACTTCATTTGACAGTTGAAGTTTTTCAGACATGGCACTGCATTACTCTTTGATACCTATTAAAGTGATGTTATTGGCAGAATGATCTGTCCTTTGTGTAAATAATATCTGGATTCTAGAACCCTGTGAATGATCCTTGTAAATGGCTGCAGAGTAACTTCCAGTTACTTAATTACCTATACAATGGGGAACAGAAGAGTCCTTGCCAGGACATGCTACTGCCCAGGAACTTAGGTACCTTAATTAAAATCTCTTCTGTAGTCAGCAAAGGAATATGAACCTGGGATTTGTCAATCTCAGATATCTTACATTATAAAAATAAAGTTGTTTCCACAATCTCCCATTTTGTAAAACGTTCCATAACTGGCTTCTCGTTATTCTTCAAAAATAACCAGAGAGGAAGGAAACCATTTGGTTCAAATTGAAGAAAACTATTTTGTAGGCATCCTGAAAATTATTGTAATTCACTGGCTATGACAGTATTTCAGTTTTCTGTTGAAATAAGTTATGGCAGTTTTCCCAGGCATCAAAAAGTAACTATTGATGCATTCTTTTCCACTTTCACTGCTAAACAAACAGAACCACCTTTTCGCTTTTGAATATACCTGCAGTGTACTGGACTGTTCTAAAGAAGCTCCCAAATTCAAGGGATAAATATGCAGCTTCAGTTTTGAAATGTAGCTAGCGAGCAACTTATTATCAAGCTGATTTCTGCATCTGCACAGAACACATTTATGTCCATAGGTGTTTCTTTTTATGAAGCAGCTTTCAGGATCAGAGCAGGGTTTAAATCTGATACTTAGATGATTAAATCCCTAAGTGTATTTTTCAGATGTTTCCATCATAGTAATTTCTTTTGCTGATTTCATGTTGGAAAACAGAAATTCATGTGCAGCCACGCTAATAAGGAATCTATTTGAACATTCAGTTATCTGCAACTATCTTTGGTTGCATAAATTTAGAATGCAAAACACACAGCTTGCAGTATATATGAGCAGGTCCTACCTTCACATATTTTTGACTCGACTTGCTTCAAGCCTTATACTAGACATAAATTTTCACTCCATAAAATCCTTGTTACAGAACCTCATGTAGTATGAACAGTTCTGTTCCAAATACAGAAACTAATAACATTAAAATAAATAAAGATTTGACAGTAATATTCTGTTGCAAGTGGAACAGTGCAAACAGTAAGATAACTAAAAGACATACCTTGCACAGGACTTGAAGATTCCCAAATACAATCCCGATGCAACTTGCCTCTTTCAAAAGAGCTGGAGCTGGTTGTAAAACCAGCACGGTTTTTATAAAGGCAGAGACACACCTTCAAGCCTCCAGTAAGACTATTACAACACAATAGGATACTTCAGTGCCATGTTCACCTACCTCTGACACACCTCCTTGGAAAAGGGCCAGTTCTCATTCTTAGCACAATTAAAAAAAGCCTGGCTATGGTGGGTGACAAGGTGTGCTTGCATAATTTAGTGTTACTTTAGCCAAGTCCTCCTCACGAAAAATGATAAGAACTCTATCAGGTCATGAGCTTCTCTGAAAGAGCTGTTACCAGCTATTGAGGGATGTTTCCTGCAACACTCTCAACAAGTTGCACTACCATTTCGTTTAGCAGAATTTGATAATGATAGTGAGGAACCACTCCACAAAGCATTTCAAAGTTACCTTTAAAAATGTATTGAAGTACTTAAAAAACTCAAAGTAACTATTCAAATAGTAAGTAATACGAGTCCAGAGCAGGCCACTAAGTTGGGGGCTGGAGTACCTCTCCAGGCTGAGGCAGGCCATTCAGCCTGGTAAAAAGGTAAAAATTTGCAATGTCTTCTCTCCCTTCATTTTGTTTTGAAAGTATATTAGGCCAACCCTAAAGAAAATTTGCCTCCACTCTGAAGCAATTCAAAGAAGTATAAATAATTGCCATTACTAATTAAACATGATTGCCCTCTTCTATACAGGATGTTAAATGCTGATGCCATAATAAAAATGATTGATACTATGCAAGAGTTGGTGTTAAACATATCCAAATCTAAGCAGATCTAAGATTTTGGTCACTTTATATTTGCATCTGATAATGCTACAGGATTACCAAATAAGAGATGAGATTTGATAGATTAAAAAAACTACCTGTTTTTCTTCTTGTGTAGGATTTATTTTTCATAGAATAGAAAGGTTATATTTTATATATAAAGACAAAATCTTAGAAGAAAAATAACATGAAATGGAGGGATACTAGACTGAAATGTGTTTCATACTGATTTTTCCAATATCGGGAAGAACTTATCCTCCAAATCTGATTTTATATATTTTCATTTACTTTAGGCTCTGATGGAAGTTAATCACTTCTCTTCCTCAAGCACAGCTAAAGATCCTCCAAGAACAGTCATTTCATTGTCCTGTGGTTTTATTTGAGCAGGTTGGCTCCTGGATTTACTACTGTAGATTCAGTATATTCAGGGCATGCTCAAGTTGATTTGGCACCCAAAGGAAACAACTACTGACTAATTACCATCTTAGTATGCTAAGATTTTCATAGCTTAGAGCAATGCAAGAGCCTGTCTGTCTGACCAGAAAAGCCTAAGTACAATCAGACAAAGGATTGCCCTCATATAGGGAGATAAAGGGAGAAAAATAACAAAAAGATGCCATTGTAAATTACTGACTGCCATTAGTCCACCCAGGGTAATGGCAAGTCATGCATAACTATGAGAAGGCAGAATTGGACATATTACATGAAATCATCAGACGGTATTGCTGGAACACAAGGGACTGTCTTACAGCTCACTGCAGCCTGTCACAAGCACTGCGCCCAATGCTCCACTCAGAAACTTCTTTCAGCTGCCATGAATGCCTGATTCTCACTGAAGTACATGTCAGTGATAGCTCTGGTCTTTGTCTATCCTCAGGGTCCTTTCCATAAAGCTTAAGGCTGTTCTGTAAATAAGTTAAGCTGTAGCAATAAATACATGTGCATACATATATAGATTATAATATAATATAATATAAGCATTGAATAGTTTTCTGATTTCTATTATAGTAATTAATATTAGTGGGTTTATTTGTATATTTGTTGAAATAAGTGGTGTATATCTGGGTGTGGAGAGAGAATAGATGGACCCATCCTAACTGAGAAAATATATTGCATAAACTCTTGTGAGTTTATCAGTGCCTGGTAATTTCATGGGGTTTAGCATCAGTTCCATGCACAGCAAGATGTTTCTAGCACTTGCTATGGAATAAATATTCATTTCATTTACACTTATTAAATACAGTGGGGAAAATGGAAACAGGAACCAAAAAATTGTTCCAGGAACAGGAAACCAGGAATGAGGAATGGAAAACCAGGGGCTTTATGATGTAGGAGACTGTGTTGAGTCTGGCTGGGATGGATTTAATTTTTTATAGCAGCCCATATGGTGCTGTGTTTTAAATTTGTGACTAGAACAGTGCTCATAACACACCCATGTTTTAGCTGTCACTGAATATCATAAAGGCTGCCTCTGTTTCTCACTGTGCCCCCTCTCCAAAAAGTAGGCTGGGCGTGGGCCAAAGACTGGGAGGGAACACAGCCAGGACAGCTGACCCCAGCTGACTACAGGGACCACAGAGGTATTCCATACTGTATGATGTTGCCCACAGCAATAAAACTGGGGGTTGTCTTTCTAGAATAATCACAGCTTGGAGACGGACTGGGCATCAGCCTGCTTGGGAGTGGTGTAGAGTGAATTTGCATCACTTGGTGTTGTTTCCCCCCTTTTCCTTTCACTGACTAAGATGTATTTATCTCTACCCACAGTCTTTGCTCTCTGTTTCTCTTCCATTTGAGAGAGGGAGTGAGTGGCTGGAGGGGGGCTTCACTCATGTCTGCGGTCACCCACCACAGAGACTTCAATCTCGCAAATAACTAACAGGGTTTTTAATTTCAGTGGATTCTGGATCAAAAGAAACCAATGGAGAATTCAGTCCCTGTTCAGAACTATCCTGCTGCCAAAAATACCGAAGTCCAAGCTACGCTGGTACTGCCCTGGCTCCATCCTCTAAGCCACAGCAGGTACCTCAGCAAAGACAAGAAAGTGCAGTCACAGTTGAGACACAGTTGCTGAGTTAGATTGCTACTTTTGAAGAAACTGTTTCAGCTACTGGAAAAAGCAGCTTGGAGACGACACAAGCTATGCCTCCACAAGTCACATCAGCCACCATAGCCTGACCTATCCACTGACAGGATTAGCCACAAAGGTTATCCTCCATGACCTTTGGGTTATCCTTGAAACACAGTATAAGCTGTAGGGCTCCAGAGCTCACATCTGGAAGGGGCCCTGAAAACTCCTGCTGAAAGCTCAGCAGTTCAGAAGAATGACCGTAAAGGTCTGCATTTCACAGCTGCTGTGTGGGCTAGCAGCTCCCAGTATTTCTACATCTGACAAAAGTCCCTGAAAGCACAGAGAAAGGACAAAGGGAATGGACGAATCTTAATTGCCATTTTCATTTTACTGAACTCAGCAGGTTCAGATATATAGTGGATAGAAGCCTTTAACAAAGTAAAGGTTTCCTGATCCATGTTTCCAGGGCAACTTATTGTGGTTAGCAAAAGCTGCAAGGATGCACATACGTCAGCATTTATGATAAATTTGGGGGTTGCTTAGTTAACCAAGAGAAGATATGATGTCTCTAAAGTGTTTTTACTTGGATCATTTCTAACTCTACAGCTCCTCCATGTGGAGATAATTAACAAACAAGAAATTAACAATCCTAAACACTAGGTACTAATTTTTTTTCTTAATGGGTTTGCAGAGAACTATCAATATTTTAAGTATTTAGGACTATTTTAGAAGTATTCAACTCTGTTGAGAACTCCATTTTCTGAAAACAGGTGAAAAGTAGCGCATCAGAATGTCACCGTTGATAGTGCAGCATTACAATTCCAATTCTAGTTTAAATTACTGCTTTTCCCTCTGATATCACATGAATTACACAAAGTAACTTTTTCCTCATTTTTAATTCTATTTGTTACTCAGTGCCTGTAAGACAAATCCCACATCTACATCCTACTTCTTGCCATCAGGGAATTTAGGAATTTATGGTAAAGAGGACCTAAATCCTGGTTAACTAACCTGCTGGTTTGGAAGAGGGATGAAGGCTGTATCTAGTAAAGAACAGCCTTTTGATAACCACTTCCAACATTGCTTGTCCACAGCCTTCAGAAACTGAGTCCTAGACTATTTAATGCAGTATTTAAAACAATTATTTACTAGATAGTGAATATTATCTGTGTGTTATTGATGACACAATTACTTCAGGCTCTACAGAGGGATCTAGACAGACTGGATTGATGATCTGAGGTCAGTGGTATGAGGTTTAACAAGGCCAGGTGCTGGGTCCTGCACTTGGGCCACAACATCTCCATGCAGCTCCACAGGCTGGGGGCAGAGCAACTGGGAAGTAGCCCAGTGGAAAAGGACTGGTCAACAGTGCCTAAACTTGAGCCAGCAGTGTGCCCAGGTAGCCAAGAAGGTCAGTGGCATCCTGGCCTGTATCAGAAATAGTGTGTCCAGCAGGATCATGGCAGTGATTGTTCCTCTGTACTGGGCACTGGTGAGGTCACACCTCAAGTCCTGTGTCCGGTTCTGGACCCCTCATTGCAAGAAAGACATTGAGGTGCTGGAGCGAGTCCAGAGAAGGGAAATGGAGCTGGTAAACAGGCTGGAGCACAAATTTGATGAGGAGTGGCTGAGGGAGCTGCAAGTGTTTAGCCGGGAGAAAAGGAGGCTCAGAGGGGACCTTCTCATGCTCTACAACCCTCTGAAAAGAGGTTGTCGCCAGATGGGTGTCGATGTCTTATCCCAGGTAACAAGTGACAGGACAAAAGGAAATGGCCTCAAGTTGTTCCAGAGGAGATTTAGATTGGATATTAGGTTGGCCAGGCATTGGAACAGACTGTCCAGGGAAGTGGTGGAATCACCATCCCTGGAAGTGTTCTAAAGGTATGTGGATGTGGCACTTGGGGATACAGTTTAGTGATGCACATTAGGTGGTGCTAGGTCAGGATTTGACCTCAGATCTTAAAATAAATGGAGCTAGCTGATTCTTTTTGACACCAGTATTTTTTAGTATAGTTGAGATCAGCAAAGAAACCTTAGACCTGCCTCATTTCAGCACCACTAAAAGCCCCAAACTGCTCTGAACTAGAACAAGCTGCTGACTGAAGCGTTCTGAGTAATTATGCTCTACACAAGAAAATGGCTCGATGGCTGACCCACTGCTGTGGTAGAGGGTGGATAGGGTGCAGCAGTCAGGCCTCGTTCTCTGCAGCATGAGGTTGAAATCCGGAATAAAAATGATAACACTTGGACAGCTTTTGAAAGAACAAAAAGAGATTTTTGAAGGTGAGCAAAACTTATGAAATTATCTCACAAAATTATATCAAACCATAATTTATCTAAAGACAGCATAAAATTGAATAATTACGGAGAATAAAAGCCACCTTTCTCATTGCTGTCTTCTTGCCATATTGTAAATTCTTGCCACTTGTAAATTTCAGTTTTGGAATAATCAATGAAATCTTGGCATTCTCAAGGGCCCTTTCCTGTTAAGCCATCAATATGTTCTCTGTTACTCCAGCTACCCCAGACCAGCTGCTTACTGTTTGCACAAAGCTTTTTTTAACTATAAAGGCACAGACTAGGTTTTAAATGTTTTTTTTTTTCCTCTCTTTATCAGCTCTTTCTCCCTTTTCTGAATCATTTTGTTTAAGGTAATGAACAGAAAGAAGCCAAGAGTAATGGTTTGAATTAAGTATAAACATAACTAGACCAGAGAAACACTGCTGCATTCAGGTGGGAGACTTAAACTACAAGCTGGCACACATAGGCAGGTCTGTATTCACTGGGCACACCATATATATTAATGGCACACTATATATATTAACATGGATTTTGCAGCACAACAGACTTATGGTTGGAAGAACTAATGAGATGTGGGCAGATAGGCAGGCAGATCCAACTGGAAACAGCAAGACCAGAGGAAATGATGGAGTTTGCTGGGCATTATTGTATCTATGTGCATCACCTGCTGCTGACAGCCACAGCAAAAATGTGTGATGGGCTGGCTCTGTTTGGGAGTCCTCACTGCACATTCAAGGACCAAAGTTGGGGTAAGCGGGACATGAGACTTTGTCCCATGTGTGTACTCATCTAGTAGGATTACAAAACCGTGTGTTACACTTTTATTTCTGCTTAAATACACAGGTAATACTGTTTAACATCCTAGCTTCTGTTGACACATCTGCTGTCAGAGGCTCCCTTACATATTTCTCTTTCTTGACCTTTTAAAGGTAGATAATGATACATGTCTATGTCAGACAGATGCAAGAAAGTTACCTTTATTATTCTTTTTTTTTTTAAACAACCTGAAATGCACTAGTAGAAGGCAACGCGGAAATAAAGTGTGTTACAATTTTAAACAATTTCTGCAACTGAGAAACTGACTTTTAGCTGAGACTAGTATTCTGTTGTGGTTTTATTTTCCAGGTCTGTGGGCTGACAAGTGATGCACTTACACAAAGCTCTTGTAAAAGCAAATGAGCAATTAAAGTGTTACATGTTTCTTTATATAGCAAGAATTATTTTTGTTTTGAATAACTTTCATATAATTCAGGAGAAACATAAACATGAGGATGACATGGAAGAGTAACTACCTGAGGATGTCCTTTTCAGGTGGATTTCTTCCTGTCTCTCAGATATTTACAATGTGTCTTTCCTCTCACAAATGCTGAAGGCAGTCAGTTTTCTGCACTGCTTCTACTCCAAGACAATTGACTTTTTACTGCTCATGTAAATTATGCTGTAGCTGCAGGGTAGTCTCATACTAATCTTTGTTATTTGAGTTAAACTAATATGTAGATGTTTAAAAAGGACCATAATATACACAGAAGAATAATCTGTCTGGTGGTAAAGATTTAAAGTAATCTTTAATTTCAGATCCTATGTTCTTTCCAAGTCAGAAACCCTCAGGACACAACCCTCCACAAAAAAAAAAAAAAAAAAAGTTGGTTGTTCCTTCACATCATTATGATAGTTTCTATTGTGCTTCAAATGAAGGATGTTTCTGCCAAAGAACATTGCTGCTACTGAGGTGAAATATGTAGAGTTCTAAGGTGAAGGAAAATGGTGTTTCTGATTTCTTTCAGTTGCTGATCCACCTGAGCCAAGATGTCCAGTATGTCCACAGGCTATTGAATTGATTCCAACTATGTAAAAGATTTCAGGCCCAAGGAGACAGGGGAGACAGTTGACTACAGGTGATGTTCTGTATTGCTGCCATTTAATGGTTCTTACTTCTTCTTGTTTGATACCCTGGGAAAAATATCTCCTGTCATCCTGGAGTAGAACACCTTCCTGGCAGACACAATGTGGATTTCTACAGACGGGTCTTAAAAACAGGTCTTGGAAGATCTCTCAGATGAAAAGGGCATGGGATGGGTCACAGGGTACAATTGTACTTGAGGAAGGTCTTGGGGACAGACAGACAGACATCTTGTCCTGAAAAACCACATCTCCATAGCCTGCTCCAGCATCCATCTTTGGGGCAAACCCACCTGCCTGTGACCCAGGTTCACCAACATGACTCAAAAGACAATGGTGTCTCTCCTGCTGTGGCCCCCACCCCCTGGCAGGGTCCTGCCAGCCAACCCTCCCCTGAGCACCACTGCTCCCAGCTGGTGCCCACAGAAGAGCCAAGATGCCAACACCTGCCAGCACACCCCACTCCTCAGCACCACTCAGTGCCCCAGAGCCACAGCCCAACCCCACCACTGCAACATGGCCCCACAACACAAGAGCAGGCACAGCTGCTCACACCTGTGCCACAGGCAGCTCCCTCAGCAGGTGACTTTCCCCTTCCCCAAAAACAGGTGCTGCTCAAACACTGGAGCTTCAGCTTCATTTGCTCCATCTGAGACACCAAAGAGCTATGACAGGCTCAGGCAACGTTCTGCACATGGATGTGGAAACCCTGTTCCATGCTTGCCTCCTGTCACATTCCCACACTGACCAGGTCTCCCCCATTATTCCAAGGGCATCAGATAACCTTCCCCAGCTGCAAATACACATTTGTGGATTACCATGGTAAATTTCTGGAGCAGAGAAGACAGGGGATCATCTCAGTACCTTGGTGACAGCACCCATGTGGTCTGCACCTGCCTTGAAGGGGGGCTGAGGGAAGGATGGGGGGCAACACTCCTGCCCACCTGCTGGGCTCTTTGGCAGAGGAAAGCAGGAGGGCCTTCTGCCAGAGTGCAGAGCTTGAATTTTGCTCCCCATTTCCTTTGATGGGAAGCTTCTAGACCTCCTCGGTTACTAGGCAACAGGTTCATTTTATTATAGCTGTGGGGAGGGTCCCCATGTTACACCAGTAAGATAAATAAAGGGGCAACCAATGTCACCATTGGCACATTAATTTTTACAGGCCACAGCAGTAGTGACAGAGTAGTGCAGGGTTTTTTTACATCTGCAGCCAGCAAACCTAAAAGAACACCACTGTTTCCCCTCGTAACTACAATAATTGTGAGCCCTGAGGCAGCAGGAGTTACCAAGGGAGGGATGCCTACAGCGAGCAGCAGGTTATGCAAACAGTTTTATAACCTCCTGAGGAGAGGGCAGCAGGGAGGGGAAACACGAACTTCCGCTCCAAATCAGACGTCAGCTTCATTTCTAATTTTTTTTTCATTCGGTACATACAGTTCTGTGCACACAGCTACTCTGGAAATTCAGCACCTGGCCTCCTGCCTGACACCAAGCAGTTAACTTTGTATACAAGATGAGAAAGTGAACAACATGTCCATGAGATAACACCGATGTCTTGTCACTGTATCCACTGCATCTCCCCTGCTTTGTGTTCCTACTCCTGTTCTGACGCATGTATCACATACTTTTTGTCACTGTAAGATGATCTGTGAAGTCTGATTAGAACAATTCTTCTGTTTGTAAGGCAAAAAGCAGAGTGCCAAGAAAATATCTCCTGTGCTGTATCTGACTCCTCTTCAGAGAAGAACAGAAAAAAAAAAAAAATGACAACCATAAATCTCCTGCAGAAGAAGGAATGGCAGCAGCTTCAGGAAAATTTAACTTTTCCTTTGTCCTTGTATTTTGTGTATTTTTGTGTGTCCCTAAAATCCATGCCATATTAACTATGAAATCTACTGAAAAACCAAGAATGTAAAATGTAAGGCTGCAAACGATGCAAGAACAACCCAGCACACCTAAACAATTCTCTCGGAAAACACCAGAGTGCACTACTGTGTAGTTGAGATGATTTACTAGCAGACTAAGCAATATTATGGGGGTGTGAATTTGGCCTACTTCAGCAGAAATAACCTACACAGTGCAAACAGCAATTTTCTTAGGTTTGGGTATTAAACTTTAAGGCAAGGAGATCTGATGTTTGGTGCTCCTTAACACCTGATTTTTTTAATGATTTTATCTGCTGTCAAAACCAGCCTAAACTAAAACACGTATCAAAAGTCAGAGGCACTGCACACAAAATTACCCAAGATGATGCATTTGACTTAATGATAAGATCTGCCAACAGAATGTAACAAAATAATGTTTCTGGTTCAATTTGGCCAAATGGCTGATCTAAGAGCATTTTTTGCACTTTGAGGAGATAGAGATGCTAAGAGAGGTGTTCATTATTGAACAACCAGAACTTTTAAGCTTTCTTTTGTGTTTCCATTGTAAATCATGAAATCATTCAGGCCAGAAGACACCTTAGATTTGTAACACAACCTCCTCCTCAAAGCAGGTTCACAGTGAATTCTGACTATGTTCCTTAAACTTTGTCCAGTTAGTCTTGAAAAGCTCCACAGATGGAAATTCCATCTGCTCTGAGGAACCCACTCTTGTGTCTATCCTCCTTAAAGAGAATATTTTCCCTTACACCTAGTCAGAACCTCACTTGTAGCAATTTGTGACCATGACCTCTTTTTCTCCTACCACAGCAGTCAGTGGAGAGCATGGCTCTATTCTCCATAGCCGCCTCACATGTATTATGAGGCAGCTACTAGGTTCCCCCCACCTCCCAAAGTCTTCTCCAGGCTGAACATGACCCATTCCCTTGATTTTTCCTCACAGGAGCATGCTCCAGGTCTGACCATCTCAACAGCTCCCCATTACACTCACTCCAGTCTTTCCTAGAGCTTAACTATGTGTGCTAAATACACATCCTTTCATACACAGGCTCTCCAAATGCTTCATATTGCTTTTTTTGGAGGTGTCCCTTGTCAAAGCAGCAAATACTTCCGCTCCTTCAGTGGGAACCTAAACGTGAGGATCCCGAGGCAGGTGGACACCTCACATTGCACTGAATTAACAGCAGAAGTAGCAGGTCTGGGTGTCAGGGGTCTCCCCACCTGCAGGAATCCAGACAAACATTTTTGCCTGCTGTTCTGCTGTCAGGAAAATAAAGACAAATTCAAAGTCCTCCACTGGAACGGATTTCCTGAGGTACTTACATGTACAGGGACTAACTGGCTTACCTAAAATGAATGAAACAGCAGGTTTCATTCACAAGGTACCCAAAGACTGCATTAAACTCACCACAAACACTTCTCAATTCATCCATTCCTTAATGAATAGCACTTTCATACCCAGAAGGTAACTGAAATGTCATGACTGGTTTCTGATGCAAACACAATTAAATGGTAATGTAGCTGATACAATCACAGTACACCTTACAACGGGTAAGGTACTTCAGTTTTTAAACATCCAATTTTTAAACATCTTGAAAGCAAGATCATTACAGTTGCTGACTTGCTGATGGCATAAAGGGGAAAATTTTCTTTTTGTGAACTGATGAAACCTCCTGCTACCAGTGTAGTGGGCAACTGATTCTCTCAATGCAAGACATTGCCTCATTTATGAGGTCATTAGTTTTGTAGTGGAAGACATTCATTATACTGCAAAACATTCCCTCTGCACAGTGGATTTTGCATCAGACAAAAAAAAGTTTTAAAATATTTAAAAGCACACCTCAAAAAAACACACAACCTTCCCTTAACATTGCAGAAAGTTCCCTAATATCACTTTGATGAATTTTCCATGTCTGCAAATCTAACAATTATATTCATGTCTGTGACAGAAATAAGGGAATAGGTGTACTACTACATTTTTTACTCACAACACAGGAGCCTGGCAATGGTAACTGAAATTACAAATGAAAATTAACCACACTGGATTCATGGCAGACAAAAATACAGCTTACATCTTATCAGCATTGAAGCTGTATTTCTGCCTTGTACATACAATCTTCTGTACTGATCCTGTGTTCATGGTTTGCTGTTCTTTCCATATATTTCAAGAGGTTTGGAGACAGAAAACTATTTCCAATTTTTTTTACCAGGCACCAAGTTTAATGATTGGACAGTCACGATCTGGAACTGTGTAGTGAGAATTACAAATCTGTGAGTAAAGCAAGAAAAGTATTTCAGTGAACACTACCTTGCAGAAACTTTGCAATGGCAAACACAGAGAACTACTAATTTCTACAGTATGAAGTTATCCAGTTATATCCCTGCTGCAAACCTCACTTGGGAACAAAAGGGATCATTGTTAAAAAATAATCTGAATATAAACGTGTCGTAATCTGACAACAGGCCACTATGTCTTGTTTTGTGTTTTGATGAAATTTATGCAGGTGCCTGAGTTGCCAAGTGAGTTACTTTTCAGAATATCTACAGAACCCAAATATTAATATTACCACTAATAGGTCCTGATAACACTGAACTCTGCAGATGCATCACTGATGAACACTTCTGATCTGCTATGTTTAGAAATGTAAATCTATTCTTATGCTACTCTCTTATTTTTACAGTCTTTTTCTGCCCCCGCTGGATGAAACTCATAATTGTAATGTAAACCTCATAATATTGAAAATATTTATATTAATGAAAATGTGTTCACAGTGTGATAGTAATGACTCAGACCTGTAACTTCTCTTGCACATTCTACCAACAATCTCTTAGGAAACAAGTGTCACATACCGTGACTTTATACAAGTAGCACCAGTTAAAATTTTAAGAAAGCACTCGACTACGTTTTCAAAAATCTTATTTTTATTGTTTGCACTAACTGTATCATCATTAACAGCTTTCATCTCTAAAGCAAATCAGCACACACAAAAACCTATGCAAAGTCAGCACTCCTAAAGCAGAACCTTGGTTATTTAAAAGCACACCTGGGTGTGTAACAAGCCTAAGGGACAGTTAGTTCATCCTAACACTTTAAACAGTCACTCCAGTTTCATGCACTTATCAGGGCTGTTAAAAAGTTTCATTTTAGGGGCATAAAAAGAAAAGAGCTACAAGATTTACAGAAGAAAATTCACTTTTAAACCAAAATTCTTATGTCTAAATTGTTAAACTACAGCAAGGACCCTTCTTCAGCTGTAGCAATTTTGTTCTGCAAAACAAAAAAGAAAAAAAAATTAGTCACTTTGCTATATTAGGCATAAATTATCATTAGCAACTTAAACATTTGCCGGCTCATGCTGCATATACTCCCATTTCTGTCAAATGTTTGCCAGGTTCACTCACCAACTCCTGGCTTTCCCTCTGAGCTGAAATGGAAGTGGATATAAAACTAACCAGTTCTGCAATGAAGGGCTTTGCCTTTTTAAATCCTGGCTGAAAACCTGAGACTTACCAGGCAAGTGCCTGCATGTGATCCCCTGTCAACCTGACAGTAACAGACTCACAAGCCAGGACAGTCCATTTGGTTTTACTTATTTCTGCAAGTTGTTTCTGAACTAACTGTTGAAATTAAAATAGTTGATTATTAACTAGGACTTTCGATGAACAAACATTATCCTCTCAGTTTCTGAATGTAGTTTTAATTTGTTCTAGCTGGCACATTTGTTATTGGCTCTGATGCATTTGTTACTTATCTTACTTCCCTGGCGTGAATCTGGAAGGCAGCACAAGAGGGAAGGAGTGACAGGAGGAGAAATATTAGCCCAATTCAAACAGTTAGAATGGAAATACCATAAGATCAACAACAGATAGTGCAAACATCTGAGTACATAATAAAGACTTCACAGGAGGTTGCAAGGGAATCCTGAATTAATAGGCATCACTGGAAGTTTAGCCCAGTCTCTCAGAAGCCATAAAACAGACTTTGCAAAGTCAGATTTTAGCAAGTGAGCCTAGAACCTCCCTGTCCACATCCCTGAGAGATCCCCAAAGTAAATTCAAAACAAAAGTACAATAAAATTACTCTTGGGTATATTCTACTGTGCTTCCAGATGCGAATTTTACCTGAAGTAAGTCCTTAACCTCTAAAGATGCCAAAAATGTAAGAACAGAAACCATGCAGGGATTCCCAGCAATGTTCTCGTGCCAGTTTCATTGCTTCTGTTTCATTTTCAGGCCCTTGCCCTGCTCCTCTCATAGAAGGGGACATTTTCTGGACTGATTCTTCCTGGTTTGCTAGCTCTTCTGGCTCCACACCAGCAGCTATTTGCCTCATGAGAGCCTCTGGAGAAGCCTTTTGGCACATGGAGGTCTTCAACTCTTCTGTGGATTCACAAGCATGAGGGATCTTTCTAAGCTTTGCAGCGATCTGATTCCAGTAAATCTTTGGATTGTTTCTGAAAGCACGACAGATTGATGGCTTGCCAGTGAATTCACACCAGTAGGACATGTCTTGGCTTTTGCATTCAATTCTAAGTTTCATCTCCTCATCATCCCCACTAATGCTCATTGTGCAAACATCTTTGGTTTTAGTCCGAAATTTGATTTCTTCACCATTGCTTCTTTTCTTTGGCTTCAGCTTCTGTCCCAATCCTCCCACGCCACAGACAACAACTAGGAAAAGAAGAGTAAAACTCTTCATGGTGAGAGGAGCTACCGAGATGCTTGAGCAACACAACCCAAAAACGTGAAAGAAGTAAGTAAATGCTTGCTCACAATTTAAAGGCTTGGTGCACAAAGAAGCCTCTTTCCAGCAAAACATGGGATTAAGGGTTGGGCTTTTTTATAAAAATAATAAATCGCACTTCAGTAGGCATGTGCCCCTAATTTATAGCCTGAGGGAGTGTCGAATAACCTTGGGAGTGTGAACTCCCAAGAAGCTAACAAGACAAGTCTTGTAAATGCAGTTAAATACAGAACGATAGTTGTATAACTGAGAAGCACATTCCTATTCAGGATGAACATGTCATATTTGATTTTTAACAGATATTTTCCATTATCCAGCTGCTTTATCGCTATCTTCACGCCAGAGCTTGTAAGACCATACCAAAGAAAAAAAAGATAAAAGTGCCAAAGCAATCTCTGCAGTTACATCTGGATGACTATGTGTCCTAGTAAAAAAAGGCTGATTTGTGCAATGGGTTTTCCATGGATTTGCACAGTCATCATCATCATGGCTT
>VYXB01010183.1:112240-169391 GCA_013397135.1 Pachyramphus minor | reverse complement strand
TGTAACTCACCCAGACCAACTCTCCTGGGGAGATCTCTTTCTTTCAACCTCCAGGAGTGACCCTGGGGGGTGTCCCCAGCCAAGGGAGGAATCTCCACTCACAGACCCCAAGAAAGGTTGTCAGAAGAACCTGACTGGATGACAGGGGACTGGACTTTCATAATACAAAGTGATTGACTGCCAGTAAGAGATTTCCAGGCCAGCTCCCAGCTCATCTGTCACATCCTGCTTCTGAAAGCAGGGGGTGTTTGTAATTTGGTGAACCATGCTGGTTTTAGCACAGTTTAACATCAAAACCCACACCCTGGCACTGCCAGTAACTCCTCACAGAGAGCTGGCACTGTTTGCATTCTCTGACTGCATTTTAGGCCTTGTGGGGTAGAACATCCTGCCCCAATCCCTCACTATGTGCCCACGGCTGCTGGGGCCATCCCTGCCCACAGGAACCCTTGGGGCAGGTGCCAGTGTTCTTCCAGAAGATCATTTGATCTCTCTCAGGATCAGTTGCCCAGAGCACCATGAACTTCTGGTTTGTGGCTACTGCTCTGCTTAAAAACTGTGTAACACAATTCATAAAGCCACAACTCCTTAATTGTGCAAATGAAATAGTGAGTAATTGTCGGGATTTAATCATCTCACAGACTATTAAAAAACTGTGGGAATATTAAATATAATTTTTTCCAGTGTTGTCAAGTTGTGTTGTTTTTATAGGGTGATGTTTATGTTCAGTGTGTTCCATATAAACCTCATTTTTTTAAGTAGAGGGGTAATTTTCTTAAAGAAAAGCAAGATATACAAGGGACCAAGACTGAAAATACAGACCAGGTATAACCTGAAGGCTCAAAATTAAGGAAGGCTTTTACAAACCCCCTCACATTGCTGTATTTTTATTTCATTATGTCTCTTAAAAATGAGCCTTATGGCTGCTGGAGAATAAGTTGGTGCTAGGAGTGTTCTGGCAGCACTGGCTTTACTTGCTCTGGATTATTTTCCATGCTCTTTGGGCCAGTTCAGAGCACAGAAATGAGGTGATTTTGTCCTGCCTTGCCCCAGAGCTGTTCTCCATCCTATGGCTCTGGGGCAGTGTTGAACTATGGATATACTGTAAAATACAAAGCAATCTTTTTTTTTTTTTTTTAAGAATAAATTCCTTTAGAGTCAAAGGGAAGAAAATATGTAAATAACATATTTATTTATTTGGATTTTTTAAGAACTTATGAAGCAACGCCTAAACTTGAGGCCAGTTTGACCAGATGGTGTCCTTAGAATAGTTCCCTTCAGTGATAAGAGCAAGTGGTTTTTCCCAATAAATTTACAAAAGCTTGTTGTGCTGTGTCTGGCACAAGGAAATAACTTGTGTGGAGTAGCAACCTTGGGGTTGTTCCTTGCTCTAAAGACAGCCCATACTCTGGGTTCTGAGGGTTCCATCTCCTCCCTGTCCCCCAGGGGTGTCTTTCCAAAGGTCCCTGTTCCCTGTGGCCCTTCCCTGACTCAGGACTGTGTGTCAGGAACCCTCCTGTGTTGCTCTGTGATGGAAACCAGGATTCCTGTCCCGAAGCCAACGCTGTGTTCCCTCCAGCTGTGGGGGAACGAGAGAACTTTGCATGTGTGAAGGTGGGAACCCACGGAGTTGCTGCCACCCCAGCTCCACATTAACTGGTTCTGACAGAGAGAAACTGCCAAAGAAACCTGCAGTGACAAAGCAACTTGTCTGTGATTCAGTGAATGGAAACCCATTTTCTCTGAGAAAACAGTGCTCCTTGCCTTGATGGTGTGAAGAGCCCTGTTTTGCTGGTGAAGTCTCATTTTGAGATATAAACTCAAGCCCCTCCTTCTTTCAGCCCTCAGAGATGATCATGGAGTGGGTTGCAAAGGCAGGAGTTGGACTCCTCCAGTTCTCTGGATCATATTTCATTTTGTCCAATGTTTTTTGTCTCTCTCAATTTCCATGACAACTCTAAGTGACAAATGTACTGTTCATTATGTGGACAAAAATAGCCACATTGCACAGGTTGATGTGTGGTTCCCATCTGCTGCCCCGACGTGCCATTCCTGCTTGGAAACAGTGATGTGTCAGTGTTGGACTAAGTTTCCTGGAAAAATTCCCAGCAGAGGTATTGAAAAGCAATTAATATTCACAGAATGAGATAGCTTTCACTCCACTGGCTTTTAAATAGCAGCATCTCTTATTAATACCATCACTCTTAATAAATGCAATTAAAATTGTTGACTAATGAAAATTTTAGTGTTAATTTATATTATACAGACTTTTTACTTGCAATTAGAGCTTTCTTGATTTTGCAACATGTTGTTCAGGGAGAGAGAGAGAGAGACTATCATCCCTGATTACATGTCTGTCATTTGGTAAGAAAAAAGCAATTTTTCAGAGTCTCCCTTGTTAACATCAACCAAGAGACTTCTCGAAGCAGCAGCGGCCAAAGTTCTGAAGAGATATTTTAAGTGAATCACGTCAAAAGTCGACAGTGATGTTTTATATAAGCACTTGCACTGAGAATCCACTGAATTCAACATTTGCCATTGTGTTGTGCTCAGCTCTGAGAGGTGCATGAAGTACATTTATTGCTGCAAGGACCAGGGTTTGGCAGATCAGAATATTCCATCATTCCTGAGAATTTCAGTTTCTCCTGTTGTGTGCTCTGGTTTCTGTTTTTTCACAGAAAGCAGGGTAAGTCACTGGATTTGCAGCATTCATCTGACATTTCTCCATGTTAGTGCTGATCCACACTTGGAAAAAACAGCTGTTGAATCACTGCCTTTCCCACACTCTTCCTCAGGACGTTCTCCAGTCTCTGGGAGCTTGGCATGGGAATGGGCAGTGCCAGGCTGAGTCAGGCTGAGCTGTGGCACTGCAAACACTCTGTGCCTTTGGTGGAGGTACTGCTGGAATGGTGCCTTTGTTAAGGCTTGCTTTGTTGCAGAAGCATTTTTAGTGGTACCTACAAGTTCTCCTCTGCCCAGAGCTCTTGATTTTGGCCCTGGAGTGCAGGAGTGAAGAAAGGTGGGGAGGTTTGTCCTGTATGAGAGGACAGAGCCAAACTCTCCATGTTCTGGCCAATGTAACAATGGTTGTAGCCAGGTGGGGGTCGGTCTCTTCTCCCAGGTAACAAGTGACAGGACAAGAGTTGCACCAGGGGAGCTTTAGATTGGGTATTAGGGGGGGGAAAAAAAATCAGTTAGGGGGTTATCAAGCCCTGAAACTGGCTACCCAGGGAGGTGGTGGAGTCAGCATCCCTGGAAGTGTTCAAAAACCTGTGGTTGTGGCACTTGAGGACATGGTTTGATGGTGAAAGTGGTGTCAGCCACGACAAACTGCAGGTTGGAAGGTTCTACTTGAAGATACGAAAAGATAAATTCTCTTCTTCGCTGTAAGGACACTGCAGGTCTAGAGCAGAGCACCCAGAGGGACTGAGACAGCTTCACCTTGGAGGGCAGTATTTTGGTAGACAAAGCCATGGCTGCCCCTCTCTCTATCAGTGGCCACAGGCCCAGCCTGACACGAGCGTGGCCTGGACCCAGCCCGAGATTTCTTCCAACCATTGCTGGTGATGCTGTGAGTGTAGATACAGCAAATGTCCTGGGCCATGGCACCCATTGGGAACAGCTCTGCAATCTCTTTGTCTACAGACATTCTACCTGGGAACAGGTTGCCCAGAGAAGCTGTGGCTGCCCCATCCTGGAAGTGTCCAAGGCCAAGTTGGATGGGGCTTGGAGCAACCTGGGCTGGTGGAAGGTGTCCCTGGCAGGGGATTGGAACAAGATCTTAAAGGTCCCTTCCAACCCAAACTATTTTGTGATTCTATGATTCCCACTGCTAAAAACATTGACTCATTTGTTATCAGAAGCCCCTTTTTCTGACTTCTTCCTTCTCTCTCTGCACTCTCTGTGAGTAAATTCAGTCTGTTAGAAAGACCAAATTTTACAGTGCTCTTGTCTTCTCACTGGCCTTTTGTGGAGGAAAAACAGGGTTTTTTAAAGCAGGGTGGCCTTCAGCGTGTTCTACCTGGTTTGCAAGAGCAGCCTATCCAAGGCCACCTCTCACAGCTCTGCCAGGGCACTTGGATGCCTTTCAGAGCCCTGTGCAAGGCTGTGGTTGTGGTTGATCTGAGCAAGGTGTGACACCAACACTTTTCCAGGAGCTCTCCCCTGAAGCTGTAAGGGCTGTGAGCTGGAGCACTGGGGGTGTGGGACACCTTTGCCCATCGAGAAGCTTCTGCTTCTCTCTGACTGTGCCCTTCTGTTCCTGTAGAAAACAGCTCAGTCAGTGTCTTTTATCCTTCACTTGTCTTTTCCACTTCATGTTCAACCACTCACAGCTTCAGATTATGCAAAACACTCTGAAGATGTTTGTTTCTGTGAGAATTTTACTTGAAATCCGGAAGAACCTTCTGAGCTGTGCAATGTGTTCTGCCACCACTTGTGTGAGAGAGAATTTGCATTGTTTACTTCTCTGCATAACATTTATAGTTGCCACTTTCTAACTACAAAATATAACTAACTGAATTTCATTGTAATTATAATTTATTGACTGCCTTGCTCGGCTGGTTTTTGGGGCATTCTTCAGCTGCCTGTTTCTGGTGTAGACTTGTAGCACTGAGTAAGTTACTTGTTGTGTGCATTTGGCAAATATAAACCTGAGGGTTTGGTTTCACTGTGTTTATTGGGATTCCTGGCCCCGTGGTCACCAGGGGAAGGCTCAGTGCATGTGAGAGGGATGTGCACGTGGAACAGGGAGAGAAAAACAACTAGATAGAGATGACCCAACCCATGGCAGGGAGCTGGAGTGGGATGGTCTTTAAGGTCCCTTCCAACCCAAACCATTCTGTGATTCTATGAAGATAATTAAAATTCCAACTATGAAATCCTTTACAAAAACGGTTTTGGTGAGCTTGACATGTTTGAGTCTGTTTAGCTTTGGACACTGAGCACCCTGGATACCAAAGCACATTTTTCCATCAGCTCTTGTGGATTTTGCTTCACAATTCTCCTTGTTTCTGTGGAAGCAATGAGGAGACTGTGGCTGTGCCACTCACAGGAATGGCAGCAATGTGCTCTCCTGTCAGACATAGGTTCTAAATTTCCAGCTCCCATCCAAATCAGGGATTTCTGGGATAACAGGCACTCACAAGTACTTGCCAGCTGAGATTCTTCAAACCTGGTTTCCAAACAGAAGAGGAGATTTATTTGCTCTTTGGGAAATGGAGGACTACATGGTGGTTGATGTGAAAATCTTTCCTCCTTTCCCGTGCTGTCCTTTCCAAGCACCCGTGTCTGTGGTGCCAGGCACGGGCCTGGATAATGTGTGTGGCTGCCCTGGCTGGGGAGGGGCACTGCAGAGATGTGGGGGAGGGCACCAGGCCAAGCTGTGTTAGGTGCTGCATGACTTTAGAGCTGATCTTCTGAGGGCAGCCTGGAGAGAAGGCCTTCTACAAGAATGAAAAAGCCCTCAGTCCTCCTGTCCTGTGCCCTTGCAAATGGGCTGTGTTTATTCCTGGTCCTGTGATTCTGTGCTGACCACAGACTTGGGAGAAGGAGAATGGACAAAGTCTGGTCTCAGGCACAGACTCTTGGGGATAGTCCTGTGCAGGACTAAGAGTGGCACTTGAAGCTCCTTGTGGGTTCCTTCCCACTCAGCATATCCTAGGATTCTGGGCTCCTGGTGGGTTTCTCGTTGTGCTTCCCAGACTCCAGCTCTGACCCTTCTGGTGGAGCAAAACATGAGCAGCCCTTAATGTTAGAAAAACAATTTAGAGGCAAGTGGGATTGTTCTTCTTGACCTCCCTTGTTTTTTTTCCAGGCTCTGTCATCCATGGAGGAATTCAGAAACCTGGATCGGGATATTGAAGGGTCTGCGAAAAGGTGGAAGAAGTTTATTGAATCTGAGTGTCCTGAGAGGGAGAAGTTCCCCCAGGAGTGGAAGAACAAGTCGTCCCTGCAGCGCCTCTGCATCATGAGGGCCCTGCGGCCCGACCGCGTCATCTGCGCCCTCAGGTGGGACAGCACTGCCCCCGGGGCTCCCCTGCCCAGGGAGGGATTGGTGCTTCCTGGGGAACAAAAGCAATTCAGGACTATGTTTAGATTTGTTTATTGTAGAATGTGAGTTCTGCAATATGGTTGATTCTGCAATATGATTCCTGAAAAGGAGTCTGGTGAATGAGCATCTCCTTCCTGAGGGTGGGGAGGCCCTGGCACAGGTTGCCCAGAGAAGCTGTGGCTGCCCCTGAATCCCTGGAAGTGTCCAAGGCCAGGTTGGACAGGGCTTAGAGCAAGCTGGGCTGGTGGAAGGTGTCCCTGCCCATGGCAGGGCGTGGGATGAGATGAGCTTTTAGGTCCCTTCCAAACAAAACTGTTCACAGAATCCCAAAATCTCAGAATATGCCCAGTTGGAAGGGACCCACAAGGATCATCCAGCCCAACCCTCAGCCCTGCACAGGCCCAGCCCCAAGAGTCACCCCCTGTGCCCCAGAGGATCATCCAAACCCTGCTGCAGCTCTGGCAGCCTTGGGGCTGTGCCCACTGCCCTGGGGAGCCTGGGCAGTGCCAACCACCCTCTGGGGGAAGAACCTTTTGCTGAGATCCAACCTGCCCCTGCCCTGACACAGCTCCAGCCCTTCCCTGGGTGCTGTCCCTGGTCCCCCCAGAGCAGAGCTCAGTCCTGCCCCTCCTCTGCCCCTGCCCAGGGAGTTGGAACTGCACTGAGCTCTCCCCTCAGTCTCCTGTTCTCCAGCTGAACACACCAAGTGCCCTCAGTGTCCTCACACACCTTCAAATCAAGGCCCTTCCCCATCCTCGTTCCCTCCTTTGGACACTCAGAATTCTGTGATTCCCTGATCTCTGAACTCTGCAAGACAATTAACAACCATTTCTTTTATTTGGAATTTCTTGCTTAGGGGGACCTCACCTCCACATCAGCAGTAGGATGGAGCAGTGTCACTGGCACTGGGTGAGGAGCAGAGAGGCCAAGTCAGAAATTAGCATCACCTTGCAGGTTTTACACATTTATTGGAGTCTTTGGGTGATCAACACGTGATTTAGAGTTCAATAACATTGGTTTTAGTTCCTTTTTGGCTGTTCCTTAGACTGCAGAATAAAGTGTAGAAGTAAAGGAAAGTCTTAGAGAGGTTTTCTCTTTTTTTTTTTCCCCCTGTAATGTGCAAAATTTATGTGCTGGTGGTTCTGAAACTTGTAGCTGTAAATTATGTAGTGGAGGTAACTAGGCAAGGCTAAACTTCCCCAAGTTATGCAAAAGCAACACACTTCTTCCAGGAGGAACTAAAGGTCTTTCACTCCATTAGGAGTTGTTTTTATCTCCTCTGTCCTGGTAGTAAATGTTTTGACATTTCTTTGATGTCTCTCATGCTCCTGCCTCAAATATATTACTGCACCACATGGCATGGGAGAGTAGCAGAGTTATTACTCAGTGTATGAACTAGATCTGGTTGTGCTTTAGAGTTCACAGGAAAATGCAGACAAGACTGAGTGAAGTCTGCCTATGGTAAATGTTATTATGTTTTACTAGAATAAATACTATAATTTATCATAATAATCTAAACCATCATTTTCTTACTCTTATGGCTGGATTCTCCATGTGTCTCTCAGCTGAAAATATTGGTTTTCTTATTGTTGTTTAGCTTGAGTAAAATGAGCTCATGTTTTTCTGAAATTTTAGTGCATATTTAATTAAGCAAGTTTAATTTATTTCCTTCTTACTCACACAGCTAGGAAATAACTGGAACATCAAATTTCAGCCCCTTTCATATCTCTCTTTTATGAAAAGGGAATCCAAGTTCAAAAGCTTGGATATTTTTAGGATCTGGGCATATCAGGCTCTTCTCTTTGCACACAAGTATTTAGATGAGTTTTATGTTTTGTTTCTTATCTAGTAGTAGGTGAGAACACAAACATTTGCAAACAATAACAATTCACAGCACCTTCCCCAAGACTGGGGAGATGGGACCAAAATTCTTCTTGAAATACAGGACAGTCAGACCCAGGACAGTCAGACACAGAACAGTCAGACAAAGGACAGTCAGACACAAGGCCCAAAAGGCTTGAGAAGAGAAATGTTATACCCCAAAAGCAAAGACAAAGACAGTCAAAATGAACTGCACTCCCTGGGCCCTCCTTGACAGGGTGGTGCTCCTCAGACCTGCCTTCAGCCCACAGCCTGCCCTGGATGATCCTCTGTCCTTAGGGAAGAAACTTGCTGTTCCTGAGATGCAGCTCTCAGGAAAATACAACCGTGTGTCCATGTGTCCTTCTCCTGCCAGCCAGGGAGGTCCAGTGCCCAATGGCAGAAGGAAAATCTCTCTTTGCATTGAGTGTAACACAACCAGTGTTCCCAGGAGCCCCCACGCAGCAGGCACAGCTCCCCTGGGGATTTTCCTGTCAAAGTTCACAGAATCACAGAATGTGCTGAGCTGGAAGGGACCCACAAGGACCATGGAGTCCAACCCTCAGCCCTGCCACAGGCCCAGCCCCAAGAGTCACCCCCTGTGCCCCAGAGGATCATCCAAACCCTGCTGCAGCTCTGGCAGCCTTGGGGCTGTGCCCACTGCCGTTGTGTTGTGTCTGTGACCCTTCAGAAAGCAGGATCCTGTCGAGCAGTGGGGAACTGATGCCCAGACCACAGGGACTTCACCCTCCACATCCCTCCTGCAGCCAGTGGTGGTTCAAGACTGTGTGTTAATTAATTCATTGAGTTTAGAAACCTGCAGTGCCATTGGATCCCAGAGGGTGTTCTGCAGTTCTCAGCTTGCAGGTCTCTTCCTTCTGTGTATCAGTTATACCCGTCAGTATATCAATATATCAATCTGCCAACATTCAATGCCTCACTGGTAATCAATGGACAACATGACCTGTCCAAACCTTCCTGTCTCTCCAGGGGTCTTGACAAGTACTTGAATGTATTTTAGGTGTCAGGGAGTAGCTTGGTAACCTAAACACAGGTGGACAGAGATATTTTAGGTGTCCTACCTCATTTTCAGCTGCTGGTCATAAAGGTTTAAGACCCTCTAAGTCCCATGTCATATGTGCCAGCTCCATGGCGATGGTGTAGGAAGCTCTTTGGGATTTAAAATGATCCACCCCTGTACAGGCTTCTCACATTTCTCTGCCTGGGAAGTTGGGTTTTTCAGCCTCTCTTCGTAGCAGATCCCTGTAATATTTGCAGAGTCTGTTTCCTTCCCTGGGCCTAAGGAGTTATCAGGAGAAACCACTTACCCCGACTCACCCCTTAGAGCTTCGGTGCCAGCACTGCACCAAGAACCATCATGTCCTCAAGAAGGATTTTCCATGTAAAAACCTATTTCATCCCCCAATCTTAGTGAAGAACATCAGCAAAATCCCTCTTACAAGACCTTGTGCTCCCACTCTTCCACATCCACGATGGGGTCAGACCAGTCCAGCAGCCACTGGTAAGGTGTGACTTGGTCATCATGAAGCCCTTTCAAAGGCACTGGTACTTCAGACTTAGTAGGGACAGACTTTGGAAACAGCAGCAGGACTAAGGGCTCTGGCAGCTGCTGCCTCCAGCTGTGGTTAAGACACTGATGTGGACTCCTGGGATATGGGATGGTGGGCAGCTGGAGCTTTGTGTGCCATGGGAGAGCCCTTTGTCTGGAGATATTTGCTTTTAGTGCTCACACCATTTCTCAAATCCTGTTGCTGATACAGTGACCCAGCCCTGGTGGGTACATTGATTGAAAGACACCACATGTGGGGACTGCTCCAGCTGAGTCTGAGGGAAGATACTGAGCCATTCCAGAGTGTCCAAAGGAGGGAACGAGGATGGGGAAGGGCCTTGATTTGAAGGTGTGTGAGGACACTGAGGGCACTTGGTGTGTTCAGCTGGAGCAGAGGAGCCTGAGGGGAGAGCTCAGTGCAGTTCCAACTCCCTGGGCAGGGGCAGAGGAGGGGCAGGACTGAGCTCTGCTCTGGGGGGACCAGGGACAGCACCCAGGGAAGGGCTGGAGCTGTGTCAGGGCAGGGTCAGGGTGGATCTCAGCAAAAGGTTCTTCCCCCAGAGGGTGGTTGGCACTGCCCAGGCTCCCCAGGGCAGTGGGCACAGCCCCAAGGCTGACAGAGCTGCAGGAGGGTTTGGATGATCCTCTGGGGCACAGGGGGTGACTCTTGGGGATGGGCCTGTGCAGGGCTGAGGGTTGGACTGGGTGATCCTTGTGGATCTCCTCCAACTCAGCACATTCTGTGACTCTGTGAGGGCAGCCCTCCCTCTCCTGCACATGTGGTCCCACTTCAAAGCCTTCCACTCAAGATTAGTTGCATTTTCCAGTCCCCAAGGCATCATTTCATAGAGGTATAAAACAAGAATCTTGTGACCCCGGATCCAATGGACTTTGTTAACTTTTGTGAACTGGAGCTTTCCAGTAGCAATTTGGCAAATCTTGACCCAGAACAGAAAAATCTACTTGAAAGAGGTACCAAAAAAAGTGGAAGCTTTTCCTTTTGCAATCCCTTAGGCATTTCTATTCCAGCTGCATTTCACCAGTCCTTGAAGGAGGCTCTCATCTCTCTTAGAAGGAATTTGGCTGCTTCAAAAAGCCTGACTCATGTATCTACGCTCCAGCAGCATTCCTGGGGTTTGAATACAACATTCCTGCCTTTGAATGAATGTTCAGTGTATCCTCTTTTGCTAAAGCAGTGATGTGAGAAGCTCACCCTGGGGGAACATTCTCCATACATTGCTTTCTGTTCAGGCAGCTGCTGTGGAGCTGAACCTTTTCCTGTTCACTCCCTTGTGTTTTTCCTTGTGACTCTCACGCCAAGGCTGCACACTCCAGGTATTCTTGGAGCTCTTCTCTTTTAGCTTTCCAGATCAAAGTAATTTTGTGAATCATCTGGACTTTTTGTGACTTGGTGCTTCCTCTGGAAGGCTGCTCGGATTGCAAAGCACTTGGCAGATTCCTGTACCTTGTTTCTTCTCTCTGGAGATACCTGAGTCAGAATCATCCAGTGCTTGTATTGCACTTCTCAGTGCAGCCCTGGGCTGGCAGCTCCCACTCTTCTCCCTTCTCATCTCCCTTGCTTTTTCAGGAATTGGGGTGCCAGGTGTCAATCCACCCTGTACACATGGCAGGCATTGCTCCTGAGGGATAACACTGGAAGATCCCCTCGGCCCATTTTCCTAATTTAGTTTCTAATTTGCTTGAATCAGCAAAATCACAGCTAATTGGAGCACAAGTGCTGTGAGGAGCAGCTGAGGGAGCTGGGGGGGCTCAGCCTGGAGAGGAGAAGGCTCAGGGGAGACCTTCTCCCTCTCTGCAACCCCCTGACAGGAGGGGGGAGCCGGGGGGGGGTGGTCGGGTCAGGCTGGGCTCTGCTCCCAGGGAATAAGTGATGGGACCAGAGAAAATAGGCTCAAATTGCACCAGGGGAGGTTTAGGTTGGACATTGGGAATCAAAGGGTCATCAAGCCCTGGCACAGGCTGCCTAAAGGAGTGGTGGAGTCACCATCCCTGGAAGTGTTCAAAAAAACATGTGGATATGACCCTTAAGGACACTTGCTGAAGACAGTGGTGATCATAATCTTGGAAGCCTTTTCAAGCATTAGTGATTCTGTGATAATTAACTGATTATTTCCAGTGGAATCTACCTTTTCTGAACAATAGTAGATGGCAAAACTTCTTTCTCTCTGGCAGAGATTTTGTGGAAGAAAAACTGGGCAGTAAATATGTGATTGGGAGATCCCTGGATTTTGCAAAAACCTTTGAGGAATCAGGACCTGCAACTCCAATGTTTTTTATCCTGTCCCCAGGAGTGGACCCACTGAAGGATGTGGAGAAACATGGTAAATAAATCCTGCCTCTAGGCATGGCACAGCACTGCTTTTTATCTGCTGCATCTTATCATGACACTCCTGTTTTGTTTTGCCTTTTTTCCTCATCTCTTTGTAGATAATGAAGTAATCTGTTAAAAATAGATAATTGTGAGAGGATTGGTTTTTGGGTTTTGTTTTGATTTTTTTTTCTTTAAGTTTTCTGGATTTTCATCTAAAGTTTAAATTAAACTTGTCTCCTTCCTGCATTGCCTGGATTCCCAGTGTGGTTCACGCTGCACCGATCTCCGGGCTGGGTTTGTACACAACCCGTGATTTACATCAGAGATATCAAACATGCTGTCAGAGAGCTGCTTGTTGCCAAGAAAGGTTGAACCAGAGGACCCTTGAGGTCCCCTCCAACCTGCTTTTCTATGATTTTATAAGAACTAAAAATAAGCAGCAGCTCCCTGTAACAGACTGTGCTTAGTGTCAGAGTTTCCAGTTTTTATCCCCATCCTTCCTGAGTTGGTTTCAATGTGGATGGTCAGATGTCTCCAAAGCCAAAAGGATTTATGTTTCCTAGGGAAAAAAAGGAATTTAGGAGTATGTTTAGATTTGTTTATTGTAGAATGTGAGTTCTGCAATATGGTTTCCTGTCAAGGAGTTTGGTGAATGATCATCTTCCTGAGGGTGGGGAGGCCCTGGCACAGGGTGCCCAGAGAAGCTGTATCTGCCACATCCCTGGAAGTGTTTGAGGCCTGGTTGGACAGGGTTTGGAGCAAGCTGGGATTGTGGAAGCTGTCCCTGCTCATGGCAGAGGGTTGAATAAGATGGTCTTTAGGGTCCCTTCTAACCGAAACTATTCACGNCCACCCTCTGGGGGAAGAACCTTTCCCTGAGATCCAACCTGCCCCTGCCCTGACACAGCTCCAGCCCTTCCCTGGGTGCTGTCCCTGGTCCCCCCAGAGCAGAGCTCAGTCCTGCCCCTCCTCTGCCCCTGCCCAGGGAGTTGGAACTGCCCTGAGGTCTCTCCTCAGTCTCCTCTGCTCCAGCTGAACACACCAAGTGCCCTCAGTGTCCTCACACACCTTCAAATCAAGGCCCTTCCCCATCCTCGTTCCCTCCTTTGGACACTCTCCAATGGCTCAATCTCTCCCTTCCATTGTGTCCCCCCAAAGTGCCCCAATGTTGAGCTGAGGCTGCCCCAGGACAGAGCAGAGCAGAGTGGGATGACTTCCTGGGGAAGGCAGGGACCCCCCTGTGCACCTCCAGCAGCAGCCACTGCCTCTGCTCTAAAGCTCACAGTGTAGAGGATTTATCCTGGGTCTCAGCTCCACTGTGGAAAAGCTACAGTTTCAGCCTGAACACCCCTCTGGAGCAGAGGGATGGATGCCTTTGGATGTTGGGCTGCCCCACGTTGCCATTCCGCTCATGGCGTGTCTTTTCTCCTTCCCCACCCATGTGCTGCACACACATCCAAACCCATGACTTGGTCTCCAGCCCTGATGCTCCTGGCACTGTGTGAACCACATCCCAGCCATAGCAGAGCTGCTGTTTAATGGGTTGGTCTCAGGACTAAACTCCATCAGGGCTGGCAGCCCTGGCAGGGACCAGTCCCTCTGAACACACCCAGGGGATTGGTGTGGGAATGCTGACCTGTGGGTTCTTTTTCCTCTCTATGATTCACCTTCTGGGTCATCCCAAAATAATGTTTGAGTCAGTGTCTATGCCCATGGCCACGAGCAGCTGTCAGAGCTTTTAAAGCCTGGTGCAGCTTCAGCCACAGGCAGCTCAGCTCATGGGGAGTTCCTGGGCTTTGCCCTGTGTTTCAGGCTCTTTCTGCCCCCAAGCCAATTCCTTGGGAATTAAAGGAACCCACCCAAGGAAGCTCCAGTCATGGTCCTGGCTTCCCTTTCCTTGGGTCACGTTGGTGTTCCCGTCTCTCACTGTGTTATTTCTTGTTTGGGAAATGAAGCACAAGTGGCTTAATTGGAATTGTAAAGCTGAGTGTAGCTGAGCACCTGGGCTTAGTCAGCTAGAACAGCTACAGCAAGAAAAAGAGAAAAAAAAATAAATGTAGTGAAATAACATCATTGCTCCAGAGCAGCTGCACTGGCCCTCACTGCCCAGCTGGGGCTGAGCTGGGTTGACTCTTGGTAGTTCCTCTGTCCCACATCAGGTTTTATTGAAGTGCAGGTCTGGCCAGATAATCCTTGGGAATGGAAGTTGGCTTCTTCCACGTGCTGCTTCTCATGGCACCTTTCCTTGACAACATGGTGAGGGCCCTGCAGCAAACACTGGGGGCTCAGAAAGCTTCTCCACCCCCTGGGGCAGCCTGGGTGCCTGTCCCCTCCTCTGCAGCCAGCACAGACCCTCACTTATCCCTCTCAGTCCTGTTCCCAGCTGGGAAGTGGAAATAACAACTGATATTTCTTATTATTAATCCCAAAGTTTGGGGGAGTGCCCTGCCTTCTGTGATTTGCCCCATTCCCTCTTGTGTGGTTGGGTCTTGAAGGCACAGGAGGAGATTAGAGGCTTTCAAAGTTGGCAGCAATCAGAGATGGTGGGAAAGAGAAGTGGAAATGCTAAAAATGGGGAGAGCTGTGAACCACAGGGCTGTGGGAAGGCTCAGCAGAGAGCTTGAGTTTGGATGGTTGTTTTCCAGCTGTTTCCAATCTTGTGCTACGAGATGGTTCCTAAGTCTTGCAAGACAAATCTTTTCCTTGTGTTGCTATAAAACTTGCCTGCTTTGAGCAGAAATCAGGAATGAAGGGTGCCCTGTCTGCAGGAGGCAAACCTGCACACAGAGATAGGTGGAGGCAATCCCAAGGGATCAGCACATGGGGACACATGACCTGACTCCCTGGCTGAGCCAAATCCATCCTGTGATGGTGTGGGATGTTTGTGGGGATATTTGTGGGGATGTTTGTGGAGCTGCTTCCCCCTGGCAGCACAAATTTGGACACTGAGTTCCTGAGTAGAACATAGAGAGAGCTGGTTCCAGGCAGTTGCTTTCCCTGTGGGATGAAGAGCAAGTGGTGTCCTCCATCTCTGGCTGACAGACAGATTCAGAACTAACCTGATCTTCAGCCAGGATCACTGAAAGGATCTCAGGCACTGGGATGCTACAGAGAAATCAGGGAAGTCTGAAGAATCATCACAGTCTATAGGAAGAAACACTAAATAACTAAATCCTTCCTCCAGGGCAGGGTAGTACATGACATGGATTTTGAGATTCCCAGCCTGCTCATGCAGGGGGATGTAGGAGCAGTGGGACATGGTCTGAGTGGCTCTTGGACCTCCCCTTCCCATGGGCTTTGCTGCTCTCCCCTGACCCTGGACCTTCACACACACACAAAGGCAACTCCACACCTGGCCAGGATGTTCCATGAGGAATCTGGAGGGCTGACTGTTCTCCACATCCAAGACACCTGGGAGGCCTTTGCTGAAGCCACAGGAAGCTCACACAGATTTCATGCACCTTCCTTCTCAAAACCAAAGATGTTCCCAGCCCCCTGGCTGCACCCACCTCATATCACAAGGGCCTTTCCCCACTCAGCTGGGGGTGTTCAAAGCCCATTTCAGCAGCAGGAAAAGGTGTTCATTTCTTATCACTGTAAAAGGTGTTTTTACAAGAGGTTGCAGGGGAATAAGGTTCTTTAAACATGAAGCACTTTGTAACAAGATACCTTTGTGTTGATGCTGGGCTGTAATTAAGAGTTGGGAAGAAGCTGCTGCTGTTTGAGCACCTGGGCAAGGAGTGGGTGAGAACCAAGAGAATAAGACACGAGAACTGTTCTCAGGAGTGTGAGGGCTCTGCTGGGAGGGTTTTGGGGGTGGGGAGTTCTGCCCAGCCGTGCCAGGCAAGAGTACTCAACTCACTCCTTGCTTTCTTCCAGGGAAGAAACTTGGCTTTACATTCAACAACAGGAACCTCCACAATGTGTCCCTTGGACAAGGCCAAGAGGTGGTTGCTGAACAAGCTCTGGATCTGGCTGCAAAGGAGGGGCACTGGGTCATCCTTCAGGTAGGGGTTTGCTGGCCAGCCCTGCCCTTCTGCCAGGCTGTCCCTTGCTGATCCCTTTGTGAGGGCACATCATTCCTGGCTCGGGGGGATGAGCCAGGGTGTCACCTGTGTGCCCAAAGCAGCCCCTGCTCCCTGTGTCCTGCTGCAATCCATTGCTTTCCCCAGGCACTGTCAGTCTGGTTTTCCTCTCTGGGGTGTGCAGTTGTGGGGAGGCCTCTGAGGGAGGTTGTGCTGCACTTCCCTGTGCCTTCATTTGCTTCATGAATAAATGAAGAGCTCTGTCCTTCAGAGCTGGACTCATTCTCTGCCTGCTGCTCAAAATCCACCCTCTATTTTAGTGAGCTGAGGACCCACTCAGTGAAGGGAAGGAAGAGCCTCTCTGCAGTGGGGCTGGTTCCTTGGTGCACCCCAAACCAGAGGAACGTTTGAAGCTCTAATCACAGCTCAACAAAATGCTTCAGAGCCTGGGAGGGTGTGGAGGGAGCTCTGTCTCTGTCAAGTGCTCTCTGGAGCCACAATTATTTAGTGAGTGCCTGGGTTTGTAGTGTGCAGTCAGTGATGTCAGCTCTCATTACTGGTCCTGGGAACCCCTCTGATTTCTTGATGTGGATTATATAAACTTCTATTATCACTGAATTGTCTGCATAAAATTAGATTAAGACAAAGCTTTGAGCCCTGATCTGAGCCTGCAGGCATGATTTTCTATTGAAATTAAATGCCCTTGATATTTTGATCTTAATTTTTGCTTTTTTGTTTGTTTTGCAAGCTCCCTCTAAGGTAAACAACGCTGAGCTTCTTGAGAGCTTTTCATGCAGAGGGATGCAATAGTGGCATCTGCTTCGAGGTGGTGAACAAGGAAATATGTATTTTTTGAGCCCTATTCCATTCAGTAATGCAAAGTGAATGGTTCTTTTCTATGATAATGGTGTGATGCTGCAGTGTCAGCCTCCATGTGTTGTTTCAGTGCTAAGAGATGAGCACTGAGGGCCTGAAGGGTCTTTATTTCATCCATTCCCACCTTCTCTGGTGGTCAGAGCAATCAGTAAGAGACTGAAGGTTAAACTGGAAGAAGTTCTTGGCTGTGAGGATGGGGAGGCCCTGGCACAGGTTGCCCAGAGCAGCTGTGGCTGCCCATCTCTTCAAGTGTCCAAGGCCAGGTTGGATGGGGCTTGGAGCAACCTGGGCTGGTGGAAGGTGTCCCTGCCCATGGTAGGGGGTGGAACAAGATGGGCTTTAAGGTCCTTTCAACCCAAACCATCTTTTGAATCTGTGATTAAACAAGAAGAACTGCAGAAATTAGATTTCTGTAAGAGAATGTTGTTGAGGTTGGGCTGGCTGGTTTTGCAGCAACACCTGCCAGGTGTGACTGTCTCTGGTGGCCCAGAGCAGGTTCCCCCTGAGCTTGGAGAGGAGCTCAGCTGCCAACAGGTTCTGATGGAAACTCTGTGGGACAAGCCCAGCAGTCACACATGGCCAGAGGAACAGGCTGCCTGGTGCCAGTGCTGGGTCTCCTCCTCAGGGTCAGTCAGACATCTGGGGTTTCCTCTGGTGTGGTCACAAAATTTGTAAATATTCCAGTTCTTGCTGTGCTTGATTTGGAATAACAGGATACAGGCAGGACTGACTCAAAACAGAGCTCAGAGCTCTCTCTGCCTTGTTTTTATAGTCACAGGCCTCCTGAGCAATCCAGGCAGTGAGGGCCCCGTGAGGAGTTGGGGTCATCCCTTGGTGATCTCAGGACAGCCCTGGACACACCAGCAGGTGTTTGGGGCTTGCAGCACCAGTTTCAGCATTTGGTGACTGGATCAGGCTCGTGGAGGGATGGACAGCAAAGCAATAGCACTTCGTTGTCACCCAGACTGGCCAGGCTGCCCAGCTCCAGAGCCTGGCTCTGGATCTCACTGTGTGTTCCCATCTCCTCCCAAGGCCTGGAGCTTCATGGAGTATGAGAAAGAGGGAGAGGAGCCTGAGGGGTCAGATGTGTGTCCCCTACACTGACAGGCAAGACCCCTCTGGTCTGCAAAACTCCTTGGCCAGCAGACTTCCACCTGACAGGAAAACACCCTCTGGGCAAACTGTTTTAGAAGGTTGGACAAACCATTTTCTTAAGGGTGAAAATCTGACCACTGGTAAAATCTGTATCCAAACATATCACAGCAGGAGTCAGTGGGAAGGGTCCCACAGAGGATTCTGCTGCCACCTCAGGCAGAGGTGGATCAAAGCAAGTCTTGGCCATAAGGTAGTTTATTTGGCAAAACCTTTCCTGCAAGACTTTTGATGACAAATACCTTGCAAACAATTTCAGGGTTGTTTGCACAAGATCTGGAAGGACACAGACAACTCTATTTACAAAAATGTCCTAGGATTTGTGGATTGTTGACTGAAAATAAAAGAGAGGACAGGGCAGATCTCAAGAGGCACTCAGGATAATTTTACCCAGGTTAATTAGACTCATTATTTGAAGGCTGTGTCCCACCCAGGCTTCCCATTTGGTTTTGAGCAGACAAAAAGCAACCATATTTTGCTATCCTTGGGCATGAGCCCAGCTCACGTGGAGCAGAGCTCCTCTTGCACCCCCTGAACTGGCTTTGTGCTGTCACCTCATGTTCTCCAAGGCAAACACTTGAGAGGATCATCTGGTGGCTTTTACACACACATTTCATTACTGGCCCTTGATTGGAACCAGAAATAATGAAATGGGAAATGGTTGTTAAGGGATGTTGAGGCAGTTGGAAAGTTCTTATTGGATATAGAAGCAGGATCACTGCTGTGAGTTGGGAAGGGCTACTGTCCCAGGGCCAGTTCCTTCTCAGTCATGTTGCCTGACATGGAAGGAGGCAAAATAAAGAAAAGAGCATCCATGTCTGCCCTGAGAACTGTGAAGTTTCTCAGCTCACTCTGAAAATGGAGATGAGTAATTTTATGAGAGAACACAGCAGAAAGCCACCCAATCATTCATTTCCATGGGAAGAACATCAGTCACACTGGCAGAGCCTGACCAGCAGCTCCTTCAGCTCCAGGGTGGTACCTGTGTGATAGCTGGAGCTCTGCTGAGCCCATCTCAGCCTCCTCACTGGGGATGATACAGATGAGGAGAGAATGCAGCCCACAGTTAAAATCATTCTCTGCAAATACAGATGTTCCAACTGCAGAATAGGAACAAAAGTGCAGTTGTGTAAGGGAGAATTTGTTACTCAAGGGCTGCAGAGACAAACCCACCCCAAGCCCAGCAGCTGCTCTCCCCTAATTTGTTGGCATTGAAGAGCCAAGGCTGATCTTTGAGCTCCACAAAAATCCCTTTGATAGCAGGTGCAGCCTCTGGGTCCCCTTAGAAGAAGTTCATAGGCTTGGAGGGCTGGAAAGCAGGTTTATGTGGCCATAAAAAGGGCACAGAGTTTGGGTCTGCTACTTTCACTTCAGGTGTGTGAACTGTTCAACCACTCAGCATTGAGCTTCCAGTATCACCTGTAAGAGGTAGTTTGAAGTGCTGGTCAGGACTGGTGGGAAGAGGTCACTGAGGAGGTAGGAGAGCAATGAAATGACAACTTGGAAGGCTAAAGAAGGTTTTACATAGATTTAGATTTTAGTACCATATTTTTCTCAAGACCCTTTTTGTTGCCAGGAGGATTTGGATCTGCCTTTAGGTAAATCATTTAGGTAAATCCAGAGCAACAACTGTGTTGTTCACAATCTGATTGAAGATTCACAGAATCCCATAATCCCAGAATATCCTGAGTTGAAAGGGGCCCACAAGGATCATCGAGTCCAACCCTCAGCCCTGCACAGGCCCAGCCCCAAGAGTCACCCCCTGTGCCCCAGAGGAGCAGCCAAACCCTCCTGCAGCTCTGGCAGCCTTGGGGCTGTGCCCACTGCCCTGGGGAGCCTGGTCAGTGCCAACCACCCTCTGGGGGAAGAACCTTTTGCTGAGATCCAACCTGACCCTGCCCTGACACAGCTCCAGCCCTTCCCTGGGTGCTGTCCCTGGTCCCCCCAGAGCAGAGCTCAGTCCTGCCCCTCCTCTGCCCCTGCCCAGGGAGTTGGAACTGCACTGAGCTCTCCCCTCAGTCTCCTCTGCTCCAGCTGAACACACCAAGTGCCCTCAGTGTCCTCACACACCTTCAAATCAAGGCCCTTCCCCATCCTCGTTCCCTCCTCTGGACACTCTCCAATGGTTTCAGATCTCCCTTCCATTGTAGAGCAGTTACAGAGCAGGTCAGACCCAGGCTCACCTTTGGTGCCCCTCAGCACCAGGTGTCCCAATGTGTCCCAGCAGAGCTGGTCCCAGGGCTGTGGAGCTGCAGTTCCATACCTGGTTGTCATGTCATTCATCACTATAAGACAGAAACAGCAGAAAAACTGGACCCTGAAGCTGTGAGAGCAGTTTTAAAGTGTTTATTCAGATCAGCAGCAGTCAGGGATCCATCATGAGGCTGGGGGTGTGAGGAAACCTGAGGAAGGTGCTGCTGACCATCCCCACTCCTCATAGTGTTAAAGTGAGTGGGAGTCAAGTCACAAAATATCTCCAGGAGTCACAGCTCTTACATGACCAGTTTCCCTCTTCTGCACCAGTCACTGTTTCTTGTCTTTTGGTGCATTTTCAATTTTTTAATCTTTATTTTTTCCCCCATTAACTAACACCTCTAGCAAAAAGGGTTGTTGGGTTTTTTGGTTGGGCTTTTTTACAGTGGGAAGAGCAAGATTTTGTTTTTCGTGCTTCAAGTATCAGTGCAGAGTCTTTGACTGTTCCAAAATATCTCAAAGAAAAGAAAAAAGAAACAGGAAAAAAGGAATTTTTTTCCTGGTAACCTGGTCTAGCAAAAGGTGTCCCTACCCATGGCAGGGGGTGGGGATAGGATGAGCTTTCAGGTCCCTTCCAACCCAAAGCATTGTCTGATTCTAAGTTTCAGAAGCCAGTCTTTGGCTTGTAGGTCTCAGCTTTGACAAATTGACATTTTCTGCCTAAGACAAGATGTGCCAGAAATCTCTTGGACAGCTTTATTGTGCTCTGCATGGGCCATGACTGTTTTGTCTCTGATGGTCACACCTGAACCACTGTTAACAATGGTTCAAAGTGTTCATGTCCATGAGAAAGGGATGGAGACAAAGAGCAGACCCAAAAGTTTTCTTTCTAGCAGGTTTTGTCCAATATGCAATCCCAGTGCTTTGGCACTGTGAGAATCCACAAAGAGCTTCAGAAAAACATGCAGATGGGAACAAATGCACGTCTTAGTAGCTCATTCCTCCCACCTTGATGTTTCTCTCAGGTTAGAAGGCAAATTTGATCAGTTTTTATATTCTCCTTGAAAAGTTTGGGAGAACTGTGGGGTCTGTCAAGTCCCCAGCTGTGGGATTCTCTGGGGCTCCTTCAGTCAGAAACCAGATTTCCTTCTCAGGAATTTTCAATCGCTCTCTGTTCCTTTTGCCCTGAGCAAACTTCCCTTATTTTCCAAGATGTGAGGTGGAGTTCCAGGGATGAGAAGCACTTCCCATCCTGTGGGTTCACGTGGGCACTTCTCCCAGCTGTGGGTGGGCAGAGAAAGGGTCTGGCATCTCAACAAGGAACATCTGCAGCTGAACTGCAGAACCCTGAGGACATTGCACAGGAGGCACATTCCAGTGCGAAGAGACTTGGCAGTTGGGCTGGACACTTATTTAAAGCCTGTTTTATCACCTGGGTTTTTCAGATGTGTGTGAGAGGTGTCAAAGAGCTGCAGCAGCACAACCTCTGATAGGAACAGGACCTGTGCAGGTCCAACCAGATCACCCTGTTTGATGCCAACACCTCAGAGCTTCAGCAGCACCTCCTGGGTCTCTCCAGGGTGGATGAATCACCTCTTGGGCCTTCTGTTGGTTCCTCTGTTGTCCAACTCCCCAGCTGTCTCTTTGGGAGTGGATTGATGGAGAAGTTGTCCAAAGCAAGATGTTATCCTGGGACAGGATGGAAGGGCAATACAGGTGGGGCACAGATGGGGAGTTTCCTGTAGACTCCAAGCACCTCCTTCCTCTCCCAAGCCTTCCACTCACTCCCAGGGTACCATCCAGTTTGGAAGTGCCCCTTTGTTCCTCATGGCCAGTCTGTATCCTGGGAAGCAGGAACAGCTGGATCCCACAGCTGGAGCTGGTCTGAGGGGCAGCTTGGATCTGCTCTTTGCAGCTGGAAGTGGAGCAGACACATCTGGGGGTGGTTCAGCCTCAAGAAGAGATGACCTTGGGGATTTCACCGTCATCCCACCTGATGGTAGGAAACGAAGACCAGGCCAGTGGTGTCTGGTGACAAGACAAAGGCAATGGGGACAACCTGAAATACAGGAAATTCCATTTAAACAGAAGTACAGTCCTTTTTGCTGTGTGAATGATCCAACACTGGAAGAAGTTGCCCAGAGAGTTTGTGGAGTCTTCATCCTTGGAGACATCAACAACCCACCTGAGCGTGTTGCTGGGCAGCCTGTGCTGCCTGACCCAGCAGGCAGAGGGTGAGGACTGGGTGAACCCAGATGTCTCCAGCCGCAGGGATTCTGTGATCTCTGCTTTCCCACTGCCAGGGTAGTCAGGAATGTGGTTTCTCTGATGTGTGTTGTCTCCTCTGGGTAGGGAGGGAGGAGTTTTGCGCACCAGAGAACACTGAGCTGTGAGTGAGAACAAGCTGTGTCTGCTCCATTTCCTTCCCTGTGACACTCAGAAGGTTTGTGCTAAGCCAGTAACCACCACAGTCCCCAAATGGTGTTTGTCAACCTAATGGAGAGACACAATGAGATATGTTTACACATGTACAGGTGTGTGTCTGGATGCACTGATGCAGGGAGAAGTTCAGATGTTAGATATTCCCACTTTAATTGTAGTCTTCATCCATTAGCCCAAATGTCACTTCCCTCTCTTTGTGATTGCGTTAATTTAATTCTTGAGCATCTTCCCATTTTCATAGGTTGCTGCTTCACTGAATCAGGTTCATGGACTAAATTGAATAACAGTGAGCTCCTGGAGCAAAACTGTGGGAGATTCAAACACTGACAGGGCCCTTCTTACTGAATCACGAATCACAGAATCCCAGAGTGGCTGGGGTTGAAAGGACCTCTGGAGATCCTCTGGTCCAACCCCTCTGCTCAAGCACCTGGAGTGGGTTGCACAGGATCACCCCAAGGTGGGTTTGGAATTCCCCAGGGAAAGAGACCCCACAGCCTCTCTGGGCTGTTCCAGGCAGCTGTTCCAGGGCTCTGGCACCCTCCAAGTAAAGAAGTTTTTCCTCATGTTCAGATGGATCCTCCCATGTGTCAGTTTGTGCCTGTTGCCCCTTGTCCTGTTGCTGGGTCCCACTGAAATCAGCCTGGTCCATCCTCTTGACACCCTCCCTTGAGGTGTTTGGACACATTGCTCAGATCTGCTCTCAGGGGTCTCTTCTCCAGGCTGAACTGCCCCAGCTCCCTCAGCCTTTGCTGAGCAGAGAGATCCTCCAGTCCCCTCATCATCTTCATAGACCTCACTGGACCTTCTGCAGTGGTTCCCTGTCATTCTCGAGCTGGGGAGCCCAGAGGTGGGCACAGCACTCCAGGTGCAGAGCAGAGGGGCAGGATCCCCTCCCTTCCTCCTGCCCCACAGGATCCCACTGACCTCTTGGCCCCCAGGGCTCACTGCTGGCTCAGGGACAGCTGGTTGGCCCCCAGGACCCCCAGGTCCTTCTCCTCAGAGCTGTTCTCCAGCAGGGACACCCCAGCCCAGGGTTCTTCTGTGCTGCTGTGGTGTCCTGTGTGAGATCCATTGTCTATTCCAAGCACACACGAGCAATTGGCACCAAGCCTCTGCTTCAGTAAAACCAGACTAATTTTCCTTCCAGCCACATTTCTGGATCTGCCTAAAAGGAGAAATACACACTCTGCCTCCAATTCTCATTCATGATTTTTGGATAAATGCTCTGAGCACAGAATCACAGAATCATTAATGTTGAAAGAGACCTTCAACATCATCCAGCCCAACCATCAACCCAGCACCATCATAGTCACCCCTAAACCATGTCCCCAGATGCCACATCCAGACTCCTCTTGTACACTTCCAGAGCCAGTGACTCTACCACCTCCCTGGGCAACTTGTTGCAATGTCTGGCCTCCCTTTCAATGATGTTTTTTCCCCCTAATATCTAATATGAAGCTCCCTGGCACAGTGTAAGGCCATTTCCTCCCATCTCCTCTGATGGAGATAAGTACTTGATTTCAGAGAGCTGTTTCCCTTCCTGCCTCATGTCACAACAGCCATTCCCAAGTTCTTCCAATTGCAAATCCACTTAGAGACCAGCAAATAATCCAAATATTGATCTGGGGTGGATTTATATTTCTGTTGGGCTTTCAATACCTTTGCAACTATTGCAGCCCCAGCTTTGTTGTACAACTCCAGAAACCTCTGTCTCAGGACATATTATCATAGAATCACAAAATCACAAAATCAGCTGGGTTGGAAAAGACCTCTGAGATCATCAAGTCCAACCCTTGATCCAGTATCACTGTGGTTCCCAGACCATGGCACCAAGTGCCACATCCAGTCTTATCTTAAACACCTCCAGGGACAGAGAATCCGCCCCTCCCTGGGCAGCCCATCCCAATGTCTGATCACTCTCTCTGTAAAGAATTTCTTCCTGATATCCAACCTAAACGTCCCCTGGCACAGCTGAAGACGAAGCCCTCTTGTCTTACTGTTGATTCCCTGGGAGCAGAGCCCGACCCCCCCCGGCTCCCCCCTCCTGTCAGGGGGTTGGAGAGAGGGAGAAGGTCTCCCCTGAGCCTCCTCCTCTCCAGGCTGAGCCCCCCCAGCTCCCTCAGCTGCTCCTCACAGCACTTGTGCTCCAGACCCTTCCCCAGCCTCGTGTCCCTTCTCTGGAGCTGCTCCAGCCCCTCCATGTCCTTCCTGAGCTGAGGGGCCAGAGCTGGACACAGCACTCGAGGTGAGGCCTCACCAGAGCCCAGTCCAGGGGCACAATCCCTGCCCTGCTCCTGTTGCCAACTGTTCCTGAGTCAGGCCATGGGTTAAAACACAGATGTGATGGAGTCCTCCTGAAAACAGAGTTTGTTTTCCTCTATTTTTTGTCATTAATCAAACAATTGTCTTCTGCTGTGCATTTCACCTGCTCACCTTCACATCTTTATGTTTATGAAGTGAAATTGGGTGATGAGCTCCAACATTGTCGTTGACACTTTGGGCAGTTCAGGTCAGTCCAAATTTTCTGTGTTTCAGGTCTGTCCAAGTTTTCTGTGGTTCATGCTCATTTGTTCTCTGGCCTGGCCAATCCCAGCAGTTTCCCAAACCACTGCTGGCTGATCTGAGGTGCAGATTTCAGCTCTGCACTGGGGGGTTCAGGCAGGGCATGAAGCACTGGATTGGCTGGAGAAGAAGGGAGGACAAACTCAAATGTCTTCTAAGCCCTCAGTTGTGTCAGTCTGTACATGTGCAAGTGGATCCATGTGATGCCTGGTTTTCTGTTGTTATATTTGATCAGGAGGCAGGAGAGGCTGAAGGGAGACCCAAGCTCACAGAATCTGCCATCACAGAAATGGTTTCACTGTCACTTCAGAAGAAGTAACATCCTGCCATCAGCTCTGCCCTGGCTGCCCTCTCCTGACTGGCTGCCAGGTTCACTGACCTCCTGTTTCTCCTGGGTCTTGCCAGCCTTTCATTAGCTCCTCATCCTCCTCTGTTCACTCAGCCAGGCCCCATTTAATCTCTTTGTACCTGAATTTTCTCTGCCATCATCCCCAGGCCATGTCTGTACTTGCCACTCATACAAGTGGTGTGTGGGGCTGGACCTCAGGTGTCTGTCCTGTCTCGTTGTCAGCACAGATTCTCTCCTGGTGTTGGGTGCAGAGGTCTGGTTCTCCCTGGCAGTTCAGGAGTGAGGAAAGGCCATGTACAAATCCTCAGAGCAGTGAAGTTAAATTTTACAGTCATAGGACATCCTGAGTTGGAAGGGACACAAAGATCATTGAGTCCAGCTTCTGGTCCTGCACAGGACACTCCAATAAATATTTGAAATCTCAAATATCACCCATCATGTTTTGGAGTATAAAACAGGTCAATCAAATAGAAAGGGGCAATAGTGAAGACATTAGCCCAGGAATAGTTCTGGACACTTTTCATTTGCTGTCACCAACATTAAGGTATGTCTGTGCTAAAAGAATATGCAAAAGATAATTTACTTCATTCCAAAACTTGTCTTAACAATCAGATGCTTGTCCTAATGCTGGAAGGGCTGTGAATGTTTCAGAGAAGCCTCTTTGGGTTTTGTTTTCTGTTCCCTTTCTCCACGTCTGTGTGCCTTGAAAAAGTGAGGGATCAGCCTCAATTTCTGGCCCGAGAGGGCTGAGTTCTCCTGTGGGGGAAGGACAGCAGAGCTGAGGGTGTGTACAACTCCTGAGACCTGTGAACTTACATCTTAGAATCAGAGAACATCCTGAGCTGGAAGGGACCCTCAAGGATCATCCAGTCCAACCATCAGCCCATCCCCAGGAGTCACCCCCTGTGCCCCAGAGGATCATCCAAACCCTCCTGCAGCTCTGGCAGCCTTGGGGCTGTGCCCACTGCCCTGGGGAGCCTGGGCAGTGCCAACCACCCTCTGGGGGAAGAACCTTTTGCTGAGATCCAACCTGCCCCTGCCCTGGCACAGCTCCAGCCCTTCCCTGGGTGCTGTCCCTGCTCACATGGAGCAGAGAGGGAGCTGCCCCTCAGGAGGAGCTGCAGATCCCAAGGAGCTCTGCCCTCAGTCTCCTCTTGGCTGAATAAGACAAGTTGCTACAGCACAGCTTTACTGGGGTGCACTGGTGACCCAGGCAAGATCCTGAGATCTAACAGAGATGTAAAGCCCCACTGATGCTGCAGTGACTTCACTCAGCATTCCCAGGACCTGTGCAGCTGCACCAGTGCTGCTGCTGTGTCCTACTGGTGAAATCACATGGGGAGTTGTGGAGGAAACACATTGAACAGATTGAATAGATTCACAGTTTTTAGCACACAAAAGGCAGAGGCATCCTGCTCTTAATTAAGGCATCCTACTCTTAATTGCTTTGTGGCTCAGGCAGTGAGCAGAGAAGTGCCCCTGTTTGGAGGTGGCAGCACTAATTAGTTTGGCCCAGCACAAGTAGATGATGGGGAACTTCATGGGGCCCAGCAGCACAAGAGGAGCAGAGAGTGTGTTCAGAGGAGAGGCTGAAGGCTCAGTTAACTGTATTTGCTCTTGTGTGCTGTTCTTCCCCCTGACTGGGAGAGACAGGGACTTGTTATATGGGCAGACAGTGACAGGACAAGGGGCAATAGTTTGGAAGTGGCAAAGGACAGGGGTAGAGCAGATGGTAGGAAATTGTTTGCTCAGAGGGTGGTGAGGCCCTGGCACAGGTTGCCCAGAGAAGCTGTGGCTGCCCCATCCCTGGAAGTGTCCAAGGCCAGGCTGGACGGGGCTTGGAGCAACCTGGGCTGGTGGAAGGTGTCCCTGCCCATGGCAGGGGTGGAATGAGTTGATCTTTAAGGTCTCTTCCAATCCAAACCATTCTGTGACCATCTGTGGAGAGGCTCACTAGGGATTAAGGGCTCCAGGGAGGGCTCAGATAGTGCTGACTGCCAGGACCAGATGTGTCCTTCTCTGTCAGGTGTGTCTTGGAGGCCTCCTGGATGAGGTGAGAAAAAGCCTGAGGGTGCTGTTGCTGAAATCCAGGGCTTCCCACAGGTGAGGTGTGATCCCACCCTCGCTCCTGCCCCAGGGGCTCCTCTGGCTGCTGGAACATCTCAGTGAGGGCAGAACATGTGCCAGACACTGGGCAAAGCTTCTGGTGCTGCCACAGTTCTGAGGTGGCCTCTCTGCACACAGGGCAGCAGCAGGTTTGCTGCTCAGAAATAGATGGACACCAGGTGTGGTGAGAGGTCTGTGCCTGTTCTGGGGCAGCCCTCACAGGATGGAGCTGCTCCTGAGGATGTGTTGGACTCTGTGATCCTCGTAGGTCCCTTCTAACTCGGCATATTCTGTGATTCTGTGATTCTCCTGGATGAGAGCTCACCCCTCCAAAGGGGGGTGAGCCAAGGAAGAGACTCTGCAGTGCCCAACCCTGCCCCTTTTTGTCCCCCAACACATGCAGTGGGCACTGGGAGTGCTGGGCTGGCTCTGGGCTCTTCCTGCCTGGCAATATTCTAGAACAACAGTGCCTGTTTCCTGAGACATCTCACAGGAGGATGAGACTTTGAGAAAACAACCAATTCTCAGTGCTCCAGGAGGTGGTCTGTGAGCAGGTGGGAAGGAGAGGGGCACTCTCAGACATGGGCAGGGTCCCCAGTACTGCCAGCACAGGGAGGGCAGGCAGTGCTGCTTTATGGCTATGTAGTACTATTTCTCATGGTTACCTTGGCAACAGTTGCATTCAGTGATATATGTTCTGCTTTGTGAAGTACAAACACACAGAGGTGCTTGGAAGTGAGTTCCCAAAGAAAAGCCTCTGGTGTTCCCTTGTTCCTCGTGTAGCCCAGCCCAGCTCTTCCCACAGCCTCTTGTCCTGTCCCTGCTCTCAGTCACTGGGGAAACACCGCAGGCTGAGGTGCTGTGGGGATGCTCAGGGTGCAGGGCAGGTGTTTCTGGCTGGTTTTTGGCCTTTTTTACAGCAGTATTTGTCCCCCACTCTCCGTTGTACAGTAAGGTAATGAAGGTACCACTGCCTGTTCCTGCCTGCAGCGCAGACCTGGCCTGGGAAACACCAGGGAGGCCACATCCACAGACTTCAACATCTGGCAAAGAAAATCTGTGCTAAGGCAATGCACCACCTTGGAGTGTCCTGGGGAAATAAATGTGTCTTCAGGGGGTTCCTGGAATGAGGAGGATGTGAAACTGTTGCTGTGTAAAGTGTGTGGGGTGGTTTAGGGAGACAGAGGAGAGTGTAGGGTGAGCAAAGAGTCCTGAGCAAAAGGAGGTGGACAGGCTGAACTAATCCCTGTTTCTCCTGAATAAGGTCTAGAAGCAGCCCATGGAATTGGTGGGAGGTGGGTTCCAAAACAAGCAGGAGAAGGTGGTTCTTTGCTCAACACAGAGCTCAGCTGTGATTGGTATTAACACAGTGCTGTCTGTGTTGGGATAATTGACACATCACTCAATTACTGTGATAATAGTGTGTGTTGTCATTAGTCATGTTCTCTCAAGTTTTGTTATCTGACTGCTGGGAATTCATTTGCAAGGTTTCCTTCAATCCTCTGGATCCCTTCCCCAACACCTCCATCTGCTTTGGGCAGATATATTCATTTGAATCATGAATTCTTAGTAGAAGCCCTTGTTTTCCTGCACATATTCCTCTTTCTCATCCTTTCTATCACAAAAGGACAGTCTATAAATGCACTCAATTATCATTGGAGTGGAAATATTCCCTCAGCTGGCTGTTAGCAGGCAGTGATACCGACAAATAATGATCACTGGTGTCATGTCAACACAAGCAAAAGCAATTATTTTTGAGCCATCTAACACCAGAAAAGCAGATGTAGGAAGGAACTACCAATTAGAGATGAGAACACTTAAGGTCAGATATGCAGACTATGATTAAACTGATATTTAATGCACAGTGTTTCTTTCAGTATTTTGTTGAGCTCTTTCCCTGTGTTACTAAATCTCTGTGGTGTTTGTAGCACTTTGGTTACAGGTTTCAGTTCACTCCTACTTGATTATTGGACTTGTGTTTTTAGGGAGAGCTGCTTGGCTGGACTCTGGGGAGAACCTCATCTCCTGAAATCCTAAATGCATCAGCCCAGCAGTGGTGCAGCAGAGCTCAGATATAATTGCATTTTCTTTACTGCTCCTCACATGGTCCCTGTTTATGAGAAAACAGCACTTCCCCAGCACATGATCCCTCTGCTCAGGCATCTCCTCCTCATTTCACAGCCCAAACTGCATTTCACCCATATCCTGAGAGCACATCCTGTGTCATCTCAGGGATGGAGACTGAATTTATGCACTTCTAAATAACAAATATTTTTCCCAGACATTTGAATCAGATTTGGGGCAACAGAACTGGAGGGAGGAAGGTGTCCATGGCTTCTCCAGACAGAAGCTGGGGGACTTCTGTTAACTCACACCCCTTGGTTCATCTCTGAGTGCTGCCCATGCCTCCAGCTTTTTCAAATACTGCCAATAGTCAGTGACAGCAGCCACTGTTCTCTCCCAGCCTGTGCCTGAAGGACCTCAGCTTTTCCTTTCTCCAGTGTTCCTCCTCTCCTCCAGCCCCAGCTGGGATGTCTCCATGTGTAGCTCACGAGGGGCACCTGAGCCCTCCAACAGAAAAGCCAGAGGAGGGTTTCTGTGTTGTCAGGGGGAGCTCCCTTGGTGTTCCTCAGTCTAGAGAGTCCCTGCACTGGGGCACCTGAGGTGCTGCCAGCCCAGCTCTGTGCCTGAGATGGGCACATGCACAGCCTGGGGGAAAAGGTGTAGAAACAGTGAAAGTGTGCAGTGATGTTGGCACAGCTACCCAGGGCAGTGCTGGAGTCCCAATCCCTGGACCTGTGCAAAAACCATGTGGGTGTTGCACTGGAGGACGTGGTTTAGTGGAGAACATGGTGGTGGTGCTGGGTTGGAGGTTGAATTTGGGGATTTTAAAGGTCTTTTCTGACCTCAACTATTCTGTCATTCCCTGTTTTTCTCTGGGAATTTAATCTCAGCTCCACTCTGTGATTCTCTCAACTCACAAAACACCCTGCAGCAGTAAATTGGCAGTTTAGGTATGTGTCCTGTGAAAATATGCTTGCACTTGTTCTTTCAAAGCTTGCAGTCTGCTCTATCCACCCCTCCACTCTGTGCTTTACCCCCTCCCTCCCCACTGAGCTCTGCTCTCTCCCAACAGCAAGTGTATATCCACTTAGTGTCTCCTTTTGTGGGAGTTACACCCTTTTGGGGACAGAGGAGAGAGGACTGGATGCTGTTTTCAAGATGAAGGCCACCATGAATTTATGGAGTGGCAAGAGAATGTTTGCAGTTTTATTTTCTGTTCCTTTGCAGGCGTTTCGTTGGGTTTGCACTGCTTGATTGCTTTTGCATTGAACTGTTATTTGCAGGAAATAACTGTGAGGACTCTGAGATCTCTTCCCTGGGTGATAATAGTTAATTCTGAACCCATCAGGGTTGTTGTTTTTCTGAATGTGTTACTTTGCATCTATCACCACTGGATTTCTTCTGAAATGTCACTGCCACTCACTTAGAATGATGGCACCTCTTGCAGTTCTTCACCACCAGGTTTTATTTTCAGGACTTGAAATGGCTTTGTCTCATGATTAATTTTGTCAGCTCATTAATCATTTGCTCTTTCGGGTGGTTTTTGAGAAGTTAAAGCTCCACCAGTAGCTCCCCACCCCTGTTACCTTGGTTTTGACTAGTTGGTGGCTTATGAGACCTTCCCTCTTACCTGCACCAGTAGTGGGAACTGGAAGAGAAATAGCTCATACTGATGAAAATCCAAGCTTGGAGACACACTGGCCCCATGGAGGCAACTCCTCTGAGCAGGCAATGCTTGACACAAATGTGTGACCTGCCTGCTGGAATTCACCTCTCCAGCACCTGCAGAAGGGTTCCTGAGAACAACCCACTGTGTTTGTGATGTAACTCAGCCCCACACACCATCACTCACTGCCCAAGGGTGGGGGGGAGAGAACTGGAGGGAAAAAGGGAGGAAACTGCTGTGTTGAGATACAACCAGTTTAAAATGAAAAGCAGAAGTCACACAAGCAAACCAAAGAATTCACTCCCCCCTTCCCCTGGGCTCAGCCATCCCAGGACAGCCCGGGGCTCCCTCCCAGCTGCTGGGGACTGGGGAAGGCAAACCCCATCAATGTGAACATCCCTCCCTGCTTCCCCCAGCTCTGTGTGCTGAGCACGACTGCACATGGTCTGGGACACCCCTGGGGCAGTTGGGCTCCCCTGCCCCCCCTGTGCCCCCCCTGTGCCCCCCAGCCTGGGCCTGGCAGGGCCCTGTGAGGAGCAGAGCAGCCCTGGGCTGTGTCACAGGGACTGAGCCATCCCAGTGTGCCCAGCACTGCTCCAGCACAGCCCAAACACAGCCCAGACCTGCTGGGGGAACATCAGCTCTACCCCAGCCCACAAGCTCAGATCTTGATGTCCTCAGTTCCATTATGTAAAATGGGTTGGAACTTTCAGGTTCCTGGTGTTCTCCCACTCCCCCTGTTTGTGTGTAACTCGGGGTTTATTGGTGCCTGCTGCATCCTGGGGAGTCCTGCAGACCTTCCACATCTGGGATTTTCCCAAGTGGAGACCATCAGCTCCTATAACTTGTTATTATTCACCTTATCAATTTTGCCAAAAAACTCTTCATCTGCTGCTTCTGGTTAAGAGTCTTTCCAACAACTGAGGGATTGGAGTATCTGTTACATGAGGAGAAGCTGAAAGAGTTGGGATTATTTAACCTCCAAAAGCTGGGGTTTGTCTCAGAGGGGTTTAAATCCCTCATGACAGGGGAAGTGCAGAAGATGGAGTCAGACAGAGGCACTGGACTCAAATTGAGATACAGATTTCCCTTAAACATTTATTTTATTTTACTTCACTATATTATACTATATTATATTTATGGGGTTTTTTACTGTGAGGCTGGTTGAACACCGGTCACATTTTGCCAGACAGGTTGTGGAGATTTCAGCCTTGGGATATCCAAAAAATCAACTGGTCACAGTGAGCAACCTGATCTAGCTGGTCCCACTTGGAGCAGGAGGATGGGATGGATGATCTCCAGGGGCATCTCCAGCCTCAGCATTTGAGAGATTCCACCCTGTTATGCAGGCTGTGTGAGCCTCCCCAGGCTCCTCAGGGAATATTCCTGCAAAGATGAGCTGTTTTGGGGTGATTTGCCTTTCATGGGCAATCCCTGTAGACATGGATCATCTTGTATTTTTGCAGACTCTCTGGCAGGTTCCTGGTTTCTGCAAAAGGCTTTATTATTAGCTTTTATGGTTTTCAAAATATTGCTTCTTATAACATCTTTTGGCCTTCCTATGACTGGATTTTGTGCTCTTTTCTGTTTTTCTCATTTGGACAAAACTTCCACTTTCAGAACAAAGTAATTTTCTCCTACTCTACTATTTAACCATGAAAGCTCCTTTCTAGCCCTGTTTATAGGTGATACTTTATTCTCAGCCTCTAAGATGGTTCCTTGATGTAATTTCCTTGCCACCTCCAAGCAGTTCATCTTTCTGAGGCTGTTTTTAATTTAGGGTTAGCAAGTTCCTTGTCCTTTCTTTGGATGGGATGTCACCACAGTGAACACAGCCAGTTAGGATTACACACCTGACTAAAACAGGGGGAGTTTAGCCCACAAATTCCACTCCTAAATAACAAAAAGCTGTTTTCTTGCCTGGAAACTACTGTATAGGACTCCAGGGGGAAAAAACTGAGGCTTGTCTTTATCCATTTCACCATCTCCCCACGATGCTGCTTAATTTTCTGAGGGATACATCTAATGAGTTGCATGAAAAAATAAACCCTTTATGTTAAAGGTCTTTGTGGAACCACCTGCTTGACTTCTTTGCTGTTGAGGGTCCTCACTCTTATTCTGTTAAAAATGAACGAATGTTTCCATTTGAGCTCAGTGGATCAGGGGAAGGAACAGCTCTGCTTTGTCAGCTACTATGGCTGTAACGAGGAGAGTCTGAGCACTGAGAGCCCAACCAGCCCAGCTGTGACTTGCTGCACTGCTGGTGGTTTATACTGATTATTTTGAATTTAAAAGTGTACTTGATGTAAGTGTTCACAGGCACTCCTGGGACGAGTACCCGATGCCAAAGCAGCCTTGGCTGTTCATAGGTGGGATGGATTTAGTGCTGCTCAGGAAATCAAGGGTGCAAATGGGGGAATGATAAAGCCTTGTCCCCTTTGTCTCTGCCAGAACATCCACCTGGTGGCCAAGTGGTTGAGTTCCCTGGAGAAGAAGCTGGAGCAGCACAGCGAGGGCAGCCACCAGGACTTCCGTGTCTTCATCAGTGCAGAGCCAGCACCTTCCCCTGAGAGCCACATCATTCCCCAGGGCATCCTGGAGAACTCCATCAAAATCACCAACGAGGCCCCCACGGGGATGCAGGCAAACCTGCACAGAGCCCTCGACAACTTCAGCCAGGTAGGAGCTCAGGGGCACTAGTGACAGGTCAGCTTGGAGCTGCTGGAGCTGCTGGAGCCCCCATGGAGTGTGATGGGGGAGGGCATTACCTTTCCAGGCAGCAGCTGAGTGAGTCCCTTTGCATCCCATCACATNCTCAGTCCTGCCCCTCCTCTGCCCCTGCCCAGGGAGTTGGAACTGCACTGAGCTCTCCCCTCAGTCTCCTGTTCTCCAGCTGAACACACCAAGTGCCCTCAGTGTCCTCACACACCTTCAAATCAAGGCCCTTCCCCATCCTCGTTCCCTCCTTTGGACACTCTCCAAGGGCTCAATCTCTCCCTTCCATTGTGTCCCCCCAAAGTGCCCCAATGTTGAGGTGAGGCCACCCCAGGGCAGAGCAGAGTGGGACAATCCCCTCCCTGGTGGTGCTGGGCCTGCTGATGGAACTGCAGCTGAGTGTCCTGTGCAGGGGACACGACACTGAAGTGTGTGGGAATGATGGAAAATATTCTTGGTGTCCCAGAGGGTCACATCAGTGTCAGAGCTGTTGGTCTGTGGTGGTTAAATGAGCTCTGCCCTGTGGCCTCTCCCGACAGCTCTGGCACCACGGGCAGGAGGCTCCAGGATCAGCAGGACACAGATCAAACAGGGCTCCCCAGGGAACAGCCCATGGCCAGGGCAGGCTGCAGCCAGTGTGTGTCACTGCTGGAGGCATCCACACTCCTGCTGGCCTCATTTACCACATGACACAAGGGCTGAGAGCTGAGCATTCACACTGCTGATGATTCCTGTCCTGGAGACACAGACACAGCCTCCTGCTGCCCTGAACACTCCTTGCCCTCACTCACACATTGCCCTTGCCTTGGCACATGCAGCTCTCCCAGCAGGACCCCATCTGCTGAAACTGGAGCAACCAGTAGGGTCTGAAGGTACTCTCAACCCTTGAACTGCCTCTTTGAAACAGCAGTGCTGAAGTTCTTACAGCCTCTCCATTCTGCTGATGGCTGTGCCAGGAACACACAGGGCAGGTCTGGCAGGGTGGGTTTCTCTTGTGAGAAATCTTCTCTCTGCTCTTCTGTAACCCCACCTGCAGTGCTGAGTCCAACACAGCTGGAATGAGTCCAGAGAAGGCACTAAATTGATCACAGGGCTGGAGCACCTCTGCTAAGGAGACGGGTTGAAAGAGCTGGAGGTGTCTGGCCCGGAGAAGAGAAGGCTCCCCTTCCAGGGGCTTGGTGCAACCTGGGCTGGTGGAAGGTGTCCCTGCCCGTGGCAGGGGGTTGGAATAAGATGATCTGTAAGGTTCCTTGTGACTCAAACCGTTCTTTGATCCTAATGATTCTCTCCATGCAGCCTCTTGTCTTTTGGGACCAGGCAAGAACACTCCAATCTGTTGTGGACCCCAGGCCCTGGTCCATGAGCAGGGAAATGGGGGCAGCTCCCAGCTGATTTTGCACTTGGAGTGGAGGGAGTCTCAAGAGCAGGAGCTACCAGTGCTGAGCAGGGGATAGGGAGGCACCAGGATTAATGTCCATAGTCAGGAGAGATTATTCCATTTTTATCTACTGACATTCATCATCTTGAACTCCACAAAATGTCCCAGAGAACAAGGAAGGGGAGAACCTTCACCCCAAGTAACATCTTCATCCTGCCTCTGCTCATTTCAATCAGATAGTAATTAGCATTTTCTAACTTGCTGGAGTATTACAAAACATCTCTTATCAGAAATCCTGGAGCGAGTGGGTGGGGTCCCTTTTACACCTCATTTCCCTGCTTCATACAAATGGATGTTCAAATTTAGTTTTCAGCTGAAAGCTACAAAGGAGCCCCTTTATTCTGTGTGAGGAATATTGTTCTCCTTTGTAGCTGAAGAAAAATAGACAACTAAAGAGGGGCCGAATGAGACTGAACTGGATTCTCAGTGTTCATTCAGGCAGGTGCCCCTTCATGTCTGCGGATGGTTCCTAAAATGTGAAAGTGCTCTGCACATATTTGAAGCAGTTCTTCATCAGGAATATGGAGGTATAATAGATATCAGGTATAATGAAGGGAATTCAGAGTGCTGCCTAATCAAGGGGAGAACAGTGTTTGGGATGTTCTTGATCATCTTATGCAGTTGGCCAGTGTCTGGCACCCTTTAGAATGATGGATTTCAGCACAGCCCCAGATGATTAGAGGTCCAACACTGCAATTTTTTAAGATAAAGATAATGAAGGGAAGGCACACAGGTGCCCTTTATCAGCTTTGTCACATAACAGAGAGGACTTCAAGGGGCTGTCCCTGGGGAGGGAGGATGGAGGGGCTGGTGTAGCTACTGCCTCCTTACTCAGCCACTTGCTTGGCTGTGCAGGTCAGAGCCACCATGCCCCAGATATGCTGCTCCCAGGGAGGGTTTGCTGCTGGGAACAGGCAGGGCTGCCCAGCTTCCCCTGGTGCCCACTGCCAGTGCCAGGCAGAGCTCTTTGGAGCCCACATCCCATGTTCATTTGCAGTGATTAAGTGACTCAGGCTCCTGCCCCTCCACCTCCTGGGCAAGGTGCCACAGTCCCAGTCCCAGTGCTGGCACCCTTGCCCAGTGTGATGACACAGATTTCTCCAAGTGAGTCCAGATGAGGCCACCAAGATGCTCCAAGGGCTGGAGCAGCTCTGAGAGGAAAGGCTGAGAGAATTGGGATGGCTCAGCCTGGAGAAAACAAGGCTCCAGGGTGACTTAATTGCAGCTTTCCAGTACCTGAAGGGTCTCCAAGAGAGCTGGAGAGGGATTTTTTGCAAGGGCATGCAGTGATAGAACAAGGAGGGTGGCTCCAAACTGCCAGAGGACATGGTTAGATGGGATATTGGGAAGAAATTCTTCCCTGTGAGGGTGAGGAGGCCAGTGTCCAAGGCCAGGTTGGACGGGGCTTGGAGCAACCTGGGCTAGTGGAAGGTGTCCCTGCCCATGGCAGGGGGTGGAATGGATGAGCTTTAAAGGTTCCTTCCAACCCAAACCACTCTGGGATTCTGGGATTCTCTCTCCATCTCTCTGGTGAGGGATGTTGAGCACATACAGGTGATGGGACATTGAGTGGGTGCACGTGTCCTTCCCTTTTCCACTGTTAATATGTGTTCCTGTACAAAGCCACTCCGAGCTGGAAATACTAAATATTAATTCCAAAAATATTCATTAGAATTTGCCAATAAATTTGCAATGCAAATCCACTGACTGCAAAAATTATCATATGTGTGTATTATGCAAATATGAAGTGCAGGACAAATTGATTGGCCTTTTCTCCCAGGTAGGAAGCCAAAGGACCAGGGGAAATAGCAACAAGCTGCACCAGGGGAGGTTCAGGTTGGATACTGGGAAAAATTTCCTCATTGGAAGTGTGGGTAAATTTTGGAACAAGCTGGACAGGAAGGTGGTGGAGTCACCATCCCTGGAAGTGTTCAAGTCGTGGCACTTCATGATACAGTTAACTGGGCACGGGGGTGTTGGTCAAAGGCTGGGCTTGATCTCGGAGTTCTTTTCCAATCTTTATCATTCTGTGATTCTGTGATTCATCCCTGTCCAAAGTTGGGTGTATTTGGAGGCCCTGAGGCTGAGAGCAGTGGCTCTGCCTGTCTTGCAGGACACCCTGGAGATGTGCAGCCACGAGAAGGAGTTCAGGAGCATCCTGTTTGCCCTGTGCTATTTCCATGCTGTGGTGGCAGAGAGGCGCAGGTTCGGCCCCCAGGGCTGGAACCGCCCGTACCCCTTCACCAGTGGGGACCTGAGCATCTCTGTGAGTGTGCTGCACAACTACCTGCAGGCCAGCTCCAAGGTGGGTGCCTCAACAGGGGCTTTTAACCACCAGGGGTATGGCTTGTGCTGAAGCCCCTGGGAAATCTCCTGGAATACCATTTCCTTGGGATCTTTGGGTTTGTTGTGCCTTTGTGGGGAGATGAGAGGCCTCAGTGCCACTCACACCTGTAGAAGCTTAGAAATCACAGCCAACAGTGCCTGTGGTCTTTATTCCTTGAAAAGAGCAGTGATCTTTGGTTTAACAGAGCTCAGAGTAAATTTGCATTTCAGTGGGGAGCTGCAGGAAATCTCTGCTGTGATCCAGTTCTCCTCAGGCAGAGTTTTAACTACTACCTGATGTTTGTTTACTGAGAAAACTGAAGCAGTGAGGTGGAAACACTGAGTGTGCAGGTCAGTGCTGGAACCTGCAGCCCAGCACTGGCCTGTGGAGCTCTGGCTCTCTGACCTCCCTCCTGCTTCCTAAAAAGAGAATCTATCTGTCCTTCCTGCCCTCCCCGTTCATCCTCAGGTCCCCTATGATGACCTGCGCTACCTCGTGGGTGAGATCATGTATGGGGGTCACATCACAGATGACTGGGACAGGAGGCTTTGCAGAACCTATTTGGAAGAATTTATTAAGCCAGAAATGATGGAGGGAGAACTCCTCCTTGCTCCAGGATTCCCCCTCCCAGGGAATATGGACTACAATGGCTACCACCAGGTAAGCTCTTTGGTTTCTGGCATTATTTACACACCTAAATGTAATGTGTCCCATAACTGCCCTATAATCTGCCTTAGGAGGCAGGAACAGGGCTGCAGTGTTTCTGCACACCGTTGTAATTTCCCATGATGTTCTGTTTCTGTAGATGTTTCAGCATTTCCTTGGCTGACCCAGTCTAATGGTAATTTGCTACTTCATCATGGGCTCATTCTGTTCATGCATGAATGGAGCAACTGTATTGGTGCCTAAGACTTGAACAGGGCTCCTGGAAAATTACATCCACATACTGTTTGCTAAAATGGCCCCTTCAAGCTCCTTTTATCATCAGTTTTGATGAGAATCACTGAAGGGTCTTGTTGATCTACCTATGGATCTCATCTGTTCTTTGTACACAAATGCAGTAGCAGAGAGAGCTGTATGAGGCTGGGTTTGTTCATAAAACTTAACTACTGGAAGCTAAATTCCCACAAGAGACCTTGGGATGCTGATGCTGAAATGCACAGCAGATAATTGCTAGAGAAGGTCCAGCCTGAGATACAGAGCCAAGCCAAACTTCAGCATTTACTGAATTTTCCCAGCAGGAGTAGAAACAGTTCTATAAACAAACATACTCTCCTTCCTCCATCAGTTCACTGGTGTTTCAGCCCCAAGCAGAGCTGCTCAGCCTGGGCTGAGCTGGGGGGGATGATGCCAGTGCTGTGAGCTCTGCAGGCAAAGTGCCCTGGGCTCTGTGTCCAACCTGAACCTGAAAGTCTCCATGTCTCACATGAACCTGAATTGTCTGTATTTAACCTGGACCTGAATATTTATCTTATGTGAACTTGGATGGCTCTGTATCTAACCCGGCCCTGCCTGGCCCTGTGTCTCACCTGAACCTGTCTCTCTGCAGTACATAGATGAAGCTCTGCCTCCAGAGTCCCCGTACCTGTATGGGCTCCATCCCAACGCTGAGCTTGGCTTCCTCACGCAGAGCTCGGAGCAGCTCCTGCACACACTGTTGGAGCTGCAGCCCCGGGACAGCAGCACTGGAGAAGGAGGAGTGGGGACCAGGGAGGAAACGGTGAGAGGGGCAGAGGATCCCATCCCTTCCCATCCATCAGTCCTGCACAGCTCAGGCTGTCTCACAGCTGCTCGCTCGACTGTTCTGCCTGTGCTGGGTACAAACCCAGCCTAAAGCCTCATTTTATGCAGGACATCACCACAGTGGGGTGTAACTGGAGTATTGGCAGTAATAGGACAGTGGCTTTTAATTACCCCATGCAGTGCAGTGCCCTCATTATCATCCTCTGAAGGTGTTACAAATAAACCTTGTGTGGCCTCACTGGTCTCTGAGCCACCAGTGGCTGTGCACCCCTGTGTGTCTGCCATACCGGGGTCCTGAGTGCACAGTCTGCCACCTAAATGTGCCACCCAGAGCTCAGCCCAACCGTTGCTGCTGCCACCATGTCCCACGCAGCTCCCAGGGGGGCCTTGTAATTCCTTATTTCTGGCTGAACCCCTTTGCTGTGCCTATGTACCAGGCTGATCTTCCTCTGGAAACTCAGAGCTCATCAGAACATGGCCCAAGCATTCCTACCAGGATCTGAAATCAGCCAGCACATGCTCAGGTTTTTATTTCTGCAGTCTTAAAGCCCCAGCTCTGTGTTCAAGCTTTGCAAACTGATGAGTGGCTGATGGGAAGCTTATATGAAGCCTGTGTTTTCACACATTTTTCCTTTGTCTTGGTGTGGGGCTGGGGAACTGACTGCCTTCAACTGAGGGGCTCTCAGAAGTGCCCAGTATGGTCAGTTTTTGGTCCATACTGGAATTTGAGGTGAGGGGAATAACGCAGAGGTAGCAAAGCCAAAGGAGATGCTCAGAGGTAGGAAATGTGGCTCCCATTCCATTTGCTATTGAAATGCATTTAAGCTCCTCGGCCACGGAAACAAAGTGATCAGTGAGTGCCCCAGCAGTGCTGTCACAGGGCCTGGCCACTCTGCAAACCCCTGGTGACACTCAAGAAGACCCTCACAGGAGCACAGGAGTCCTCATGACTCTGTCTGGGAATAAAATCTGCCTGAGAGCAGCTGGAGTGAGGCCTCACTGCCCGGTGTTGTATGTGGGGGATGCTACCACTGCTCATTTTCATCCCAGGGTCATCACTGTCATTATCTGAGCTGTAACTGCACTGCCTGTGTCCACTTGGGCCTTGGATGAGAGGGAGTTAAGTGTTGTCTCAGCTCCTCCACTGGAGGATATCCAGCCCCTGGTTCGGCTGAGGTGGTTTTTAGGGAGCTTCCAGGGAAACTGTGAGCCCATCGTTTTCCCGAGGCTCTGACAAGTCCAGTTGCTCCCACAGGTTTCTGAGGCCACATTGCAGCAAATGAGCTGTAATTGTTGTGAAAGAATCAGAGCCAGAGGGATTTGCAGGGGAATTTCAAATTAGAGGATATTTCTGTACTGCACCCAAGCTGCAGCTGAAGAGCTTTTCCAGCAGAGCTTTGCTTCAGCTACCTGTGTGTTGGAACAACAGCCCCCACATCAGCGCTGCTGACGTGAGTGGGGAGGGTTTGGGGGAGCAGCAATGGGAGGAAATCGGAGTACAGAGCCCTAAATAGGCCTGGTGGTGGCCATGGCAATGAAATGCCCCTGGCTGCCTCTGCAGTTGGCACTGGCCCCCACAAACCAGGTTTGTGACGTTGGATTGTTGAGTTGTAACTGTGTTATGTGCTCCTGAAAAATCCCCAGGAAGCAGGAGTCCTGCTCAGGTTCCAGCACAGCAGTAAAGCAAAGAAATGTGTGAGACTTTCACAGCAAGATGTCTAATGTTCCACAGAAACCTGGGAAATACAGCTGATCCCAAGGAGATGAGGGGCTTCATGCCTCTGTCAGCCAGAAAGGGGTTTGTCTTTTTTATTTAATCCTTTAGACACTGGAAACATGCTGTTGCATTGGAGATTTCCCTGTTTTGTATTTAGAGTTCCAAACAAGCTCTGATGGTGACCAGAAAATAATCTTGTTTCATTATACTTTTCTTCCATGGCTCCATTAGTCCAGAATGTCAAATTCAGCTTAAAATTCAATTTTCTATTATCACCTCCCTATATCAATAAACCAGAGGAAATCAGCTCATAAGCTCCATTGTCCTGAGGCTCAGCTGAGGCTACAGCCCCATTTGTCTCTTTGTGTTGAGTCCGACTTTAGGAGAAATAAGAAGAGAGGCTTGAAAGCCAAGCACAGAAGAGGCTGCTACAAGTCATGGGGATGTTTTTAAACCATCATTTTGAAAGCTGCTCATCTGACATTAACTTTTGTAAGCAATTGAATTTTAATAAGATGGGGCAAGCTCTCACAGTCACAGAATCCCAGAATGTGCTGAGCTGGAAGGGACCCACGAGGATCATCGAGTCCAACTCCTGGCCCTGCCCAGCCCCAGCCCCAAGAGTCACCCCCTGTGCCCCAGAGGATCATCCAAACCCTCCTGCAGCTCTGGCAGCCTTGGGGCTGTGCCCACTGCCCTGGGGAGCCTGGGCAGTGCCAACCATCCTCTGGGGGAAGAACCTTTTGCTGAGATCCAACCTGCCCCTGCCCTGACACAGCTCCAGCCCTTCCCTGGGTGCTGTCCCTGGTCCCCCCAGAGCAGAGCTCAGTCCTGCCCCTCCTCTGCCCCTGCCCAGGGAGTTGGAACTGCACTGAGCTCTCCCCTCAGTCTCCTGTTCTCCAGCTGAACACCCCAAGTGCCCTCAGTGTCCTCACACACCTTCAAATCAAGGCCCTTCCCCATCCTCATTCCCTCCTTTGGACACTCTCCAATGGCTTCAGATCTTCCTTATACTGTGGTGCCCAAAATTGCACCAGAAAAAGGTGCTGTGCCCAGTGCAGGGGACAGGGCTGGTTTTAGGGACACTGCCTGGCAGGTGGAGCTCTCCTGCCACGTTCAGGCTGCTGAGCTGAGGAGGCTCTGGGGTCACTTGTGCCCATCTCTCTCTCCCCCCTTTGGCACACAGGTGAAAGACCTTCTGGAAGAGATGTTGGAGAAGCTGAGTGATGAGTTCAACATGGCAGAGCTGATGGCCAAGGTGGAGCAGAGGACACCCTACGCCGTGGTTGCCCTGCAGGAGTGCGAGCGCATGAACATCCTCACCAGGGAGATCAAGCGCTCGCTGCTGGAACTGGAGCTGGGCCTGAAGGTGGGACTGCTGGACAATCCTGGGCACTGGTGCTCAGGGAAAGAAAGGGGTCACAGGGAATAGAAGTGCTCATGTGCTGCTGGCTGCAAACCCATCTTGGCTCCGTGGGAAGGGCTCACAGATGGATTTCAAATGGCACAGTGTCCCCAGGCATGGGGAGGGGTTACACACACAGCACTGCCTGTGCTTTGGGAACAGAGACCAAGCACTTCTGGCCACCCCATGTTGTGGCACAGCAACAGCAGGTCACTCAGAAAGTGGGACGTGGCCTATTTAAAGGTGAGCCAAAAATCACACCTTTTCATAAAATGTCCAGGTATGGGGGAACTTGGAACAAAGTGTCTTAGAGGCACAAGCTGGGCTGAAATAAAAGATTGGTTGTGTGTGAGGATACAAAATGTTCAGCACTGTAAGAGAAAAAGCCTAAAAATGCAAGTTTTGGAAGAGGTACAACTTCCCTTGCTGGGTACGAGTCACCTGCTGATGGAGGAGGGCCAGGACAGACCTACCCTAGGGAGACCCCATCCCTGAGGATGCACTGCAGCTGCTTCTCCTCCCTGGTAAGAAACAAGACTGCTCCAAGAGGGTGATTCTGTGTCCCTCTGGGTGCTGCCTTTGGCCACAGCAGTTGAGATGCAGATTTCTGGGTTCAGCAGGGTGGGAGGGAGGGCTGTGACTGATGCTACATCCACTGGCAGAAATCGTCTCCTGCATCCCCTCCCAAGCAGTTGGTGGGACAAGATGTAACAGCTCTGATTGCCCATTGGGGGATAAACCAGCAGGGATCAGGCTGCACTGCCAGTGAGTGAGGACCTGCATGGCTGTCCTGTGCCCTTCCCACGCAGCTCCCATTCCCCTTGTCATCCCCAAAGCCTCCTCCCCAGAGCCAGGTGCTGTACATCCCTTGGGAAGGCCAAAGTGCAGCACAGGGATGTAGCCTGGAGCTGGCAGCACAAACCTGGAGGCTTCAGCACTGCCCTGCTGCCTTCCCTGCACCAGCACTCAGCACAGAGTCACAGAATGTGCTGAGCTGGAAGGGACCCACAAGGATCATCAGTCCAACCCTCAGCCCTGCACAGGCCCAGCCCCAGGAGTCACCCCCTGTGCCCCAGAGGATCATCCAAACCCTCCTGCACATGTGTCTGCACTGCATTTGTTGCTGCTGCTTATTGTCTTCATTAAAGAGAGACATATCACAGGCATTTTATGGTGACCAGTGTGGACAGTGCAGTTTAGAATAGGCTGATATTTATGTAGTCAATTATTGCAAACAGATTTCCCTTATTTTCTAGCATAAGGCAGTGGAATTGAAAATTCTTTTCTCTGAGACAGGTAAACTTGAGTGATTTAATGTTTCAATTCCAGAGCAGCAAACAAGATATAATTGCAACTTGGACAATGTGTGGCAATTAGATTTAATGTGGGGAAGAATATGCTGTTTAATATTTTTAATATTGGTGGGGGAATGGGGGGATGCACAGGCTTAAATAAACCACAGACAAACACCAAGAATCAACAATACAGGGTGCAAACTTCTCCCCAAAACCCTGCCAGAAATCAGGGCAGGGCAGGAGGTGGTACCTGCAGAAAAGGGACCTCTAATGACTAGAGCAGCCTCAGCACCTGATGGGGGGATTCAGGCACCCAAGGCCAGGACTGGAGGAGAACTGCAAGGGAAAGGTTTGAAGCTGTGCCAGGGAACATTTAGGTTGGATCTCAGCAAAAGGTTTTTCCCCCAGAGAGTGGTTGGCACTGCCCAGGCTCCCCAGGGCAGTGGGCACAGCCCCAAGGCTGCCAGAGCTGCAGGAGGGTTTGGATGATCCTCTGGGGCACAGGGGGTGACTCTTGGGGCTGGGCCTGTGCAGGGCTGAGGGTTGGACTGGATGATCCTTGTGAGTCTCTTCCAGCTCAGGATTCTTTGAATCTGAATCTCTTGTATGGGATGAGCAGCACCTTCAGTCTGGGTCAGCATTTCTTCATCTGCTGTTGGCTGAAGAGACGTATTTGAAGGGCCTGAGAGACCACCAATGGGCAGTTCATGGAATCCTTATGGTTGGGAGAGACCTTTAAGATCATAAAGTCCAAACATCAACCCAGCACCACCACCAAGTTCACCACTAAGCCATGTCCATATCCATGTGTTTTTTGACCACTTCCAGGGATGGTAACTCCACCACAGTGTGTTCCAGTGCTTTAGAACCCATTCCATGAAGAAATTTTCCCTGATATCCAATCTAGCCCTCCTCTGGCACAACTTGAGCCCAGTTCTTCAGTGTCTGCAGGCACTTGCAGGCTCCTGAGGAGCTGAGAGGGGTGTCATGCATGACCCAGAGCACTGCCCAGCATTCCCCATGTCCCTTCCCATGCCATGGGGACCGTGGAGCAGCCAGGGAATGCTGGTGGCTCTTTCTGCTGCCCTGACTTGACAGATGGTCTTCACACTCAGTTTGGGGGAGAAATCCTGCTTTAATTGTTCCTTCCCAATTGTTCCTTCCCGAAGCAGCTCCTGTGAGAGCTGCTGGAGCTCGTTAATCCCTGGGGCTGGGGGTCTGCACTGACAGCTCTCAGAGGAGGAGAGTTTACAGACCAGGAGCCTCAGAGCTCAGCAGAGAATAAATAAAGCCCAGAGGAAGCAAATCTTCCTGTTTTTAACTGACTATCTGCCAAAAGAAGGCGGATTTGGAAATGTCAGGCCTAATTTGAATTTTTTGAATAATTCATTGTGTCTTTGTAGCGGAAAGTGATTGTTTGGTCCAAAAATAGGAGACATCCCATTAGGAGGAAGAGAAATTGCAATAGACTGGTAGCCATCAAAAATAACTGGCACGCTGCACTTCAAAGCCCCTTGTTCTGGCTGACTTGGGTGGGACCAGAGGCTGGGCTGAAGCATTTGCATGTTAATGCTGTACCAGCCTCATCTTTGCAAGCAGATCTTCTATTCTGCAATTTGGGTGAAGGATAAGCCTCCAAAATGAGGATAATATATATTCTAAAATAACCAGGTTAGGCCAAATTTTGATAGGCTAACGGAGTATTTCACTGTATCAAGTGAAAATAACCTGAACTGAGAAAACAATTTGTGACAATAGTGTGCTCATCTGGAGGAAATGGCTGCAGGCTGATTAGGGTTTCCTTCAAGGGTGTCTTTAATGAAAATTACTCCCGGCATTTGGGAAAAATAAAATGAAAAAAGTAACTTGAATCATTTCAGATGCACTTTAGTATTCAGCATCTGAAATGCAAATTTGTGCATAATTGTGTTTGGACAACTATATGAGATTGCTGCTGTAGATGCTTTGAACCCTCATAGGAGACTCTGATATTATGCTTGGGTGCACAGGTTTTAAAAATTGCTTTTCTCAAGCTTTGCTGAGAATTACATTTGCTAATTCATTTGTTTCCTGAAAGTAAAACTAGACATGATATATGATCGGGGGGTTATGTCTTTAAATCAATTTGACTGCTTGCACACATTTTGCAATATTTTTTCCCATGTTAAAACCCTTCCAGGAGTGCAAAATCCTCCTGTCTCAGTGTCCTGCTATGGCCAGTGCAAGACTTTGGTCCTCAGACTATTTTTTCTTCCTCTATGGTCTTGTCATGGCTTTAGACCACTGATACTTCCTCTCCATCTCCAATTTCTCCTAAGATGGGAGATGATGACCCACAGGCTATGAACAAAGAAGGAATTGCAATGGTGCTTCAGGGTTTGTGGCCAGTGTTCAGTAACAAAGCCATGACAAGTGCCCTGATGGGGTGAGACCATCCTGACAGCCTGGAGAAGCTCCCTGCCAGCCCCTCGGATCTTTGGCTGAGCTTTGATCAGGGAATTGTCTCTGTGTTATGGAGAAAGTGAAACACAGGTGCCCAGGAGGAAACCTGGAGCTTGCACTGCCTTGTGTTTCTGTCACGTCATGGCAACCTTTCATTTGTGTTGGACCCTTGTGCTTGGACTCACCCAGGACTTCAAAGCCCTTTGACCACGTGACCCATCATTTTGAGATTCCCCACAGCTGTAAAATCATTGAACAGAATTTATGGGGAGGCAGAGACTCCCCTGGGGATGGCACAGGTGAGGTGTGATTTGAAAGGTGGTTGCAGTTGTTCCTCCTGTTTTAGCACTATTTCAAATATTCCTGTTTCCACCCTTTTGTTCAACCTCATTTGTTTCTTTTGGCTTCAAAGACCTTAAACCCTTTGTACTCATGATTTTCTCTATCCACCATAGTCTGTTCTCCTTGGGGAAACCCAGCAGGTTCAGATGGTGGGGCAGAGGTTTAATCATGGGTAGTACCAGTCCCTCCTGGTGAGACAGGAACATTCCCCAGGGAAATCCACAGGTCTTGGGAGGGAGGAGGAATCTGATTGGAGATCCCAGGGTTGCAGCATCTTCCAGGCATGGGGTAGTACAAAAGTCCTCGGAGCTCCCACTGGAACTGGTGGGTGCTGGGGACTTCCCCTTGAAGTTCTGCCCTTGCTTATTGCCAGACAAAATGGATTTTATTGTGGATGTTTAGAATTTTTCACAGGAACAGAAAAAGAGAAAAAAAAATAATAAGAAAAATATGAAGAAGAAGAAGAAGATGAAAAAGAAGAAGGAGGAGAAGAAGAAGAAAAAGATCAAGAAGGAGAAAAAGAAAGTATGAAGAAGCATAATGAGAAAAAGATGAAGAAAAAAAGAAGAAGAAGGAGAAGAAAAGAAGAAGAAGAAGCATAAGAAGAAAAAGAAGAAAAATATGAAGAAGGAGAAGAAGAAGAAGATGAAAAAGAAGAAGGAGGAGAAGAAGAAGAAAAAGATCAAGAAGGAGAAAAAGAAAATATGAAGAAGCATGAAAAAGAAGAAATGAAGAAAAAAAGAAAAAGAAGAAGAAGGAGAAGAAGAAAAAAAAAAAGAAAAAGGGAAAAAAAGAGAAAAAAATAGGGTTATAAGTCAAGTTCTAAAAAGCAGAAGTGCTTGAGTGGAAATTTCCAAGGCCTGAATTCAGCTGACACCCCTCCTCCCCTACCCCAGGGTATGGGGCAGGTGTGTGTCCTTGTTGAAAAGTTGTCACCCAGCAGCTCCCAGGGCTGTGGTTGGTTCAGGGTGTTCCTGTCCTGGACACTTGTCTGCCAGGGTGGAGGCTCTGGGCTCTTTGCAGGAGGACAGACTGACCCCAGAGCAAGGCTAGTTTGCCCTAAGGAGGCTGGAGAGAAGTGGGGGTCGGGTTCTTCTCCCAGCAAAAAAGGGACAGGACAAGAGGAAACAGCCTCAAGCTGCACCAGGGAAGGTTTAGATTGAATATTAGGGAAAATTTCTTCATGGAAAAAGTTGTAAAGCCTGGCACAGCTGCCCAAGGCAGTGGTGGAGTCACCATCCCTGGGAGTGTTCAAAACACATGTGGATGTGGCACTTGAGGACATGGTTTAGTGGTGACCATGGTGGTGGTGGGTTGATGGTTGGACTTGGTGATCTTAAAGGTCTTTTCCAGCTTTAACCATTCCATGAAACTGTGGTTCTAAGCCTCAATCACTCCATGCAGATCTTCCACTTGTTGGTGTTGGATGCACCATGTTCCATCACCAAGGGCACCCTCCTGTGCCCCGTGCTCTGGTGGGTGTCCAGCTGTGACTGTGTCCCTGTGGGTGGGTCTGTCAGCCTGTCAGCAGCACATGGTCAGCACAGGAACAAACTGCAAAGATTGTGAACTGCTGGGACTGCCAAGAATTGCTAAATGGGTGTGGGGGTGAGTTGCTTTGAGCAGATTTCAACTTTTGCTAAAGCTTCATGGATTTTTGTGGCCCCGGCACAGGGCACCTCTGCTGACCTCATGGCTGGAGGCACTGACATCCTGGGAAAGAACAGTTGGAATTTTTTAATGTGAATAGACTGACCCAATTCCCTCACCCTTGTTCTCAGCAATGGCTCAACTGATTTCAGTTAATCTTTCCAAAAACACTCAGCCTGAGGCAAAGAGAAACTGTAAGTCACATAAATCCTGGCAAAATGATAAGGGGACAAAAGGAAGTTTTTATAATGGAAACCAGTGATCAACATTATCTGATCATTCCCTACAGGGAAAGCTGAGCCTGTGTTTGCAGGTTCTTTATTTACAGCCTTGCTTGGTTTGAGTGGGGCAGAATCACAGATTAGTTGTTCAGGATATTGTCTAGTCCCACCCCATCCCCAAAGCAGACACAGGTTTTCTGGGACCTGGTCCACTTGGCTTTGGAAATTTCCAAGGATGGAGACGCAGAGCCTCTCTGGATAACCTGTTCTGGTGTTCAGCCACCTGACATTGTATTTTGATGGAATGTCCTGTATTTCAAATGGTTCCCATTGCCTCATGTCCTGTTCCTGGACACTCCTGAGAAGAGTCTGGCTCCCTGTTCTTTGCTTCCTGCCATCAGGTGTTGGTAGTCATGGAGAACCCCTGAGCCACCTCTCCCTGGGGCTGAGCAGTCCCCAGCACTGGTTGCAGTGGGGCAGACGTGGCCTCACCAGTGCCATGACAAGGAGAGGGTCTCCAACCTTGCCCAGGCTCAGAGAGGCTCCAGGTGCTCCTGCAGTCCCAGGCACAGCCTCTGTCAGCAGCTTGGTCTGAGCTGAGCCTCTGCTGTGCCAGGGCCAGTTGCTCCAGGTGGGGACAATGACTCGAGCTGTGCCACCACCCCACCTGTACCCCAGTGAGCTCTATCTGTGTGTCCCTTGGTGCAACCTGCTGCACAACCTGCTGCAGCTCTGAATGGCCTCTCCCAGCTGTCCTTTAGCCTTGGTAACATCCAGACATCTCTCATTTAGATTTCATAAAATTGCAGCTGGATACAGCAAGAATTTCCTTAATTTTAGTCTCTCAGCCCCTGGGAACCCTCTGCAGAGCACCACGAGTTCAAGAAGGATGTGTTGTTGATGTGCAGAACCCCTTTTTGGGCAGGCCATGATGTTCCAACTCTTCTGCCTGAACAAAAGAGATCCAGGTTTCTAAAAGCTTTAAAACTAATTGCTGCATAAAGGATAAGTCAAACCTTTCTCTTTATCTCACTTGGCTGAATCATATCTTCATTTGTTGTGTGTTTCCCTGCTGTGGAAGGAACTGTGATTACATTTGCAGACAACACATGAAGTTAAAAAGAAAATCTTGCACTGCAAACCAAGAGATGAGGAGAGGAGGGAGGGGAAGTGTCTGAGAGGAGGGGAGAGGACTTGACTTAACAAACCTTTGGACAGTTTTGGAGTAGATCATCAGAGACTCCAGTGTTCTGCCCTGGCAGTGAATGAGAACAGCTTTGAACCTTTGAAAATTGGCTCTAACAAATCTTCAGTCCTCAAGTCCAAACACAAAAAAAAGGGGACAACTGAGGGACACCCCTTTCACTGTCCCACAGAGTTTCCTCCCAGTAGTGTGTTTACAGCAGGGAAGATGAGGATGCAGGAATGTGCAGTAGAAGGTGTTCAGGAAAACCCCAAACTCTTGAAGCCCTTCACAGCCCATGACCACCAGTGACTGTGTGGGGTGGAGGACTTTTCCTCACACCCCAGGCTGTTCAAGCAGGCTGTTCTGCTTGAACAGCCTCTGCTGAACAGTTATTAGTGCTAATTGTGCCCTTTCTCACACAGGGAGAGCTGACCATGACCAGTGACATGGAGAGCCTGCAGAATGCCCTCTTCTTGGACATGGTGCCCGAGTCCTGGGGGAGGAGGTCTTACCCTTCCACAGCCAACCTGGGCACATGGTTCACTGACCTCCTCGCTCGCATCAACGAGCTGGACACCTGGACTGGAGACTTCTCCTTGCCCTCCACGGTGTGGCTTGGTGGGTTCTTCAACCCCCAGTCCATCCTGACAGCCATCATGCAGACCACGGCCCGGAAGAACAAGTGGCCTTTGGACAGGATGGCCCTGCAGTGCGACGTGACAAAGAAGAGCAGAGAGGACTTCGCCAGCCCCCCTCGGGAAGGGGCCTATGTCCATGGCCTGTTCATGGAAGGGGCACGCTGGGATGCACAGGTGAGCTCACCAAGGCTCTTGGGTTGGGAGGGAAGCCATGGATGTCATGTCCTTATTCCTTGGCGCTGCACTCAGGAAACTTCTCAGCCTGGACTGGCTCTCGTCTGAAATAGTCACCTGAGCTGCCTCTTTGGGAAGGACAGATGGGAGATCTGTGCCTCTCCTGGGTGGCCCAGAGTGGGTGTCTAAGGGGGAATCACCCTTTGGAGCACAGTCCCATGGCTGTGAAGGGAGCCCAGGGTGCTCAGCTTGGACTGGCACACAGTCTGTCCAAGGTGAGTCTCAGCCCAGGTGCACATTGACTGTGGTCAGTGCTCGAGGTGCTGCTACACACAGACACCACGGGGTCCTGGCAGAGCTGCACTGTCCCCACACCTCCCCATGGTGTGATGTCACTGCTGCCTCCAAGAGTGACAGATTTGTGTGGGGTCACGACTCTGCTGCCTGTTTGGCAGCAGTGGGGAGAAGGGAGAGGACTCTGATTCCCTGTGCTCACATCCTCCAGGCTGGATGGGTGGGATGTGCCACACCCAGAGCACTGTGCTGCCATTGTCAGGTGCTGCAGGATGTGACCAAGAATGAATCATATTCTTTATCCATTCCCTTATGTAAAGCTTGATGAAGGTCTAACACATCTGGACTCAGGCTGGTGACTCAGATGGGGGGTTGGGCTGAGCCTGGACAAGCAGAGCACAGTGAGTGTCCCTTGCTCTTCTTTCCCCCTCTGGAGGAGAGGACAGCTCTCAGCTGGAGCACAGCCTCAGGTAGCCAAGGTGAGGGCCATACCCACCCCTTGGGCATCTGCCATTCCTGCCTATGGAGCCATGGGCTCCTCTTGGAGCAGCATCCCAAGGAGCACAGCTCTCCCTCTGAGTCCTTCTGACAGTTGTCAGCTGCAGGAGCACAGCCTGCAGAGCCAGAGCCCTCAGACTGACAAATCCCACTGGGTCTGGCTCTGTGAGTTCCCTGGCCCGTGGGGCTGTGATTCCCAGTTTGTGCTGTGTGTGGGAATTCAAGGACAGTGGTTCCTGCAGCTCTTCCTGCTGCCAGGGATCTGTGAGGGAGAGAACACTGACCAAAGTGGGTCACCCAGAACCTTCTGATCTGTGTTGAGTTTACCCTTTCACAAGAAGAGGCTTTTATGTCAGACACAGCTCTTTACCCAGACCCAGCTCTTAAGACTCCAAGTCTTAACCCTGAAGATCCCACTTTATCTGCTGTGGGACTTGGTGGGCAGCTGCTGAGAAACCTGTTATATACTGAATCCCAGCCTGACCTTGCAATTCATGTCCAACATCACTACTTATTTGTCAGCTCCCTTTCTGCAATGGTTTTCCATGAAGGACAGGAAATTAAGCAAAGCTTTGACCTCACTGGGTGCAGCCATCCAGTGCATTTGCTCACAAATCCTTGGGAAGGTCAAACTTGCAGGCCCTTTTTCACTCTGGAAATGGGTTGACATGTGCATTGGGTCTGGAAAGCTACAGGCAGTCAGGAACATGGGCAAAGGCTCTGTCAGATCCCCTCTGTGGTTTCACTCTGCTCACAGCAGAAGTCCCAGCAGCAGAGCAGGGACCAGCCCAGTCCATTTCCCAGCCCTGGTCCCACAGTTCCCTGACTATTCCCTTCCCCAAGTCTGTGCTGCCACACCCAGCCCCTGGGAATCACAGCCCTCACCACAGGGAGCACTGCATTTCAGCTGCCCTCAAACCCTGGCACATACAAACCAGCTGGACACAACACAACAGAGAAAGTTTAAAAAATCCCTGGTTGTGCTATCAAATACTCCATTTAAGAAGATTCCAGTGACTGGTGTTATGTTTTCCTTTACCATCCTTGCCACCATTACTAGAACTGAGCTCTGCCCAGGTTTTGCCAGGGTTTTGCCCAGCTCCAGGCAGGGCTGGAAGGAAGAGTGTAAAGTTTAGGTGGTGCAAAGCCAGAAATCTTTTGGGAAACACGTGGCTTCTCCCCTCTGCCTCGCCCTAATAACTTGTCCAGGTGATTGCATTCAGCAATGAGCTTTGTCTGCAGGGACCAGCCCAGCTCCAGTAACTGTGTTTTTCTGATTACATTTTCCTTGTGATTGAAAGATACTGAGCAACCACCTTTATGGAGCCATTCATAATCTCTGGGCATCATGCTTCAATTTATTTCAGAAAGGAAAAGGATATTTTCATGGGTTGCTGCTCACACTGAAATATCATTTCCACTGAGTGGAACTATTCATTTCACCTGTAATCCAGTGAGCACCAGTTTATTAATGGATGCAGGACTTTTAAAACAGGTGCACATGTCTTTTGGGTTGTATACTCCTTCCAATTTAATCCTCTGATAAAAATGGCAGGCCATATTTAGAAGAATCCTCTGGGGAACACCTCCACTCTTGAAAGAATATTTCACATTTAGGTTGTGCCTCCAAAAAAGGAAAAAGTCCCTCTATGTTCTGCTACGCAAATTTTTCTATTTATTTAAACATTTATATTTGCCCTTGGGTGTCTTAAATTTATAAAACATTCATTACAAACCAACAGGCAGCTATTAGATGAAATGAAACTAAGCAGATTATTTTGGGTGCAAATGATGTGTTGCTGCAGCCGTGTCCAAGTCGGTGGCACTCAGTGAGAGCTGCTTCGACTGGGGACACTCTGAGCCTTTTTATCTCAAGCCAGGGGAGCCTTGCTGACTGATTTCTGGCTTTTCTGCTCCCAGCAATGGTGAGTTTGATGCCAAGTATGTGTCCTGCAACTCCCCAAGGGGAAAGGTGGCTTTTACACCATATGTGGTAATGAAGCCTTGTCAGGTGCAGACAGCACAGCCCCTTGTCATGGAACCATGGAATCGTGGAATGGGTTGGGTTGGAAGGGACCTTAAAGCTCATCTAATGGGCAGGGACACCTTCCACCAGCCCAGGTTGCTCCAAGCCCCGTCCAACCTGGCCTTGGACACTTCCAGGGATGGGGCAGCCTCAACTTCTCTGGGCAACCTGTGCCAGGGCCTCCCCACCCTCCCAGGGAACAATTTCTTCTCATTCCCCTGGTCCAGCTGAAACCACAAACCCCATCACTCTGTGGACCCCTTTGGGGTGATGTTTCTGCTGCTCCTCTGCTGGTCACCAACCCCCGTTCCCTGCAAACAGGTTCCCATGTCCCAAAGGCAGCTGAGCTGTGCTGGGGTCCTTGGGCCAACTGGCCCCAACTGGGCTGTGCTGGGAGGGCACTGTGCTGGTGACACCTCAGTGTGCACAGAGAGTGGGGGGTGTTGGGTGTTGTCTCACTGGAGCTGGAGCTGGGCCCATCATTCCCCATCCCTGCCTTGTGACAGCTGGTTTGTGTCTTCAGACCCTTTGCCATGTTCCCTCTCAGTGGCCTGTTGGGAAGCCAGGACAAGCAGAAAGGGCTTTGTCAGGACCTGAGACCTGAGCTCTCCGTGCTTTGCACCAGGAAAAGCTGTGCCAGTAGTCAGGAAAAACTGCTTTCAGAGTAGAATTCATTTCTGATCGTAAGAGCAATAAAAAATGCAAATGCAAATCAGCCCAGACATAACAAAATTATGTGTTACATGGAGGTACCTCAGCAACATTTCAAGTCTTGTTAACCCAGAAACACATAGAATATCTCTTGGAAATTTTATTTGAAGCATTCCCAGCAGTTAAAGGGAAAAAAAAAAAAAAAAAGAGGACTGATCAAAATCCAGTCTCAGAACTGAAAGATGTAGATTTCAAAAGAATGCATAATAATGTTTAATAAATAACTACTTTGCAAGGTATTATCAGAATTATTTAATGTTTGTTCAGCATGTTGAAAATATAAAATCCTAAATGAGGGCTGGATTTATCACAGCTCAGTATAACAGATGGCATTAGTACAATTAAACTGAGGTGTGTGGCAAGAGGGATTATTTTTCTTCACTCATTTGCAGAACTAAATAAACTACTGGAGAAGCTGAACCTCATCCCACAGCCCTGATGTAAGAGCACTGGAAATAATAATGATATGTGAGACTCAGCTGCAGGGAGAGGCCATTTCTTTTGCACTGAAAAGCTTTATTTCTGTTTCTCTATTTGTTTTCATTTGGTCTCTCTAACCTCCATTAAACAATTTTGCAGCTTCCTGGAAATGAATTGATGTGTAGGGTATTTTACTGTCAGAAAGGGAGACAGAGGATCCCAGAGAAACCCAAATGAGAGAAACAAGCTGCTGATTTCTTGCCCTGGCAGAGCCCTGCCCTTGTCCTGTGTTGGGCAGCCTGGGCAGGGCATTGCTCTGGAGGGGATAATGGGGACCTGATATTTAATGACAATATTCCCTCAGGAACAGACCTGCTGAATCTTCTTTGTTGGTGTGAGCCCCTGTGAGAGGGGAAACAAGCCTGTGGTGCCTGTGGGGTCACACAAACCACTGTCTGCATTTCACTTCCCAGATAAGTGCTCAGATTTTGGTGGTGGGATGGAACCTCACCTGGTGACTTTTAGTGAGTGTTGTTCTCCATCCCCAGCCCAGTTCAGGTGTCCACCATTGCTCCTACCATGAGCAGCACTTCCCACGAGGGGAGTCTGGTCTGGCAAAACCTTGAGAAAGAGCTGCATGAGAATAATCCAGAATCCCAGAATCCTTCAGGTTGGAAAAGCCCTCCCAGCCCATGGATCCCCCCTGTGCCCCATCCCCACCTTGTCCCCCAGCCCAGAGCACTCAGTGCCACATCCAGGCCTTCCTTGGGCACCTCCAGGGCTGGGGACTCCAAACCTCCCTGGGCAGCCCCTGCCAAGGCCTGACCACCCTTTCCAGCAAGAAATTCCTCCTCATGTCCAACCTGAGCCTCCCCTGGCACATCTTGAGGCAGTTCCCTCTCCTCAGGTCCCTTGTTGCCCGGCAATAGGACAAGAGGAAAAGGCCTCAAGCTGCACCACAGTAGAAGCCAGAACAAGAGAAGTGAAATCTTTGTTCATAATGTGGCTGGACAGAGCCAAGAACATTGTTCCCTCCCAGAGTCCTGCTCAGATGTGTGTGGGTTTGAGCACCTGATGGGAGGCAGGCTCTGAACCCTTGGATAACTTACGCTGAGAGAGGCTCGTGGTGAGACGGGGCAGGTGTTGGATCCAGACCCTCCTTCCCTCAGACTGATCCAGCCTCTTGAGCTCAGGAAAGCTGTTTGCACTTCCCCAGTAAGACCAACCTGTATAAAAATCACAGAAGATGATGCTGTGATGGAGCAGCTGATGGACACCTTGGAAATCTAACTAAGCTTTGTCTCCTTTCCTTTGCAGGCCGGGCTGATCACTGATGCCAGGCTCAAGGAGCTCACCCCAGCCATGCCTGTCCTGTTCATCAGGGCCATCCCTGCTGACAAACAGGACACCAGGGGCATGTACCCATGTCCTCTGTACAAAACACGCCAGAGAGGCCCAACTTATGTGTGGACTTTTAACCTCAAAACCAAGGACAACCCTGCCAAGTGGGTGCTGGCTGGTGTGGCCCTGCTGCTGCAGGTCTAGGGGCACCACCACACCCCTGTTGGTGAATCCCAACATTGCCTTTCTCAGGCAATTGAAACAATTAAATGCTGAGGTTTAGCCCGAGCTCTGTCTCTCCAATGGACCCTGTCCCCAGGAGTGTCTCTGAGCACTGGGGGCACGGCCATGACAGAGCCTGGGAGAGGTGGCAGAGGTGCAGAGGGACATGTGGACCAGGCTCATGGCTGCTCTAAATCCAGATCCTGTACTTCCTACACTGCTGCACTGGAACACTGGAAGATCTCAGCCTGCAGCCTGATATTCCACACTCAGAGGTGTGGAATATCTAAATCTAAATCAAAATTTTATTTCTATTTCTTATTCCAAAATAGTTTTAAAATCAGTGGACTTTTCTAAAACAATCAGATAGTCCAGTGACTTGTGAAATTCTCCAGACCTTGTTCTTTTCTCTGTTTCCTTGCCATGTGTGTGATGTTGAAAGCTGGGAGGTGAGCAGATATCGTGATTATAAACTGTTTCTTGCTAATCTTCTAAATTTTAGAAACACTGAAAATAGTGTTAATATCCAATGTGCTTAATGGAATCAACAGTATAAGTACAGCAGAGGGGTTATTTGAGAGAATTTTTCGTGCTTATAGAGACTTTTTGGGTCTGGCTGAGCTGGAGCTCATTTCCCCCCAGCAGCCTCCCAGTGCTGAGCTTTGCATTGGCAGCTGGAAGGGTGTTGATAACACACCAGTGTTCTGGCCACCAGTGAGCACAGCATCAGCACTGGGACATTCCTTCCTCTGTCAAAGGAAGATCCTGGGAGGGGACACAGCCAGGCCAGCTGACCCAAACTGACCAAAGGGATGTTCCAGCCCATCTGGGTCAGCTCAGATAGAAAAGCTGAGGCAGGGAGCAGGAGGGTGGGCACTCATTGTCTCCCAGGGCTGCGGGACCGTCCCACGCGCTGCAGCCTCGGGAGCGGCCGCCCATCGCTGCCCGCGGCAAGTAGAGAACAAACCCTGTGAGCTTCACTTCTGCTTTGCTGTTTGCTTTAAATAACTGCCTTAGCCCAGCCCACAGCTGTTTTCCCACCTTGCTCTCCCCTGTCCTGCTGGGCAGGGGAGTGATCGAGTGGCTGGGTGGGCACCC
>VYXB01010183.1:0-112081 GCA_013397135.1 Pachyramphus minor | reverse complement strand
AGGGGTTATTTGAGAGAATTTTTCGTGCTTATAGAGACTTTTTGGGTCTGGCTGAGCTGGAGCTCATTTCCCCCCAGCAGCCTCCCAGTGCTGAGCTTTGCATTGGCAGCTGGAAGGGTGTTGATAACACACCAGTGTTCTGGCCACCAGTGAGCACAGCATCAGCACTGGGACATTCCTTCCTCTGTCAAAGGAAGATCCTGGGAGGGGACACAGCCAGGCCAGCTGACCCAAACTGACCAAAGGGATGTTCCAGCCCATCTGGGTCAGCTCAGATAGAAAAGCTGAGGCAGGGAGCAGGAGGGTGGGCACTCATTGTCTCCCAGGGCTGCGGGACCGTCCCACGCGCTGCAGCCTCGGGAGCGGCCGCCCATCGCTGCCCGTGGCAAGTAGAGAACAAACCCTGTGAGCTTCACTTCTGCTTTGCTGTTTGCTTTAAATAACTGCCTTAGCCCAGCCCACAGCTGTTTTCCCACCTTGCTCTCCCCTGTCCTGCTGGGCAGGGGAGTGATCGAGTGGCTGGGTGGGCACCCAGTGTCCAGCCAAGGTCAACCCACCACGGTCCTTCCTGGCGCCCAATGTGGGGGGGATAAAGGCAGTTTTATATATATATATATATATGTGGGTCTGTATATATATATATATATATATTTTGCATGCTATAGGAATAGTAGCTATTGAACAGCAGGCTCCTGTGCAGGACACGGAGTTTGCTGGCTGCACTGCTTATCAGTTTATTTTGCTAAGTTTTGGGAATATAGTAATGTAAACAATGGCTCTGTGCTTTGCTTTTACACTAATGGCCTTGTCATGCTTGGGGAGTTACCTTTTGGAGGGCTATCTGGGACCAATGGAGAAATACACCCTTCCCCCCCTCCCTGGCATAGATAGAAATGGCTTTAGAATGAAGTCTCCTGCCCCCCTTGCCAATCCTTACGGGAGCTGTTTGGTAATGTTCCTGTTACTAACACTGTCAGCACATTGTGCAGTTCTTGCAATCTGATCTTATCCTGGTGTAGGAGAAAACAAACTTTCGATGATGATATATTGGGAAGCACCCTGAGGTGCCCAGTTGTGGGGTGGCAGGGTGTGTGGAAGGATCTGGGCAGGTTCCTAGGGTGTTTGACACCTCCCATTACCTGGGACTTCACACCTCAACAGGTATTTGCCCCTGGCAAACTGTCACATCACCTGATGGAAGGTGCTTCACCTACCCCAATCAAAACCAGCAGCTTCTTGCCCTGTACTGGGGCCTGGTCTGTGCTCACTGAGCCACAGTTCAGTATTCTCAGAAGATTGCAGTGGAGGCAGGGACCCAACTGCAGTGGAGGACACTGTGGCTGAGGCAGGGACTCAACAACGAGAGTCACTGCCCCAGGAGTGAAAACAAAGAAATGGATAAGGCAAAGTACAGGTCCATATCAGTGATTAGTAAGGGAGGAAGAGGAGGAAGAAGGAGAAGGAGTAGAAGGAGGGGAGGGGGCAGATAAAAAAGCTGGTCTTCAACAAAGGAAGTCAGAAAAATCAAACAGGAAACCAAGGTTGCCCAGTCCCTGGCCTCCTCAGGACTCTGAGACTTGCAGAAAGATCACAGCTGCCAGCTCCATGAAGAGATTCCTACCTGGCTGCTTCCATGCTGGGACAACGGGCTGATGGTCAACAACTGGGAGGTCATGAAGACCAATAGCTGGGATCCCTTGCCAGAGATGGCAACATTGAAAGAGGAACTGGAAAGGAGAGAACAATCTGCAGTCTCTGGAGACGGCTCCTCTCAGGTGTGAGGGAAAGGTCTCCGTTCAAGGATGATCTAATGAGCTCCCCAAGAAAGTGGACCACTGCAGGNCCAGGAAAGTGGGCCACTGCAGGTGAAGGTATCCAGTACCTGAGAGAATTATCAGTGCTGGAAATCATCTGTAGTGCCCTAAGAAGGGATGACACCCCCAAAGAGTCAGAGGATGGTCCTTGCACACTGGCCATGTGGGGGAAGGTGGTTCAAAGCGCCTCTGCATCATGTTCCAACAGTCTTGTAACGTTATATTACCCAAAGATGGATCCACCAACTGCAGAGGATGCTCATGGGAAGCAGAGAATAAACTGTGCTATCTTTGGCTTCGCTTTTGCACTGCAAGCTTTCACCTGGCTGCTGCTCTAATAAACTGCCTTAGCCCAACCCATGAGTTGTTTTTCCACCTTTCTCTCTCCCCTGTCTGGCTGGGAAGGGGAGTGATAGAGTGGCTGGGTGGGCACCCAGCATCCAGCCAAGGTCAACCCACCTCACTAATAAAAGTCACTATTCCTGGACCAGTCTCCAGCAGTTGCCCGTGGCCTGTGCCGTGTGTTTCAGCACAGAGAGCAAACAGGGGCTCAGGTGGGGGGAACAAACCTACCTGAGAATTTAACACTTATAATCCTGACTGGAGTGGGTGAGAACTGATGTGTTCCCAGAGCAGAGCTGGGTGTGCAGACCTGAGTGAGCCAGACACACAGAGCATCACTCTGGACTGCAGGGGCTGAGCCCTGGGAGTTGGGAATCCCAGAATCCCAGAATGTGCTGAGCTGGAAGGGACCCACAAGGACCATTCAGTCCAACCCTCAGCCCTGCACAGCCCCATCCCCAAGAGTCACCCCCTGTGCCCCAGAGGATCATCCAAACCCTCCTGCAGCTCTGGCAGCCTTGGGGCTGTGCCCACTGCCCTGGGGAGCCTGGGCAGTGCCAACCACCCTCTGGGGGAAGAACCTTTTGCTGAGATCCAACCTGACCCTCCCCTGACACAGCTCCAGCCCTTCCCTGGGTGCTGTCCCTGGTCCCCCCAGAGCAGAGCTCAGTCCTGCCCCTGCTCTGCCCCTGTCCAGGGAGTTGTCCCCTCTGAGCTCTGGTCTGCTCCATGTCTGGCAGCACCTGGAAGCTCCATCCACCTATGGGTTTACCTGTTAAACTGCTTTACCTCAACCCACAAGTTTCTTTATCTCAACCCACCAGTTTTTGTACTTTTGCCCTCTCACCTCACTCCATCCCTGTGGGAGGGAGGGAGCCAGGGGGGGTGTGGGGCCTGACTCCCACTGGGGTTAAACCAGGGCAGTTTTTCTGTGAGCAGTGTTTGGTTTCTCAGATCTTCATATCAAACTGAGCAGCTTTCTGGGTGAACTCAACACACACTGGAGAAGACATGGTCAACTCTCTGCCAGTCCAGGGTATCAACTTCCCTCCCACTGACAGTCCTGCAGGATGGTAAAATCCTCAGGCTTTGCAGGACATCCACAGGAACTCTCATGTTCTGAGCAGTACAACAGCTCTTACTGCAGGAATGAGAAGATATAAAATCCTTGGATTTGCAGTCCTGGGGAATGGCAGACTTCTGGATGAAGGGAAGTGGGAAAACTCTCTGGTAAGAACTTTGTTTAATTGCCAGGCAGTGTCTCCAAGGTCCAGTCCCAAAAATTAATGATGAAGAAGTTAGTTATGGCTTAGCAAAAGACATCTGCAAATATCTAAAGCAAAGGAGAGAGCTGGTTTCAGCTGCCTATTTTAAAATGCCTCTAACCCATAAATGAGAGTCTCTGGACTATCCCACATAATGAGTACCTGGCTAGAAGAGGTCTGTTAGCTGAGGAAAGCTATGCTATTAAATGAAATCCCTCCCAGTTTAAATTAAAACCTGCCAATTAGAGTGTAATGTACACTGGTCACTTCCCATGGCTTTACAAAGTCGGGCACATTAAATCTCTGTGGATTTTACCATTCAGGAGGTTCAGATGCATAAACAGAACACTGTTAAACCCAGAAAAGCAGGACCAGAATGTAGAGTAAGTGCATCATGCTCCAGATAATCCATTGTGCTGGATTAGTCCTTCTTGGGCATTTCTTCAATGTTTCTTTACCATGGGGGACCTTCTTACTCTCTACAACCCCCTGACAGGAGGGGGGAGCTGGGGGGGGTCGGGCTCTGCTTCCAGGGAACAAGGGACAGGAGGAGAGGGAACGGCCTCAGGCTGTGCCAGAGGAGGTTCAGGTTGGACATGAAGATGAATTTCTCCCTGGAAAGGGTGGTCAGGCACTGGCAGGGGCTGCCCAGGGAGGTTTGGAGTCCCCAGCCCTGGAGGGGTCCAGGGAAGGCCTGGATGCGGCACTGAGTGCTCTGGGCTGGGGGACAAGGTGGGGATGGGGCACAGGGGAGATCCATGGGCTGGGAGGGCTTTTCCAACCTCAGGGATTCTCTGTGTCATTCTGTGATTCTCAGTGCTCTGTCTGTGGGATTTCCTTCCGTTCTGGAGACCGTAACTATCATAAATTTCAGGCTGCTTCTCTTTCAAAACCTTCCGTCTGTTTTCCAGCACACGGGGTTGCCCCTCAAACCTACAGGAAAGATGAAGCTCAGTAACTCCCCAGGCACTGCCTGCTCTTTCCAGAGCCACAGCCTGGGCTGTTCTCTTGCCAGCTGAAGAAGAATGGGCTGTTGACAACAAAATTAATCCGATTGTTTTATTATATATATCTCCCTGCATAATTCACCAGTTGGGCAGGCAGGGGAGTGGGGAGATATTTATAGATACTAGAAATGTCACCAGGGTGCTCATTCCTCATCCTTTGAAAATCATCACAGGGGAGTTGGCTGCAAAATGCTACAAAAGGATGGTGAATAATTTGGTGCTTTAGGGGGTGAAAAAAAAATCTGACAGGTGTGAGACATTCCAGCCATATCTGCCCAAAGCAGGCCATTAAATCCAGCTGCCCAGGCTGGTCACTGGGAGCAGTGCATTGGCAAAGGTCAACATTGTCTGTCCCTGAGCTCTTGGAAGCAGCTGCCCACTTGGCATTGCCAGTGTGCACCTTCCTGCCCACCCTGCCAGAGCCCCATCCCCAGAGCTGGCACAGCCAGGGCTGGGGGCTGAGCACTTTGGGTGACCTTGGGGCAGCTCTGAGGGTGGGCTGGAGCAGGGCAGGGGTTTGGGCAGTGCTGGGAGCTGTGCCAGCAGGGTGGGCAATGGGGCAGGGGGTCAGGTGGGACCCCACCTGTGCTGCCTCCAACTCCGGGGTCCCCAGCACAGGAAACATGGATCTCTTGAAGTGAGGCCAGAGGAGGCACTAAAATGATCAGAGGGATGGAGCAGCTCTGCTGGCAGGAAAAGCTGAGAGTGTTGGGATTGTTCAGTCTGCAGGAGAAAAGCTTTGGGGTGACCTAATTAAGGCCACTGTCCAACCACCCTCTGGGGGAAGAATCTTTTCCTACAAAAATCCTGCCTAGCCTTCCCCTGACAGAGAGCAGAGACTGGAGCTGCCCTTCCCTGCCCCTCCCTGCCCCGGGGATCCCAGACTGGCTCAGCCTTTCTGTATCTCCACGGGGCTGCTTTGGGCCTCAAAAGGTCTGTGGTCAACTCGTTAACTCCAGATTGGTGACATTTTCTAAAGAGATGAAAGTGAAAGAAGGAAAATTGTGCTCTTGGACACTTAATGTCAGGGAAAATTGACTGAACTCTCCCAGGACAGAGAAGTGTCTTTTCCACAGCCTGGGAGTGTTTTACCTGCTGCAAATTATAATTGGCAGAAGAGCACAGTTCAAAGTAGAGTCTTCACAAATGCTTTGGAATCGTGTCCCATATTTGGGGGTTAACCAGCTCCATTCTGCTGCAACTGTTGCTCACAGAGCAAAGGAAAATGAGGACTAGAGATATAAAAGCAGAGCCTGGTCCATGGGCCACTGGAACAAAGTAATTGTAGCTATAATTGGGCACTGGTGATGCCCAGGGATGCAAATTCTGCCTGTGTCACTGCTCAAGTATTTACAGCACAAAACTTGCTGCAACATATCAGCTGGATGCATTCACTTTATAAAGCAGCATTAATTAGCAATGGCTTATTAGATTCAGGTCTCTTATTATGCATTGTTTTTTGAATTATTGTAATTGCCAAACAAATCTGCGAATGTATTTACCTTGTTAACAGCTGTGAACCTCATTTTAAAAGCTTTTAGACTGTAGAAGATGTTCATGGAGTCATAAGCAGCCCTTGTAACTGGAGTGCTGAGGTGGCTGTTGGTGCAGAAGGGTGGTTTGGGACTGTAAACATGTTGTCTGAAGGGCTTGAAAGCCACTCACCTGTGTGCAAACTTTAGGATTCACTTTAAGGACACTTTTACAACATTCATTTTGATTAAAAGCCATGAGGCAAAACCCCTGAGCCTCAATTCAGTGTCTTGGTTTAATGTCTCTGAGGGTCTGTCGGGAACTGGGGTGGGGGGAGCTGTCAGCTGGGATAGTCCAGGGCCTGGAACCCTTCCAGGTCCTGGGAAGGGCTCTTTCAGGTGCTCCAGGCTCACTGCTGAAAATCCTGCCTTGGAAAAATCAGAATATTTGTGGGATTGATCTTTGATGAAAACTACACAGGAAATGCAGCTCATGTCCACGATGGAAGTTTTGTCCAGGTCAGCAGCCCTGGAGAACTTGGAATTCAGGGCATTTCCATGATAATCACAGCCTCACAATATCATTTAGGTTGGAAAAGCCCTCCCAGCCCATGGATCCCCCCTGTGCCCCATCCCCACCTTGTCCCCAGCCCAGAGCACTCAGTGCCACATCCAGGCCTTCCTTGGGCACCTCCAGGGCTGGGGACTCCAAACCTCCCTGGGCAGCCCATTCCAATGTTTAACAACTGTTCCAGTAAAGAAATGGTATCACATTCCCCTCAGGTGCAGCTGGGGGAACAGGCCCACGGGGGTGACAGCAGTGGGTCAGCAGAAGGCAGGTGAGACACAGAGGGGCTGATTTGCTGTGGGGGACGAGCTGAGTGTGGCTGGTGACATGTTCACTGTCACCACGGCTGTGAGGCTCAAAAGCAGAGGTGTGAGCTGCCAAAATATCAGTGAGGACTCAGACCCAAGCACTCAGGGCTGCCTGGACATGTGTCCCCACTGGGGACAGTGCCTGACAAGTTAACCCTAACCTTAACCAGCAGCCCTGGGAGCTCCTAGAGCAGCAGTGCTTTGCACTGGCAGAGGTGCAGCCAGAAGAAGAGGGGGAATTTCCCCAAAACCTCCTCTCAGCTGGGGTTAACCCACCTGGGGAAGTTCTCATGGGCTCAAGGGTGGAGAGGAGACCTGCCCTAGCCATGTCCCACTCTCTGCTCTCCCCAGATCCTGGAGAAACCAGGGCTGCCCTGGGGCAGTGTCTTGAGAGGTGCCAGGGGAAGGATGGGCAGGAGATGCTTTCAGACAAGGACTGGCCCATGGGCCTTAAAGGAATGACTGGAGCTGATGATGGAGTGCTTATTATTATCATTTCTGTCCCTGGGAGTGGCTGGAGCTGTGTCAGGGCAGGGGCAGGTTGGATCTCAGCAAAAGGTTCTTCCCCCAGAGGGTGGTTGGCACTGCCCAGGCTCCCCAGGGCAGTGGGCACAGCCCCAAGGCTGCCAGAGCTGCAGGAGGGTTTGGATGATCCTCTGGGGCACAGGGGGTGACTCTTGGGGCTGGGTCTGTGCAGGGCTGAGGGTTGGACTGGATGATCCTTGTGGGTCCCTTCCAGCTCAGCACAACCTGTGTTTCTGTGACTGCCCAGCACAGGCTGTGGCAGCAACACCAACGTTCCAAAACCCCTCACGTCCCATCCCAGGTGGAGCTGTTTGGGGCTGAGCTGTCCAGGCTCTCTGGATGCATCACAGCATTTCACTCTTCCAGTCCTCCGCTGTGCCACCACAATCCCACCAGGAACACACCTGGCACCTGAGCCACCCTCCCTGAATGCCCCTGGCTGGTGCCAGCTCTGCCAGGGGCAGGGGAAGGTCCTAAAGAAGGAGATGTTTTCCATGCACAGCTCAGCTTGACTTTTGGAGGAGCTGGGGACCCCTGAGGCTCAGGGGGCTGATGTTGCCACACACATTTTTTGAAAAACCAAGGGCATTCCCTCTGTGCCTTCCTTTAACAGCTCTGTGACCCTTCAACAAAGTCACCCTTCTGTGACATTGCACATGATAAACAATGTGTGTTTTCTTTGAACCCATTCGAAGGTTTAGCTCATAGAATCATAGAATTATGCAGACTAAGCAGAATTTACAGTTTTAAGTTAAAGAAATTGTTGATGGAAAATGGCACTGGATTTTTTACTGTTTTTATTTGTTTCAAGCTGCAATTTAAGTTTGAATTTTTAAGTCCAATCATCTTCCTTCAGCTGAAAAGTTACAGGGTTACATGAAAGTGAATATTTGTGGGGGAAAAGACTCAAAATGGTCAGTACTTGAAGCAGCCTGCAGGACTGGATAAAGAGTGAGCAGTGAAGTCCTCCACAGGGAGGTCAGAACACGGCTGGATTTGGGCACTGGGTGTGCTCGTATCAAAACAGGGCAGAGTTCAGGGCTCCAGAAAAGAGGGAGATGTGCTGTGGGAGGGACCTTAGAAACAACTGAGAATTTTTATTATTTTTAGAATTACTGAGGTTGAAAAGACCTCCAAGATCATCAAGTCCAACCTTAGTCTGGTCCATGCTGGGACCAGGCTGAGAGCTTGAGATCTGTCAACGATTCACCACCAAAGGAGTTTATTGCTGCAGTTCCCTTCCATTTGTTACCAAAATGGGGAGAGTCCAGCACCCCTTTGCCCTCTAATCTCACACCCCTGGGACATCCTCCCATCCAGGGAGCATTGTCCACTGCTGGATGCACAAAGCACAGGGAGAGGACAGGAGCTGCCAGGAGATGTGCTGGGGGCCACAAGCAGAGAGCTGAAAGCCTCCTGAGATCCAGTCCTCACTTCCCAGCACAAAAGACAGCGCACTGGGAACGAGGGAGTGTGGATGTGGAGCTGATTGCAGTGGAGATAGGTGTCAGACCTGGAAATTAATCATCTGTTCTTCAAAAGGACTAAGTTCTCCAAACTAATGAGAATTATTAATAAAAAATTGTAGAGGAGGAAATGAAAAATTCTTTAAAGAAAGATATTGGGAAGTAAAAAGCCACAAACAGAGAGACAGCTCTGACTAAAAACATGGAAGGTGGATGGAGTTGGTAACTGCAAATAATGCTGAACACAGAAGAACTGCAAAGGAGAAAAGAGGGTTCTTCACGAAGCAGAACTGCAAGATGTGGGGAATTGCTCAGGGAAGCTGAAAACAGTGGGAGAAAGCCTGTACCAGGCAAAAGGACAGTCAGTCATGGGCTTCCTTCCCAGCGGGTCGGATCCCACATCCACAAGTGGGGAAAAGTCCTGGTAGGAATGCAGAAGGGCAGCAGTGAGTGAGGCAGATGAAGCCTGTTGGGGTTTAATGAACTTCTGGAGCTTAATGGTTCTGCTCAGTTGTGACATGGGCTTGGCCTCTGTGTGGACACAACTCCTCCAGGGGTGACTTGTCCCAAGGCTTTGTCTGAACTGTGGCTCTGAGTGTAATTTCTGGGATCAGGTGTGGAAAAACATCCTGGTCCTGTGTCAAGGGATGATCAAGACAGACCCCAAGTACCTCCTTCCACCTGCCCCTGTTTGTTTTGAAGGGAACCCCCAGGGAGCCCTGACATGTTCTCTGCTCAAATCCAGGCTTTGGGCAGGTGGGCACCAGAGTCTGGTGGTCCTGATGCAAATTTTGCATGTTGTGTTCCCTAAAGCAGGGAGTGAATCCCACCATCAAATGGGGGTGTTAATGTCTCCTGGGCTCAATGACATGTCCATGGCTCCCCCAGGCAGCACCGAGCCCGTTGCTCATCCCGTGCTGCTCCCATCTGAATATCTGGGAATTTCCAAAGCCCCCCCATGAAAAGACCACAGGGACAACCAAATAGATGAGGTGCTTAGGACAGAACGTGAATGAAAGGCCATGTGGAATCCCTCTAAGGCTGAATTAAGTGCCAGGCTTTGAGGTTTAGAGGACGTGGGTCTTGTCAAGCAAACAAATGATGCAATTACAGGTTGGGCTGACAAAGGTAACTGCATAAACTGCCCAGACATAATGGGCTTGGTCCACAGGAGGCATTTCAGTTAATAATGCATAATATGCCAATGAAATCTTCATTTGGGAAATGAAGTGGGTGGGGGTGGCTGCTCCACAGGGATCAGGAGGAAGCACTCAGTCAGGGATCATGGTCCTGCTGTGCTCTCACAGTGGAAGGGGTCTGTCCAGTGCTGGCAACTCATCTGCCTGCTGGAGTTGGAAAAATGTGTTCAGAGCACAGCAGTGACCTGGGAACAGCTCTTTTCCTGATGGGGACTCCTGAGTGCTGGGCCCTGCTCCCAGGGCTGCCTCCCAGTCCCCAGAGCTCAGTTAACAGCCCAGCTGCAGAGCTGAGAGCTGCTCATCCCTCAGTCATGAGGAGAGTGGAGCCATTGCCTTTGCTTCTGCTCCTCATCTTTGGAGATAAAGCATCTCAGGGCAATTTCCATCAGGGCAATTCCCCGTCCCCTCTGGGCTGGGTGTGCTTCACTCAGTGCTCCATGGTCTCTGCTGTAGCCCCAGGGGTGAATTAACTCCTCAGGGAAGGTGCTTCCAAGAGTAATTGTAGAACCAACCCTGGCTCTGCTCTGAGGTCACAGAGGAACCAGCAGGGCCTGGTGTTCAGCCAGCCCAGGGGTTTGCTTTTCCTGCCCACAGGTCTTGGATCCTCCCTTTGTTTGTACCATCCAGGCCACCCCCCTTAGCTGTGGCTCTCAGGAGTCGTTTGTCCCCAGCTGGTTTGGTTCAGGAACACCTGAGCTGAGTCAATGACAGCATCTGGTGCTGACCCAGGCCAGGTTGGTGGGACAGGATAAACAGGGACTTGGGCATGTGGCTGAGGACTCCTGGAGCCAGGTGTCAGGGTCCTGCACAGAGGGGGGGGACAGGAACGAGCAGCAAATTAATGAGACATTTGGTTGCCAGCTGGGATAGACCCGACTCCAGATGACCTCTGCATCTGGGAGAAGTGCCAGGCAGGAGAATGGGACAATTGGGATGAACTGATGCAGATAACAATAAAAAACCTCTATTAACACTGACAAAGGAGGAAAGTGAAGAAGTGCTTTGTCAGGAGCCACCTCTTCCTCTCAGGCTCCACGTGCACACAGTGAATTGTCTGGTTTGATGTTAAATTTGTGCCTAAAGAATCAGCTGAGATTGATGTGAGACACACCAAGGGAGCTTCCTCCTCACCCTGGCCAACACTCATCACCCACCTTCACTTGTGATGAGCTGATCACAGTGTGACGAGTAGGGAAGGTTCCTCCAAATGTTCCTTGAGGCCCCTCCTCAGATCTGTGCTAAACCCTTGCAGCTCTCCATGGTGTTATACACAGGATGCATGCATAATAAATATTTGTAATTATTTTAATAATGTATGGCTTTTAAGACATCATGGCAGCCAAAAGGGCTGTACTGGGAAATCAAGATGCAGCCAGATCTTTGCTGGTAGCAGAGAACAACCTGAGACAGTGCATTGCCCATGCCCATCTTCAGACAAGCCTGCAAGAAGTGCTTTTAGTCTCGCAGGAAATTTGCTTTATTGATCAAACCTGCAGCAGAAGAACGTGGATTTCAGAGAGGTGGATCAGCAAGATGTGAAGAAAAGGGCAGTGCCCAGAGAGACCTTCCACACAGCTGTTTGTGCTGGAAGGAAGCAGGGTGTGTGTTGGCTGACAGACCCAGAGCAAGGTCCTGCTCACCAGGAGAGCCTCTCGACATGCAGAGCTGCCAGGAGGTGGGTGAAGACCATGTGCAAAGCCCTAGGGAGGATTTTTGGTGCTTCCCCAGGTGGTTGGCACACAAACACTTGGTTATCCAGTTTAGATTCCACAGAAGATTAACTCAACTTTTCACTTCCACTTGCAAAGAGTGGCCAGGACAATGTGTGTTTGCATGGACAGACTCTTGGCACAGGTGGGAGGTCAGCTGGAGGTGAAACACAAACTGTCTCTCTGCAAAGCTGCTGGTTCAAAATCATCCTGAGGTCTCGGTGGTGTCACTGGAGTTTGGGCTGCTCCAGAGAGAATGTGGTGGGTAAAACAACACCAGACCAAGGACACATCTTATCCCAAAGTAATCCTTTAAATAATTGAGAGAGGGAGAGTTTGTTAGTTCAGTGGGTGCTTATTCCTGTATCACCTGTCCTGGTAAAGATGTGCACATTTTCCCCAAGCTGAACATGGCTCCAGCTCCCAGACACTGACCCTGTACCCATTCCCAGTCTAGTGAGGAGCCTTTCAGAACTTGGTGTTTTTCCACATTAAGCTGCTCTGTGTTGTGAGCACATTGTCTTTCAAGTGTCTCCTCAATTAGCTAAACAGGTTGAGGTTTTAAATCCTTCACTTCAAAGTGTCCTCTCCTACCCTCAAATCATTTTTATGGCTCTTTTTTTGCACTCTCTCACTTTTTATCATCCCTCTAATGCGTGTGCTGGTCTCAGTCAGTCATCCCCAGGGGCTGGAGTCACCTCCCTGCCCTGGGACCTCTCTGCTCTTGGAACACCTCAGAGCAGTGTTGGCTTTGCTGCTGCTGAGTCATGTTGAGTTCCCGTGTTCCTCTGCCCCTTAAATCCAGGGCAATGTTGGTACTTTTGGAATCAGCTTTGGGCACAGCTGCGTCAGCCTCAAAGCCAGACCTATCTGCCAGAGCACCAGGGAGCAGAACTGGGACAGAACAATATGTATGAGATGGAAATTGATCTTTCCTGTGCTCATCACCTTAAAAACAGTTGCTCTGGGTTTGCCCCAGGGTGCTGTTACCCCTCTGTTTGGCAGAGCAGAGTGTCCAACAGCTCTCCTGAGGCTGGCACTGCCATCCCTGGGGGAGCTGAGCGTGGGGCAGAGCACTCACTGTGTCTCCAATACTCCAGTGTCCTGCCTTCTGCAGGAGGACACAAACCCCACCAGCCTCTGGCACAGTCACAGCCCTGCAATGCCCAGTGACCCCCTGCTCCCAGCAGGGCTCTGCTCCTCAGTGCTGGCTGTGCTGCAGGGGCACAGAAAGAGGACAAGGGACAGGGGGGGACAATCCTGCCCTGGCCTATTTTTTCCAGACTTTTTTCCCCACCCTCTGGGGGAAGAACCTTTCCCTGAGATCCAACCTGCCCCTGCCCTGACACAGCTCCAGCCCTTCCCTGGCTGCTGTCCCTGGTCCCCCCAGAGCAGAGCTCAGTCCTGCCCCTCCTCTGCCCCTGCCCAGGGAGTTGGAACTGCACTGAGCTCTCCCCTCAGTCTCCTCTGCTCCAGCTGAACACACCAAGGAGAGCACAGTGGGAGGGATACAGGTTGGGAGAAGGAAAGAAGGTGCCTTTCCTATGGTTTTACCCCACCTTGGTTATCACTACACCCTTTAACAGTCTGAGCTGATCCCGCAGCACATCTGCCCTGCTGCTTCCCTGCAGGATTTGTGCACATACACATGGACCTGCCACTGACTCTTCCCAAACCTGCTCAGTGGAGCTCTTAGTAGGTTTGCTTGGCAGGAATCAAGGAAGACCAAATACTCTAAAGACACATTTAACTAAAGTGAAGGCACTGTATCTACACCATGTCTGTACTGCCAGGTGAGGCCATGTGCTGAGAAGTCATGTCCCTCAAACAACTCCTCCAAACACATGAGTGCTGAGCTCCCACGATCACAGACCTGGAGAACTTTCTATTCCTTTGGGGGAACAGCCCAGCTCCCTGTGTGCTGCCCTGAGGTGGGAGTTACCAGTGTGCTCAGCTGTGGTGCTGTTGTAGAGCCTGGTAACTGCACTCTGAGTGCCCTTGAGGTGACACCACATCTCCTGGGCCATCCTCAGCTCTGGGTCCTACCTCCCCACACACACCAACTCAGAGGAGGTCGTGTCCTGCAACCTGCCAGTGATGTCTCTCCAGGGCTTTCCTCACAGAATCCCAGGATTGTTAAGATTGGAAAAGCCCTCCCAGCCCATGGATCCCCCCTGTGCCCATCCCCACCTTGTCCCCCAGCCCAGAGTACTGAGTGCAATGGTCTGGCCTTCCCTGGACACCTCCAGGGGTGGAGACTCCAAACCTCCCAGGGCAGCCCCTGCCAGTGCCTGACCACTCTTTCCAGGGAGAAATTCCTCCTGATGTCCCACCTGCCCCTCCCCTGAGACCCATTGCCTCTTGTCCTGTCACTGGTCACCTGGGATGAGGAGCTTCATTTTCTGAAGAGTTGAGAACAGCTGGGCTTTGGAGTGCTCCTGGAGATCTGAGTCACAGCCTGGGACACATGAGCCAGGATAAAAAACCTGCCTCCATCCACTGCACTTGGGGAAAACCTGCTGTACCTGATCCAGCTGTGCCCAGGTGGTCTGGGCTTAGGAACATGTTCCTTACAGCCTGAGCTTCCACAGGGTGCTAGGACCATACCCACAACCATCACCATCCCGTGTTTATCCCCTACATCCCCATGCCAAAATCCTTCATCCTTTGGAGGTGGTGGCTGTGGGCTGGGGCCATGTACTGTTTTGTNATGCCAAAATCCTTCATCCTTTGGTTCAGGGCTACTCTGTTCAACACAGTCCATCTGAGGACAATGTCTACCCTGAGGTACAATTGTCTGGGTCACGTGTGTGGCTGATGGGAAGATGTTTCCATCATGTCCTGGAGAGCAGGGCAGGAGGGTCAGGCTGGGGACACACGTGGAGGTGGTGGCTGTGGACTGGGACCATGTAGTGTTTTTCCAACTACAACCCAAGAAGGTGGGTTTGGCTTTTGGGACAGTGAGAAATTGTCTGGTGTTACATTGAGAACCTTTGAATTCCAACCCAGAAAGCCTCTGAATTCCAATGCTCCAGAGCCCAGACAGTGACTAATGGGCTCTTCAACAGGTGCTAATTTGAATTTACCTTGGGAAAAATACGTGAAGTGGAAGGCAATTAATCAGATAATGCAACATTTGACTAAATCCCTTCCTTGAACTCTTTGATCCATCCAATTACCAGCTACCAGGCTGCCTTGGAAAAATACCTTCAAACCTAACCTGAAAATCAGGAATTAGGACCCCAGTGCTCACAGCTGGGCCAACAAGGGGGGCAGCAGGTCTGTCACAGCCTGACCTGGCTGGGGCAGGAGGAGGGACTGCTACTCCTGAAGGTCACTCAGCAGTGCTGTGTCCCAGGCAGCTCCAGGGGACACCCAAATCTCCACAGAAATGGTTCTTCAGTGTGAGGATTCCCCACATACACGTGCAAGGAGTAAATCTGAGTGCACTGTCTTGTGAGTGAATTTATTAGAATCATGGAATCATGGATTGGTTTGGGTTGGAACGGACCTTGAAGTTCATCCTGTTCCACCCCTCTGCCATGGGCAGGGACACCTTCCACCAGACCACATTGCTCAGAGGAGCAACCTGGCAAAATGACAGAGGAGCCCAAGAGCAGGGACAGGAAGGTCACTCCCAGCTTATGCTGTCCCAGTGGGGAGGAAAAAGGAGCCATTTACATGATTTTACAAATCTGTGCCTTACAAAGCCAGGGCATCCCTGAGTGCTTACAAATGGTTGCAGTGAGTGAGAAGAGGCCCTGCAGTCAGAGCTCTTTGAGACAGTGCCAGGCCATATGTGGCCAGCACCCTGCAGGACTCCTGGACAAGCTGTCCAGCCAACGAGCTCTGTCTCTAGAGCCAAATTTGCAGCCTGTGCCTCTCTGCCAGCAGACACCTGAAACACTTGGCCCCCTTCCTCTGATTCAGTCTGCATTGCATCATCATTGACAGGCAAATCATAGAACCAGAACCTGGGTTGGGTGGGAAGGGACCTTAAAGCTCATCCCGTTCCACCCCTCTGCCATGGGCAGGGACACCTTCCACAGTCCCAGGTTGCTCCAAGCCCTGTCCAACCTGGCCTTGAAATGACTCCTACTGTCTTCCTTGGGTTAGAAGTTGTTCCCTGCTGGTGTGAGAGAAGAGAAGGTGCAGGAGAGGGCTGCTCCTTGAATACCCCCTCAAGACCAGGGGGCTGGCCTTGAATACTCAGCAGCAAAATCACTTGACTATCAAGAATAACCCTGGAGTGTCTGGGTTGGGGTGCTGGGATGGGACTCACTGCACAGACTGCAGGGACAGGACACTGTGAGAGTGCAGGGCTGGGTTTTCAGTAAATCAACACTCTCCCCAAATTGTAGGGCAGGGTCAGGTTGGATCTCAGCAAAAGGTTCTTCCCCCAGAGGGTGGTTGGCACTGCCCAGGCTCCCCAGGGCAGTGGGCACAGCCCCAAGGCTGCCAGAGCTGCAGGAGGGTTTGGATGATCCTCTGGGGCACAGGGGGTGACTCTTGGGGCTGGGCCTGTGCAGGGCTGAGGGTTGGACTGGATGATCCTTGTGGGTCTCTTCCAACTCATCATATCCTGGGAGTCTGTGCCCAGCCTCTGCTTTGCAATGGCTGCACCATCGTGCCCTGGGAGCAGAGATGGGAAACTCTCAGTCTCAGGAGCAGCTGAACTCAACCAGGTCCTGAGATATTTTGGTTCCTCTCCCTCTTCACCTGAAGCACAAATGCACTCCTTCCTACCAACAAACTTGCACACAAAGGTGGCACCAAGGGGGTTGTGCTCTGTGGAAACCAGCCCAGCCTGGGGGACAGAGGGAGCTGGTGGGTGACCTCTCTGCAGTAAACTGATGTAAACAGCCTGAGGGGCCTCAGTTATTGGAGGAGATTAAACCAAAGCCTAAGCCAGATTCCCCTGGTGGTAAAGCTTTTCCAGCACAGTTGGCTGATTCTCTATATTTTTAAAGCCAGCTCTGCATGTCCCCAGCCCAAGCTTTCTAAAACATGGGCAGATCAGAGAGACCACCTCATCTTCATCCCCATCCACCATTCCCAGGCAGTCCTCATTTACCACCCACTCCTTGGAGACTCCAGTAAAAGCAGCTCTTGAAGCCCATGAAGGGGATGTTTCTGTGCAAACACAGCCACTGAGAAAGGCTGGTAAATGCCTCTTTATTTCCCTCTCAGCAGGCAGCTCAATTTGTCTCTAATGAGCACGAACACAGTCTCCTGCCATCACTCACTGCAATTACTCCGGACTCACTGACTGCACATAGAGAGTTGGGGTATCCAGGGAGCTGCTGGGATATCCAGGGAACTGCTGGGATATCCAGGGAGCAGCCTGTGCCACAGCAGAGCCTCAGTGGCAGCTCCTGATGGAGTCACTCAATGGCTGAATGTGACACAGCAACCAGGTCATGGGGTGGGGACATTGAATATTGGGGCAGTTTGGGGGGACACAATGGAAGGAAGATCTGAGGCCATTAGAGAGTGTCCAAAGGAGAGAACGAGGATGGGGAAGGGCCTTGATTTGAAGGTGTGTGAGGACACTGAGGGCACTTGGTGTGTTCAGCTGGAGCAGAGGAGACTGAGGGGAGAGCTCAGTGCAGTTCCAACTCCCTGGGCAGGGGCAGAGGAGGGGCAGGACTGAGCTCTGCTCTGGGGGGACCAGGGACAGCACCCAGGGAAGGGCTGGAGCTGTGTCAGGGCAGGGGCAGGTTGGATCTCAGGGAAAGGTTCTTCCCCCAGAGGGTGGTTGGCACTGCCCAGGCTCCCCAGGGCAGTGGGCACAGCCCCAAGGCTGCCAGAGCTGCAGGAGGGTTTGGATGATCCTCTGGGGCACAGGGGGTGACTCTTGGGGCTGGGCCTGTGCAGGGCTGAGGGTTGGACTGGATGATCCTTGTAGGCCCCTTTCAGCTCAGTACATCTTGGGATTTTGGGATTCTGTGATTTCAAGTTTCTGTCCTTGGGGGAATGAGTTCCCCTTCAGCTTGAAGCACCAGTGGCAGGATTTGGCTGCTGCAGCTGCACTGCTGGGTAAGCACAGGTTGCCATAGGGTGGAGAGACAAGCTGGGGCCCTGAACTGGCAGCTCTTCCCTTCATGGAGCCTACACAGATGTGCAGTAGGTTTTGGGATGCAGCTCAGCCCCATGTTTTCTGTGGCAGAAGAAATCACTGGCCCTGGGCACTGGTGGACAGGCATCTGTCCCTCTTTGCTTAAGATTTCCACAGGCTTTTGGACAATTCCTGCAGGGACACTGCCTCGAGGTTCCCAGAGAACTGATAACGAGAGTTTGGGGAGCTTTCACTGGGCATTGTGCAAATCCAGGACAGCATCCAACCATTAACCCCACAGACAGTCCTGGGCTGAGTGTGTGCTGAGCTGAGCAGGCTTCTGTCCAGTCACACAATCAAAGAAATGCTCAGAGACAACACTTTTGTGCATTTCAGAGGTGTTCACATTGGGATCTTCAGATGGTCTAAAAGTCAGTTCCACTTAAGTAAAAATAACATTTGTTCATTTAAAACCTTCTCCAAATATAAAAATAAACACATGTAAATAAGAAAACAGTTGGAGTTCCCACCCAGCCTGCTCTAATCCCATCTCACAAACAAGGGATATAAAGTTTCATGCATCCTTTTCACAGGTCAGGCAAGGGGCTGCACTGACAATCCCTGTTCTTTGTTATCCTACTGCTTGGACTATTTTCTCTGACTCTCTCTACACACCAAAAAAGGCACAGTTAAAACTTGGTGAAAACTGCATTTCTCTTTTTCTGAAGTGCTTGGTTTTATGGAATAGGGGAGTGAACTACAGGTGTGAATTTGCCTTCAGCCCTGACCTGAGCACAACACAACAGGTTAACCCAGCCCTCCTGCCTGAGATTCTGCCTCTTAGAGAACTGCATCAGGGATCCAAAGAATCCTAAATTAGTCTTAATATTTATGATGGGCTTCAAAGGAGGTGGAGCAGAGCAGCTCCATATCAAAGGTGGCTGGTTTTACAAGAAGGCTCCTTGCAGAAGATCCCATAATTGAGGCCACAGTAATTGGAGCAGGGTAATAATTTCTTGGTAGGATGGTGACTGGGTGAACAGTGCAGGGCTTTTGTTACTAATTAGATTCTGGTCTGAAGAGTGATATCCCAGAATTTCAAAGCTCCTCTGTTGGTTTCTGTGCTTGTTTTGCCTGTGCTGTGCTCTGGTGTTGCCATAGCAGGCAGGGTTTGGGTGATGTGGCAGCATGTCCTACATGGAGAGACTCTCTTCCACGTGGTTATACCCAAACTTTACTTAGGGTGACATTTTTCAGGAAAGATTCGTCATCAAACTGAAAAGCCAGGAGCTGACATGAGAAAAATAGGGGAGGATTGGGAGGTGAAGATGGGATTGAATTTAAGGAGGATTTATTAAAAAGAATGAAACTGAAGTGATTCTGTATGATTACACAGAGCCCAAAAACATCTAGGGAATACCAAAAAGAACCACAAAATAGCAGAATATGCTGGGTTGGAAGGGACCCACAAGGATCATCAAGTCCAACCCTCAGCCCTGCACAGGCCCAGCCCCAAGAGTCACCCCCTGTGCCCCAGAGGATCATCCAAACCCTCCTGCAGCTCTGGCAGCCTTGGGGCTGTGCCCACTGCCCTGGGGAGCCTGTTGCAGCAGTCTGAGGATCCATTCCATGAGTGCAGATCCCATTTGCTGTGACCCCATCTCCTCACTGCACAAACAGACCTTCCCCTGGACAGCCCTGGGCTGGAGGGACACTGTTGGCTGCAGAGCCCTACCTCAAATCCAGGAGCAGTTTTGGGCATGGCCAAGAGCTGCTGGCTGGTGTTGGATCATGGGCACAAGGCTGCCTGGGAGTTCAGCTCTGTGTCTCCATCACACACAAAAGACTTACTGATCCTGTGCCTCATTTCCTGGGTAAGGTGGCACCTGATTTGCAGGAATACTCCAAATTCAGATCTGCAGATTCTCCTTTAAGCCCAGAGGTGCTGTATGATGGTAAATCTTCTAAAAATCAGTTCCTTTTGTAAACCCAACCCTCATGTCTTGCCTCCCCAGACCTCAGTTCTTTGTCTGAACAATGAGAATGACACCAGCCCTTCATCTGGGTGTCTGGAGGTAAACTTGACTCTCCACAGCCTCATCTGTGCTGCTGATGAATGCCATGGAAAAGGCTTCGGGAAGTGAGTCATCCCTGAAATGTGGACAGTTGAAAAGACATCCTCTCTCAGGGCTGGGTGTTTGCCTCTCATGTGCTGTGAATGCCAGGCTGGTCAGTAAGAAGGACAGTAGTGGATGGCATTGCTCCACCAGAGAGCACTGAGTCTGTTCAGGACAGACAGTGACACAGGACCTGCATAAGATAGGGGGCAACAAGGGGCTTATTTCCCAGGACTTCAGAGACAGCAAATCAGCCCAGAGACCTTTACCCAGAAGGCACAAGCCTCCACTATTTTAGATAAAGATGGTCACCATCATCATTCTTAGGTTACAAGATGTGCCTCTGCCCCACAGACACAGCAGGACACCCAGAGGGGGAGAGGAACAGTTCAGGCACCAGGATCACAAGGGATTGTAGCCAAGAGTGGTGCTGGTCAACAGGGGCTGAACATGAGCCCAGGGGGGCAGGAGGCCAAAGGCCCCTGGGCTGTGCCAGCCATGGGGTGTCCCAGGCCCAGGGCAGGGACTGTCCCTGTGCTGGCACTGCTGAGGCACCTCCAGGGCTGGGGCAGCTCTGGCACCTCAGACAGGAGAGACACTGAGGGGCTGGAGCGTGTGCAGGGAAGGGAAGGGAGCTGGGAAGGGGCTGGAGCAGCAGGAGCAGCTGAGGGAGCTGGGGGGGCTCAGCCTGGAGAAAAGGAGGCTCAGGGGGGACCTTCTGGCTCTGCAACTCCCTGACAGGAGGGGGGAGCTGGGGGGGGTCGGGCTCTGCTCCCAGGGAACAAGGGACAGGAGGAGAGGGAATGGCCTCAAGCTGCATTAGCCAAGATTTAGGTTGGATATTAGGAAAATGTTCTTCATGGAAAGGCTGATCAAGCCCTGCCACAGCTGCCCAGGGCAGTGATGGAGTCTCCATCTCTGCAGGGAGTTAAAAGCAGTGTGGATGTGGCACATGGGGACATGGGGCAGGGGTGGCCTTGGCAGTGCTGGGGGAATGATTGTACTTGATGTTTTAAGGGTCTTTTCCAACCTAAACAATTCTATAATTCTGTGACTGTGTCTTGTATTGGAGACACTCAGCTTCCCTGGTAGAAGGTTTGTCAGGGAGCAGCTGCCAGCCTTGTGTGCTGTGAGAGTGTCTGAGTCCCACAGTGACACCCCTCCTGCTGCCCTAGAAAGCTGTGTGCACCAGAGCAGTCCCCTTCTCGTTAAAGGCCAGTAATGAGGCAAAAAACCCTGAATGCTGGATTTAATTAGTCCAAAAAGACCATATGGCTGAGCCTGTGATCCAGGTGTGCTCAGTGCCTGGGACCAGGGGCCAGCACAGGAGCAGCAGGTTGGTTGGTAGGGTCAAATAGGCTTTACATTATCAGGTGCTTGTGTGGTGAGACACAACCCTCAGTGTCCTGAAAATGTGGCCCAGTTCTTCTTCTGCCACTTCCCACTGTGGCTTGGAATAGAAACCTGTGTGTGACATTTGAGTGTCCTTGGAGGACTCTCCAAATGAAGCAGTGCTGGATGTCACCTCCTGGCAGATCAGCCTGCACACCCCTCCTGACTGCCCAGCAGGGCTTGGTCTGCAAATCCCTGGGCTCTGTCACTGCTGGTGGTGGCAGGAACAGTGGTGGCAGGAACAGTGGTGGCAGGAACAGTGGTGACCAAAGGTGGCCACACACCTGTTCTCCCAACTCATATCCCAGGCTCCTTCAGCCTCCTCCTGCTGTCACTGCCACAGCAGAGGGTGAAGTCAAGGCCCAGTGTGTTCAGGACAGCTGGAGTAGGAGAATACTTCTTGCTGGGGAAACCCTTGGGATCTGGGTGATCCACCCATCCAGCTGGAGAGAAAGTACAGGCCTGGGAGACTGCTGGGGGAAGCTTGAACAGTGCAGTGTCATTCACCTTTTAAATATGGCAGAATTAGATGTGTCAACTGAGAAAAAATGTCCCTCTCTGGGTCTCCCCAGAGGACAATTGGTCTTAGACACCTGGCACAGCTGCACCAAGATATTGAACTGTCAGCTCTGGAAGCAGGGATGGAGGAATCCTGGCCTGGAAGGGCTGAGGCAGCTCCTGAGTTTTGCTACAGCCAAGCAGAATTTTGATCACTGCAGGCACTGACATGTAACTCTCCAGAATCACTGGACAGGGTCAGCTCCCAAGGAGCTCTTAGGCAGCAGTGGGACACGAAATCATCTGAATGAAACAGTGGTGGGCCCTGAGCTGACTTCTGACCTGATGCAGCCTTGTGTCGAGCAAGAAGAGGCAACAAGATGAGCAGCAAAACATTTGGGTGGTGAAATGGGCACATGCTGCAGATGACCTGGGAGATCTGTTCTCTCCCCTCCCCTGGATGCCCCTGTTCCACAACACCCCAGGAGTTCCTGCAAAGCTGGAGCTCTTTGTGCCCTTGGCAGAGGCTGAGCTTTGTGGGCAGCCCAAAGTTCAGACTGGAATAAATAAAAAGTGTTTCCCAAACCTAGAGGCAGAAAACAAGAGCTGCTACCTGACATTTCAACAAGGAGGGAAATGGGGAACTGCATCTTATTCCCAGTCTGCTCCTGACTCACTCTGTGAGTGGGGTGAGTCACTTCCAAAGGTCTCTCCTTCCAAAGTCCTCCCTGCTCTGCAGGGAATGGTAATGCACCTGGAAGCTCTTCCAAGCTCCATTCATTATTAAATGCCTTTAAGTGTGTTACAGCCTGGGAGGAAATGCCTTGTGGACACAGAACTCTGCTCTGTGGGCAGAAAATATACCCAGGTTTGAATGGAACTTCAACCCCCAGAAGGACTCACTGAGCTGTGGGTTTTGACTATGAAAATAGCTGAGAGAAAGGTGGTTTCCTGTTTAGAGAATTACTGTAGCAATAAGACTTGGTGTTGGCAGCCATCCAGCATTTATTGCAGTGGGAAACAATCCTCATTTTGTATCTCCTTAATATTTGTTCCAGGGACACTCACCTGGCTTCAGCTCTCAGCAGCTGCTCCTTCTGAGCCTGGATTAAAAAGGTTTTTAACACCCCACACTTTTCACCCCCTAAAAGTGCTTATACCTGGTGACCATGTCACCTCAGAGCCTCTCACTTGAGCTGAAATGCTGAGCTCTGTAAAAATGTCAAAAACTCAGTTTGGAGTTGGGCTGTTTCTCCACCAGGACATCCACAGCCACCCCAGCAGCTCTGCTGCAGGTCCTGCAGGTCTGACAGAACTTGTGGTGTTAGGGCACCTCCTGTTTAAAGGTCCCAGCCCACCCTTGGCTCAGAATTTCCCTCTTTTATTGCTTTTTGCATCCGAAACCCTCTGTGTTCTGCAACTTTTAGCAGTGACCATTTCATCCTTATTTCTGGGTCACTGAGCTCAATGTTCTAAAGCACGTGGCCTTGTCCTAAGTTCTGCCAAACATCACTTGCAGTGGCTCTTCAGAGGGTAAAACCCACCCTGAGCTCTGCCAGTTCCCCTCTGCTGCAGCCCTTCAACCCCAACTCTCTCAAGGATGTGCAGTGACACAAATCCCCCTCAGATTATCCAGCAGCACAAGATCCAGTGCTGCAGAAAAGGCAAAACACCTTGCACATACCCATCATCCTGCAGCCCAAATTGTGAGGACGTTAGAGAATTGATTTGGGGTTGTTTGACAACATTGCTTTTTTTAAACCCCTGCTGACAGGTGTTAATTATCCTGTAATCCTTTAATTCTTCACCATTTTCCAACACCTTTCCAAGGCAGCTGGGAGCAGTGCTAATCCTTGGGTTTAGGAAACATTCCTGTGTGTTTTGCTGAAGGCCAGGAAGAGTGGGAGAGCTGCTGGGAAGATGTGATTGATGGAGTTTTGACTTCTGTCATTGACTCCAACGGCATCCTTGGGGTCTCCCAGCGTTTTACTGGATTTGGCCTTTCAAGCAGTGGGCACCATCCTGTCTAATTTCACATGTGAGGATCCTGAGCCTTCCTGGCTGGAGGAATTGCTGCTTTTCTAATGGAATGTTTTGGCTCTGTGCAGCTCTGGCTCTGTGCCAGCACTGGTGTGACCAGGTGACACCAGGACCCTGCTGTGGGAGGTGACACCAGGACCCTGCTCTGGGACGTGTGGCCGAGCTGTGTCCTCCAAGGAGAAGAAATGGCTGACAAAACCCAGCCTCAGTGCTCCTCAGGTGGCCCCACACTCACACCAGCATTCCAGTCCTTCCACATAAAGGTCTTTCCTTTTCTTGCCCAGAGCTGGTCCTGCCCTTTCTGGGCTCTGTTCCCCCAGGCAGGGGATCCACTGGGACCTGCTCAGCCTGCCCTGGTCCCCCAGAGGGTGAGGTGGGACCTTCCTCAGGCAGTGTGGGGATGGGCCTTGTTCCAGCTGAGCCTGGGAGATCCCAGCTGCACCACCCAGGGACAGGTACTGGTGGTGACAGACTGGGCTGGGCCGGGCCAAGGGCTCATCCTCTTTGGTGACATCCACCAAAGTGTCCCTCCAGTCACAGGGAGCCATACCCTGCATGCAGGGACCCCCTCAGGGGGTGCCCAGGCCAGCTGAGCCACCTTGGGCCACCAGCAGAGAAGCTGCAGAGGTCACTTGGTGGGGCCACTGGGGATGGACTGAGTGAATGTTGGTCACCAAAGTGTGAGCTTTGCACTCAAGTACTGAATTCAATTATTACAGGGATTGGAAACAGTGGGATTCACTGTCTTTTGTGGTAAGAATTGGTCCCAGTTTCATCTCAGTCATCACTGACTCTCAACACTAAAAATCCTGCTGTTCTCTTCAATACCTTTTATGGGAAGTGGAGAAATCAGCTAATTCCCCGTTGCTCCATCCCCACTTATTAGTGCCACAAAGAATTGGGTAATTATGAATAGAACTGCCAGGCAAAATGAAACTTCTCCCTTAAAAATGCATTTTAATTAACTCTGCTGGGTTCATGAGTTTCTCAGGCAGTGCTGGTTGTGCCTCACTGACTGAGCTCTGCTCACACAGGCTCAGAAGACCACAAGCTTGGCCAAAGGGCTACAGAAGGGCCTTGTCTTCCCACTGGACCTGCTCTGGAAGATGATCGTGGGGTATTACTCCTCAAAGCTTCTTCAGTCTACTAAAGCTGAGCAGCAAAGCAACCGAAATATAGAGAATAACAGAGTGGGTTGGCCTGGAAGGGACATTAAAGCCCATCCAGTCCTCCCCTCTGCAGGGGGACACCTTCCACTGTCCCACGTTGCTCCAAGCCCTGTCCAACCTGGCCTTGGACACTTCCAGGGATGGGGCAGCCACAGCTTCTCTGGACAACCTCAGGGCCTCCCCACCCTCCCAGGGAAGGATTTCTTCCCAATATCCTGTCTAACCCTTCCTTCTGTGATTTTGAAGCCATTCCTCCTGTCCCTCCAGGTCCTTGTAAATAGTCTCTCCCCATCTTTCTTGTCATGTCTGGATGACATCTCCCTTCAGGTATTGGATACCAGGTCATCCTGGAGTTTCTTCTTTTCCAGTCTACCCAATCCCATTATCCCTGAGCAAAGAGCAGAGCTTGGGGCTTGGTAGGTGAGTGGTGGAGATGCCAGAGCCTCTGCAGCACACCAAGGCAGCAGGGGAAAGGACCTGTGGTGTGTCAGCCCGGGGATGACATGGCAGCAGAACTCCTGTGACCCTCAGTGCCAGAGCTGCCAGGTGGCAGAGAAGGGACAGGGGCAGAGATGTGGCACAACTGGGGGAGAAGAGCTTCTCCCAAAGCCCTGCAGTGCAAGGAGGGGCTGTGAGGGAAGCAGTGCCCTCCCTGCACCCCAGAGCTGTGCTGGGAAAGGGCACTGATGCCTCAGCAGTTTTATTTCCAGCAATCCTTCCCAATTCCCAGCTCTCCCGTTTTTCCCTGTAAGCAAATCCTCACAATACTGAAGGCAAATGAATGTGAAAAGGGAAATATTAAATTTTACTCTTCCATCACAAAAGGCAAGAGAAAACCCCCACCACATTTCCCAGGCAGCCAGAATAGGAAGGAGCCCCAGATTCAGAGCTGGGACAAATGAAAACCCAGTTTGACCCTCTGGTAGCACCGGGGGCTGTTCAGTCAGACACACAAATGTCTCCTCAGCACATCTTGGAAGGATGTTGGGAAACTCCTGTGTGTTCAAGAGCAAAGCAAAGCCCGTGTTGAAGCCTCCAGACATTCCACAAGTTCCAGCTTTGCAATTCAAGGCAAGGATGGAGAGAATATCACAGCTTATGGATGCAAACTTAGAGAAGGGCAACTTTAAAATAAAATCTTAAAGGCTTGCAAGACAGAATTTTACAGCAAATAGTAATGCCTTGTTTCTTCCCTGCTTCTTTTCTGGCTTGATGGTTAAATGCAGTAAATAAATACATAAAAATAATGACTCTTGCAGACCTTGCAGCATTCATTTTAATAGATGCTATTTAACTACACACAGAATCACAGATATCTACCTTTCAAACGCTGGTTACAAATACTGGGAAGGCTGCCAAGAAAATGGCTTTTATTCCCCCCCAATAGATATCAAAAAGAAACAATTTCTATGTTGAAATTGCCTTTATTTTTTAATCCATAAATATTTGTTACTGACAAAAGTGGAAAAATCCTTAAGACTCTAAATTTTACTAAACTGATAATATTTTTGTTTACAGTACATACAGAATGTGCTTTTACAGGTAAGTATAACAACAAGAATAATACAGAGAAAAACAGTCAAATACTGCTCATCTTGAAGCCTGTTTAATGGTTAACCAAGAATCTGTGCAAATTACAGATACAAATGTACTTCCTCTTCAGTACTACTGTATAATAAACATGGAATCCATAAACTGGGCTAAAGCACAAAAATATCCACTTAACCCCTCTTAGGAAATATTGTCCCCCGAAACTAAAAATATTACAGTAAGAAGTGTCTTTCTCAGAGCCAAGAAATTCTTGCTACAAAAATGTCTGAGCGGTTTGCAGGGGGGCACAGGGGGCAGAGGGTCAGGGGAGCAGTGGGATGGAGACCTCCCGGACATCGTGTGGCCATGGAGACACGGGGTGCTGAGGGCACAGCTCTCGCTCACATCGACACCACCACACCCAACAGGGACCATCCAGCTCCCCCCTCACCCCTGGGCTGCCACAGGGGCTTTCCCAGCTGGTTTTGGTGAGGGCACCCCAAGAGCCGACTCTGGGAGCTGGGAATGCTCCCTTCTCCCATCTGCTGATGGACAGCACAAAGTGGCTGCTCTTTGAGGAGCAGCCCCAGCACAACCTTATTGCTACAACACTTGGTATGAAAATATTTAAGCCCCTTTCTCACATATTCCCCCTACTTTTCACTCATTGGAAATATACCCCGACAGGAGACCTGTACGTGTGGGATATATTTCAGCAGAGTCCCTCCTTCCACATGAACACTAAATCTGAACCAAAACCAACACAAGCTGTTTCTGCATCACATGAACTGAAGATGGCAAATTGATCACAAAGCAGAACACGTATTTCAAACACAATTGAAGTCACCCTGTTTCATGATGAGTTTGTTTGCAGTGGTGGAAGAACATGAAGACATGTCCCATCTCCCAGGAACTGGCCATCTCTTACAAAAAGTGTGCCAGGTGCTTGCAGATTCCTGGTGGGAATGCCTCTGATGGACACAGGAACAGAAGGATGCATGCAGGAAGCCCAGGTTCATGGGACCAGCTTTGCAGCCAGCCAGAACAGCAGACAGAAATGAAATCTAGGCCAGGAAAGGAGGGCTTGCTCCCAGAAAACTGTCCCTGTTTCTTCCCACCCGCTCCCATATCCAAACAACAGATCATTGTTTATAAAAGGAACATTAAAACATTGAAAAATATTTCATTTTTCCTTAAAACACGAGTCACTGGCATTAGAAGACTTTTTATGACAAAAATCTGTTCCATGTGGTGCTCTGTACGGTTCATTAAAAATAGTTTGCCACATTTCAAAGAGTGATTCAATGCAGTTTGAAGCTTAGATTGCTACAGGGTCAGTCAGAATTATTGATTGCATTTTGCAGTGTGTATGTGGATATATATTTGTGTCCATATACATACACATACATGAGCTTGGTGTATAAACCCCGGGGCAGAGCACTGGCTTTTGTTGCTGCTCAGGGAATGCAAATAATGATCAGTTTTTAGGAAATAATATAAACTTTTCTATACCCTGTCCCCTGGTCCTTGCACATGCACTCAGGGAACTGGACACTCCACAGGGGTGTTTCCACCTGTGGGTTGAAGAAAAAGCTCAATTCTTCAGAGTATATTGGATCAATCAAGGCAGGTTCTATTTCACTGTCCAGAGGAATGTGGCTGCTTCCTCCCTTTCTCCTGAGTGCAGGATGTTGTGGTGACTCAGACATGAGGAGGAGAAAGCAGAGAGGTGACAGCACCCCTTGGAGCTGTGCCTGCCAGGGACCCTGGCCAGAAGGAGAGCAATGGGAAATCTGGGATGTGGCATCTCCCCACCCCAGCACTCCCTTTCTGGGCAGACAGGATTTTAATACATCACACACGATGTGTCAGGACCTCGACAAACAATAGTCATAAAAACACTTTGCTGCTCTACAGTTTCTGTTGTGAGAGGCTCTCAAAGCCCTTCAGATCATGGTCTGAACCCTCTGTGGAATTGGAAGGTGTTCCCATTATCATCACAGGGAACTGAAGTGCTGGGACCAGGCTGTGGGACATGACACCCGGTCCCAGAGCAAGTGTTTGTTCAGTGACAAACTCCCAGAGTGAGGAATAAGGAAAAAAAGTAACCAAAGAGCACCTGTGTGTGCTGGAACATCACTGCCCCATCTACCAACCCAGCCTAACACATAAAGCAAGCCATGGCAACACAGGGTGCCCAGGTGGTATCAAGGGCATTGTTGCTTTCCAAGAAAATTTGCTGCAAACTTTCTGTGGTGGTGGCAGAGTCCCTGAAGAGATTTGGCCCCAAAAGGATGGGACACATCAGCCTAAAACAATTGAGTTGGTGGAAAAGACAAGGAAATGGGGCTTAATTTTCTTTGGAGGGTTATTGCCCAGGTAGGACACATTGGCAGAGGGCTTGGTGGTATTTGCCAGGCAGAAAGAGAAGACACCAAGGTCAAATGACACAGGCACAGCTCAGCATCTGCGTGGGCTGCTTGAGGGAATAATTCCCAAATTTGCATCTGGTCCAGCAACTTCTTAGGTCACAAATGTAACATTTAGACAAGGACTAGAGCTTGAGACAGGCAGCTATGGGAATGGAAAGAGAGGAGTGTTCACCTACCCATGGCCTCACACTGTCACCTCTGCTCCTCTGGCTCTGCCACCACAGCTCCTGCAGACTCTGGGCCTCTCCTCTCCTACAGTGTTCACATCTCCCTGCCTGAAGAGGGGAAATCCTGGCCTTTCTTGGGCCAAGAGTGCATGGAAGAGCCCCAGAACCTCAGCAGGGACTGACTCCCCATCAGCCCTGTTAGTGTCTCTTGTCCTCACAAGAGTCACAAACTGGTCTGTGGGAGGGTCAGCAAAGGGCAATATTGTCACAAGAATTGTCTGCTGGGGGGAAACATCCAGTGAGTGAGCTGAGGAGCTTGGAGGTAGTCAGGGGAGAGTGGTGTCCCTCAAGGGAAGGGTCAGGAGAGGAGCTGTGAGCCTTTTCTCTCTCGTCCCTCCCATGCCATGAACTGCCATTCTGATCCACAGACAGTTCTGGTTGTTGCCCAGAATGATTTTGCCCAATGATTTTGCCAAATCTGAACCATGGAGATTGTTATTTATTCCTTCCCAGCTCAGTTTCCGTCAAACAAAGCCCCAGCACCTCACTGATGGATCCTTCTCAGCACAGTCTCCATCTGATGGGGCAGAATAAAGCTCTGGAACTCATACCAGCAGACCCAGGACAGTCTGGGAAAGAGAGAGGCCACCCCACCAAGGCCTGCCTCTAAATCCCACTGGGGTAAGTGCTCCTCCTGCCTACCCTGACAAACCTGGTGCTGCATCAGAAACCTCCACAGGAGACTCAGAAACCTGCACAGGAGACTCAAGCTCCCAACCTGCAACCATTGCAACCATTGTTTGCTACAGGACTCGGGATGTGTAGCTGGGAACATCATTAAGGCCAGGAGGCAGAAGGAGTTCAAGGGGAGGGACCAGGGCAGAGCTCAGTTCAGTGAAGTTTAATGTAGGAAAAGACTTCATTGGAAATGCAGGAAGTGAGAAGTGTCCAGGGATGTTCTTACAGCCTGAATGAGTTGTGTCACCCAGAGGAGGGAACGTGGCCACTGCTGGGACGGGCAGAGTGGACAGCACGTGGTGGGACCCCCAGGGCACAGAACAGACAGGGTCCAGCACCAGGAGTTACAGCACTGGGTCTGGCTGGGCTTCCAAACCTCTGAGACCCTTTCCTGGCCACAGAAGTGTGTTCTGATGTGAGTTAGTTCTAAAGAATTTGATAGGAACACAAATAAAAGGGAAAAAAATAATAATGCAAAACCAAATCCAAATCCAACAAAACAAAAACCAAATTAAAACAAAACAACCAACCAACCAAACCAAACCAAACCAAAACAAAAAACCAAAGCAAAGCCCAATCTGGCTGGAAAGCCAAGGATAAAACACTCACAAATTCTGGACCCACGAGTCTCTGTTTTAAAGATTTTACAAATATACAGTATCTAATTAGCATTATATCAGATATACAACATGCCCATTAATTATAATTATGCTGGATATATAATTTATACGCATGAAATGTAACTGTCTTCATGGTTAGGATTGGTACTCAGTGGAATTGGAATTTGGAAGGTTTTCTTGGGAGGCCATCACATGGAGAGAAAATCACGAGATGTTACCGACCTGCTTTTGGGCAGAGAGACACCCCCAGCCTTGTGCTCCTGCTGAGGGCTGGGGAAAGATTTGCTACATAAGGAGTTCTGGGTGGTAACTGAGAGGAGAAAACATGTTCAGAAACAGGGGACCTGGGCTGGTGGAAAATGCTGTCAGGAAAAGATCCTGGGGAGAGATCCAGGCTCAGGGGCAGGGTGTGGGACCTCCCCAGCACAGCTCAGCAGGGCGAAGCTGAACCACTTCTGGTGCTTTAGGTTCAGCAGTGGCAAGAAGCTGGAGGAAGAGAAACCCTGTTCCTCCTTCCTATTTACATGTTGGAGACACCAAGATATTAGAATGAGTGGAGGAAAGGGTCTAACAAGCATTTCAGCGTATTTGTGCTTATTGAACACATCAACCCCACTACTTCCTACACTGAGAGAGCAGGCGATTTGTAGGCACTAGTATGTTTGTATCTTATGAGTATATTTAATATAAACTAAAAGTTTATTTCTCAGCCAGGCTATTCTTGTCCCTAGATCTGCCAGTCCCCAAGGAAAGTCTGCCCTTGAACTGGCTCCAAGGGTGACAAGGAACAGATGTGTGGGTGCTGACTGGTGTCGAGCAGCCTGGGGGTGACCCCCAGCAGCCAGAACTTCCCTCCTTGCTACAGAAAGGCCAAACATGAGGACAAGCCCCTTCCTGACAGATGGGGTGCTGTGTTTCCTCCTCTCTACCTCGGGCTGCATGGGACTGCTTCTACCTGGAGCAACCGAAAAGTCCTAAATTCATGGGAACAATGAGATGGTACAGGTGAGCCCTTAGAAGGAGCCATCGATTGCTATGGCTTTCTTTGACAGAAACTGATGCACACCAGGAAAATCTCCTCTATTATCCCTCACTATTGCCTGTTGGCTTGCTTGGGTTCTTCTCATGTCACCGATGAAGGGGGTGGCTTTAAAAACAACGTGGATGGGACTGTCAGAGAAGTCTTTGCAGACACTGAGTTATAGAGGTTACCTTGGCCTATAAGGCCACTGCAGTGTGGGGCGCTGTGGCCACCCCAGTCCTTACAGAGTATGTACAAGGCCCGAGGTCCTATCACACAGTCACCTCAGTCTTGCTGGCGGTGCGATAGTGGTGGTGGTGGCCGGGGATGTAATGCAGTTGCTCCACGGTGTTGTGGCGGCGCGAGGCGAAGGCCTGGCGCTTGGCCGAGGTGGGGGTCATCCCCAGAGTGTTGTACAAGTTATTTGAGGCACTGGGATGGGAGTGCATTTTTGACATCCTGTAGCGATCCAAGACCGGTGTGGACACAAAGACATCCGTGTGGGACAGTGCCCGGGACATGGACTGCTCGGGGTACCCCGAGCACTCCGGGGACAGCAGCGGGTCCTGCGAGTGCAGGCGCTCGGCTGACAGCAGCTGCTCGTCGGAGAGGATCCGTTCATAGGACATGCTGAACTCCTCGGGCATGATCCTCTCAGGGGACAGCACCCTGTCCTGGGACATGGCCCGGATGGGGCGGCGGGGCCTGTCCCGGTGGTTGGTCTGTTGGGACATCTTGATGACATTGATGGGGAGCGTTCCCCGCGCCGCCAGGTCGGGCAGGTGCCTCCTCCTCATGTAGTACTCGTCAGCCTCCTTGTCAGCTGTGGGGAGGGAAAGGCAGCCATTAGGAATATCACAGTGCTGTTCCGCAGGGGGAAAAGGGGCTGCGCACAGCACACAGCCCTGGAGCAGCCTCCTGGAGACACCTCAGGGGCCATCAACCACCCACGTCAGGTGCTGCCTGTCAGAGAGACCCCAGCCCTGTGTGGGTTGTGCCACCACAGGCCTGTGGCAGAGGAAGGAGTTTGAATTACCTGGGGATGGGGGGAGTCCCTGTGCAAACACCCACCTTCTGGCACCATGAAACAACAGATCCCATGTGCCATCGAGGCCAGGCCTTGGCATGACGTGATTTACACAGAGGTGAGTTATGGAGAAATTTCCAAATGTCACCTTCACAATACACTTCTAAAGCAAGGACAAGGCAGGTGAGCTGAGCAGGAAAGTCCCTGATGTGAGGAAATGCACAGCTTATCTCTATCCTTAGACATGGATGTTCCCTGGAGTCCATGAGTGGTGTTATCATGTTTTAATTACTGTTTTTGAATATTTGTAAATATGATCACACAACATATGGTTTCGGTTTCCATTTTCTCAGACACCTTTGTCGATAGAATTTTTCCTATGGAATGTTTTTTGCTCAGTTTTCTGTTTCTGCATCTTAAGTGATCTCTTTTGCTCAGAAACTCATCACAGCCCCACACACACTCACCCTCCTCTCCTTGTCTTTCAGAGAAACACTAGAGACTCAGAGAAGGTGTTGGCTCCTGCAGCTGTACCATGTTAGATCACTTCAATCCTACAGCTGGAATGACCTGATTCAACCAACTTTTAACAAAAAGAAGCAATTCCACTACTGTTTCAGATTTATTTTTTTTTAAACGACAAAACCACAAAAACTTCCCTTTGATGCCCATATGCTGGAAACTGGGATTACTTACCTGGAAGGATGCTTAGCAGCTCTTGGGCTTCAAGCCCAGTGGAGCCTGTAAGGAAATGTCATTAAGGCCAGGAGGTGGGAGGATTTGAGGGGAGGAAGAACTTCCCTGTGTGCCCATGGCAGCAGAAAGGTAAAGCACAGGACATCAGTCCCTCACAGAATGGTTCTGTCACAAGGAGAAGAGCACAACATTGGCCTCTGTCAGAGGCCAGGGGATGGAGGAATGTTTAATGCTCAACACTGATCATCTCTACGAGCCCCCTTCCTCATTTCTTTGTCTGAGATGTTTTCTTGGTGTGTCCAAAAGCACCTCCATCCTTTCTGGCTCCAGAAGACCTCAGAGTAAGCCCCATCCCAGACACCTGGCAGGCAGCCACCCTCTACTTGGAGAAGACAACACAACCCTCACTGGTGTGTAGGAAGGGCACTAGGCATGGACAGGTACAGCGTTTCTCCACCTTCCAGAGGAAACAAGCTTCTTGAGAAGTAACCTCACAGGAGCATCTTGGGATGGAGATCACAGAGCTGGGAACACACACACACACGACCCAGTGTGCACTTTCCCTACCAACTTGAGCCAAGTGTTGATCGGCAAAGACGTCCTGTCCTACACATCCTTGACCAGCTCCTGGGACCTGACATGAAATTCCTTTGGAAAGTCTTTTGCTTATAAGACAAGAATGATAAAGATATATGATAGTGATAATAAACAGGGACATCATTGATTTTCTTAGCTGAGTATTTCATTCTGTGGTAGGTGATGTGAGATGGGAAAGTATCAGATTGTGGAAGAGGAGAATTTCACATGCATGAAGATTCTGAAGGTTGGTTGAGTGACAAAAAGAGCAAAGCTCTGCTGCAGGACAGTCTGGGCAATCTGGAGGCAGGTAAGGGCCAAACCAAAACTTTCTGTAGGCATCCAACAGGCCTAGAAGTGAAACATGGGGGGAAATTTCCTCTCTTCTCTGAAACAGCCATAAATCTGTTGGTTTGATGCACCGTGTTGGCTGAGAGTTGAAGACAATTGTCTGGTGTCCCCTGAGGCAGAGCTCAGGTGGTAAATGGGGTGCTGACACCGTCCCAGAGATTTGCTCATGAAAATCACAAAATCTGCTGAGCTGGAAGGAATCCCCAAGGATCATCCAGTCCAACCCTCAGCCCTGCACAGGCCCAGCCCCAAGTGTCACCCCCTGTGCCCCAGAGGATCATCCAAACCCTCCTGCAGCTCTGGCAGCCTTGGGGCTGTGCCCACTGCCCTGGGGAGCCTGGGCAGTGCCAACCACCCTCTGGGGGAAGAACCTTTTGCTGAGATCCAACCTGCCCCTGCCCTGACACAGCTCCAGCCCTTCCCTGGCTGCTGTCCCTGGTCCCCCCAGAGCAGACCACAGTTACCCAATGGTGCCTGAATGTCTTCTCCAGCCCTGGAGAGCTGTCAGCACCCTGTACTGGATGATGTCACTTATGTGTGACACTCATCTCCTCTCCCACACATTCTCTTCACTGTTCCCTGGACCCTGCTCCTCATGGGGCTGTGCAGAGTCCAGAAGATCTGTGAGCAGGGTGGTTGGTTCCCATCTCAGCATACAAATTTACAAACTGAGAACATGTGCAAGGGCCTGTTGGCACCACTGCTGCTGCCAACCTCTTCTCTCCAGCCCACACACCACCAAGGCTGAGGTCATCCACAGCTCTCCTGCACTGACACACTTCCTGCTGCTGGGATTTGCTCTCCAGAGCACATATTGGAGGAATGAGTCCTTGTTTTTTGCAATCACAAACTTCTTGGAAGAATATCTCATTGCAAACATCAGACAGCATCTCCCCTGGCCTCAAACACTTGGGTCTTTAAAATCAGCTTTGAGGAAGCCTGAGAAGGACTGGGGAAATTCCATATGGCCATAGACAGTGTAGGCATTTTTATTCTCAAGTTTATTTCTATAGAAATGCCCCACTTTGTGTGCACAGGCTCAGCAGTGGTGCTTGGGGCTGGATGCAGAACAGGAACAAAGCAATTACAACTCTGGCACTTGGCCTCTGCTCTGGATGACAGGAGTTCCACTGGATTTGCCCAAGTGACTCTAAATAGATGTAATTAAAGCAGAGAACAACCCAAATGGAGATGTGCTTGGATGCCCACACCTGGCTGTGGTAATTGCCAGCAGGAGCTAAACCAGCTTCTGTGAGGTTTGCAGCATCTGAGGCTGCTTTAGTGAGGTGAATCAGCTGATGAGAAGTGAAGTCGTTCATTGCCAATTTAGATGAAACCCCAGCATTCTCTACACCTTAATTTTTTTTCCCATTAGTAGCATTAAGAATACCCTTTTTCCCCCTCTCCCATCCCATGTACAAGTTTGTACAGCCTTTTGCTGGCCATGGTTAAACCTTTTAGGGAGCTGATTTCATTTCAAAGGTTCTTCTAAGCTCACACAGGCTGTGCCCCCCATGATGCTGAGGGACATGTGTGGCTGTTGGCACAGTATTCTGGGAACATTTCCTGGTGTAGACACACTTCACATCTCTACATTAAAGGAACCAAAGCTGAAACAGCAGTTTGTCACGAACAACAAGCTGCTTTAAGCAGGCACCAGACAGACTTTTAACAGGCTGTTGCCTCTGAAAGGTGGTGTCAGTGTGAGCCAGTGGTGGAGAACGAAGCCTGCCAGGAGGCCAAGGTTCTGTATCACACACGTGCCTCAGTGCCAAGAGACAAGCTCAGCTCTGGAACCACAGCATTTGTGCACCCAGGGACAGCCAGGAACTAAACACAGCCCCAGGCTTTGGGGATTGGAGGCTCCAGTGGGTTGGGGTGGGAACTGGAGAAGTCTGGTTTCACAGTTGGCTAAAAACAAATTGTCGGTTGGAACAGAAATCACAGAATCACAGAATGGTTTGGGTTGGAAGGGACCTTAAAGATCAGCTCATGCCAAGGATCATCCTGCCATGGGCAGGGACACCTTCCAGTCTGATCCATCTCATCCTCGTTGTACTGGGACACTGAGGCTCTCATCCCACTGCCCCTTATCTTGTCATTGATATGGGAACAGACAATTGTAGTTTCAGAAAAAATAAAACTACCAATATGTTGCTCCATCAAGGATGTGCTTAAAAATTTAAAAAAAGTATATTCCAAAAGGCCAGAAATTGTGAGCAGACAAAAAGAAATCACTGGTGTATTGAAGGACAAAAATTTGGTGGTTTTTTTTTTTAAGTCAATCCCATTGTTCTGGGTTATCATTTGTGTGTTTTAAACATTTGGAAGTGGAAATCATAATTTCTGCACACTTTCTGAGCTTTTTTCATTGGTTTTGGTTGGTTTTTTTCTGCCCTGTCTTTCCTCCTTTGGCAGTTTCTAGAATGTTTCCCAGGGTTGGTCTCACCAAATTTCAGGAATATTTGAGTGCTTCAACTGCCTTGACTTTAGGATAAACTGATTTTCCTTTAGACTGCTTTTTTGGGTTTTTTTTACCTCCCATTTGGGGGGAGATCCCGAAAGCAGGGCTCTCTAGGCGCTCTTACTCACACATTACAGTTCAACATGTCTAAGAAATGCAGAACACAGCTCCTCTGACACTGGAATTAGAGAAACAAGGAACATTTTTGGTGATCTGGGAAGAGAATATGGAAAAGCCAAGGGTATTTTTCCTTCCTGTGGTAGCAGTTAACCTGGTGAAAATAGGTGCACATGTGTGTGTGTGAGAGGCCATTAGAGTAATTCCTTTGCTTTTCTTAAAGGTAATTCTTCTGTTTTTCTTTCTCTGCAGCTCCAACATATTCTCTCTTCAGGCTTGTACCTCTTGTTTTAATTGGCCTTAACATTTTGAAGCTGCCTAGTAATTTGTGAGGATTCTTTAGCCAACACCAAGTGGTTTAATATGCCTGAAAATATCACCTTCCTTCCTGACTGACCTTTCTCACTTAGCTGGAAAGAGCAATTCCATGGAGCTCTGGGCAGGATGGAATTAATAGGGCAGCTCTTGCTCAGCCAGGGGTTCCCACACCCACCCACCCCACCACTGCTTTTCTCACCTTCCAGGGCTGCCAGGGCACAGCTGGAGCAGGTCTTCCCATGGAGGGGGTACCCAGCCCCTCAGAGACCTTCCTACCTCTGGCAGCAAACCCAGAGATGGGTTTCCTGTTGTCTGTGCCTTGAAGGAAGAGCTGGGGAAGTTAAGAGCCCTGGGAGCAGAAAGATCCCATGGGACGTGGTTCTGAGTCAGAACAACCTGTTCCTACTGCTCCTAAAAGATCTGGAGCACATTCAAGCCTTTGCTTTGGAAGGAGGAGAAGCCACGGTGCTGCTTTCTCAGTCAAATGGCAGGAGAGGTGAGTGCCCAGAGCTGGGAAGCTCCTTCCTCAGTCCAGTCCCACTGCCCAGGGACACAGCAGGGACCTCACAGAGTCACAGAACATGCTGAGCTGGAAGGGATCCACAAGGATCATCCAGTCCAACCCTCAGCCCTGCACAGGCCCAGCCCCAAGAGTCACCCCCTGTGCCCCAGAGGATCATCCAAACCCTCCTGGAGCTCTGGCAGCCTTGGGGCTGTGCCCACTGCCCTGGGGAGCCTGGGCAGTGCCAACCACCCTCTGGGGGAAGAACCTTTTGCTGAGATCCAACCTGCCCCTGCCCTGACACAGCTCCAGCCCTTCCCTGGGTGCTGTCCCTGGTCCCCCCAGAGCAGAGCTCAGTCCTGCCCCTCCTCTGCCCCTGCCCAGGGAGTTGGAACTGCACTGAGCTCTCCCCTCAGTCTCCTCTGCTCCAGCTGAACACACCAAGTGCCCTCAGTGTCCTCACACACCTTCAAATCAAGGCCCTTCCCCATCCTCGTTCCCTCCTTTGGACACTCTCCAATGGCTCAATCTCTCCCTTCCATTGTGTCCCCCCAAACTGCCCCAATGTTGAGGTGAGGCCACCCCAGGGCAGAGCAGAGTGGGACAATCCCCTCCCTGATGCCCCAGGACAGGGATGTCCCTCCTGGGCATTGTAAACTGGGGTTATTATCCAGAAAAGAGCTGGGCAGCCCCTGGAACAGTTCTGGTGTCACTGAGAGACTGGGACCCTCCGAGGGGTCAGAGGGGACTGATCCCAGCACAGACACAGGATCCCTGATGGCTCTGAGGCCGAGGTGGCTGAGGTGGAGCTGACCATGCCAATGCTGAGCTCTGTCCTTATCTCTGGTGAGGAGATACTAAATTTTATTTCTTCTTGATTGAGTATTCAATGTTCTTGGGCAGAAATTGTCTTTCACTGCCTGTCTCTGCTAGCTGGAGGAAAATAACTAACATTTACCTGCCTGGCAAGCCCAAAGAAATGCAGACCAGCAGCTGAATCATGGATTTGAAAAGTATCTAAGGCCTTTTACTTTACTTAAATAGAAATATTATATTTGTTATGCTCTTCATTAACTTTTTTTTAACACTTTTTTAACCCTAACAGGGAGTTCATTGGGAAGAAGTAATTTTAAATATGAACAATGAACTTCCAATAAGTAATTTTCAAACTCCAGCATTTAAATATTACATTCTTTGTGTTGCTTTTAGCTCCTTCACCTGCAATAAAAAAATCATATTGCTGGTATTTTCCAAGGAAAGGTCTGGGAGCTGGGTGCTTGTTTTTCCTTCGGCTCTGGAGTAGAGCAGCTGTAAGAAAGTGATTCAGTGATTCTGGAGGTGCTGAATGTATTCAATCCCAGTGGGAGCTGGGGGTGCTTGGCACTTTTAGAGTCAAAACTGTCTATTTAGTTACTCAAAAACACACTGCCAAGCTCTTGGTTTGGCATTTACCGGGTGCTTTGCCAGAGGATGCGTTGGTGCTTTGCAAAGATCACTGAGCTCTGTCTACAGCTGCTGTGGAGGGGGAATAGTTGCTATTTCCACTTCAGGGTTGATGGTGCTGAATATTTAAGGAGGTCACTGAACCCCTCTCAAGCCAATGGCCAAAGACAAACTGATGTTCTTGTGTTCATGTTGACTCTCAAAGATCCAGTGAATGGTGACAGGGACAGGAATGGTCCAGAGGGTCAGGAAAAGCTCAAGAGAGGAGCACTGACTGCTCAGCACATTGCTGAGAACCTTCAGTCTTTGCAGCTTGACACAACTTTTGTCATTTTAGACAAATGTCTGTGAAACCATAGAATCACATTGTAAAATTCCAGAATGGTTTAGGTTACAAGGGACCTTAAAGCTCACCTACTTCCACCCCCTACCATGGGCAGGGACACCTTCCACCAGCCCAGGTTGCTCCAAGCTCCATCCAACCTGGCCTTGGACATTTCCAGGGATGGGGCAGCCACAGCTTCTCTGGGCAACCTGTTCCTGTGTCTCCACAGGAACACAGGTGCATATTTTGTGTGTTGGGAAATTTTTATTTCAGCTGAGAAAAGAAAAAAAATCCTCCTCTCCAAATGGGGATATTTTGAAGCAGTAGTTACAATGCTATGATTTGAAGGCACAGGAATACCCAAAACACTGGATCCGTGGATGGCACAGGAATACCCAAAACACTGGATCAGTGGATGGCACAGGAATACCCAAACACTGGATCAGTGGATGGCGCAGGAATACCCAAAACACTGGATCAGTGGATGGCACAGGAATACCCAAAACACTGGATCAGTGGATGGCACAGGCCAAGACCTGCTCCGGGCACGCCCCCATGGAACACAGGGATCACAGCACTGCCCAGGGATGTCACCTCCTGACACAGATGCTCCCAATAATCTCGGCAGCTTTCTGTTGTTGTCTGGTTCCAGCTACCCTGTGGATGGAGAGATGCCCTGGGGTGCCAAGGTGAGCTCTGAGCCCCCTCAGCTCTCCTGGACTCCAGCAGAGAAATAAAGGATTCTCAGCGAGCTCCATCAGGAGCAGCCTGAGGTGCAGGAGTGGGAGGCAGCACAGCAAGGAGGTCAGTAAGCAAATAACCACATGTACTCTCCCAGTAATGAAATGACTCTTTGCCTCTCCTCATCCTTGATGGGAAGCGACAGCCAAAGGAATTGTTACTGGAGATGCCAACCCCGGAGAGCAGAGCAGAGGGAGGAGGTTATTGCCTGAACACTGAGCTCAGTGAAGCTCAAAACAAAGAGATACAAAGGAAATGAAATGAGCTGACACCTACTTAGTCTCTTCAGAGAAGAATATTTACTTGGGTTTGTCTTGACAGCAGACTCGTAGGATGGTGGGAGGTGAGAGAGGTTCTGGAAGGACCTGGAGAAGGACAGGTCATAGGGTTCGGTGGCAGAAGTGAGGATGTTGTTCATTCGTGGCTTGTCTGCAAAAAAACAAGAGAAAGACAGGTCTACAGTGTGCACCAAAGTGAGAGGAGAGAGGCAAGTCTTTCCCAAACTCCAGCAGGCAGAGAAGCTGTACCAGAGCCAGCCCCAGTGACAGGATCCTGGACACAGTTCAACCTGGCACTGGCAGAGCAGAGAAATGGATCCTGTGGAGATGTTTCCTTGTCCACAGTGATTATGGAGAGAAGCAAACTGCTGCCTCGAGAGCACCTGGAGCACGGGGGGAGGGGGGTCTGGGCTGTCAGTCACCCCCTCACCATGGGGGGCTGTGTTCTGACCCCTGAACCAGCTCAGGCAGCATCACCCACCTTCACCCCCACAAACTGTGCTCTGCCCAGCCCAGACACACAGAAACAAGTCTGTGGGGTCCCTTTAACTGGGGCTGATAATCAAATTGCTTTCTCATTGTGCCAGACCTCTGGTTAATGCCATAAGCCTGGAGGCTCCTGGGAAACACGGGTCCATGGCCCCAGAGGTTCTGGTGGGACCTGGGGATGTTCTTGCTTCCCCTGGACTCAGGGGAGTGTGAAGTGGGACTCAGGGAGCATATCTGGGTGCAGTCAGATGACCAGGCAAGGCGTTTGAGAGGTCCCTGAGGCAGGAAAGTGCTGTCCCTTAGGGGTGGAGGGTGTATGAGGGTGTCCCACACCTGAGGGGTGGAAAGTGCCCCTCTACTGCTGTTCATTTTTTTGGTCACTGAGGGAGTCCCCAGCCAGTGTCTCAGTGCCCTCTGTCAGGATATAAAGCTGAGAGCACTGGCAATAAAGATTAGCACTGAGCCTGGATGCTAAAATTCAAGTCCAGACTATCTGCAAGGTTTTGAGCCCTTGTTCCTTTGCTGCAAGCTGGAAAATGAGCTTTCAGCAGCTCAGCCAAGGGACAGGGACCTGTTGAATTGCATTTATAACTCCCAGGTGTTCAAATACTAAAATAGGCAGATGTGAAAGTGTTTAACAAAGCAAAAACTTCAATTATTGGAAGCAAAGATAGAACAGACTGCAGTGGGCTCTGGGGGAGCTGATAGCAGTGATGGGGTTGCATTAGCTGCGTCAAAAGGCCAAGCCAGTGGGCACTTCAAACATGGCCTGAAAATGAAATCAGAAGACTAAATCCTCTGCAACAGCTGGGGAGCAGCAGGATGTCCAAGCCTTGGGTTTGCATGTTGCTGTGGTACAGCCCTAAAATGTGCTCATGAAGAGCAATGCAGTGTGTGCTCAATGTGCCCTCACCTGAACCACGGGCTGCTTGAGACCAAAGCACAGATTGTGACCAGAAGGAACAGAGCAGCAGGGGAATTTCACCCCAGCAAATGTATTGGCTTTGTGCAGTGCCAATTCATCTGCCAACTTCTCCCACCTCCCAGAAAAATTAAAGACAAAATCCACCCAAATACAGTGCAGGTGTTTCACAGACATTTTTCTAGACCGGGGTTAGAGGTTAAACAGTTTCCTTCAAAAAATGTTTGCAGGAGTCAGGCCACCCCCTCCCCTGCTGCCTTTGTCCTGTCTGGAGCCCTCTCTGTTGGACAGCACAACATTTTCCTCCTCTCTGAGGTTCTCATTTCACTGTGTCCTTGGTGCTCTCTGCTGCCTAGAAATGAGCCCAGCAGCTCCCTGTGTGTCTGTCTGTGGGGATCCAGAGCTGCCTTCACAACTTCTCTCCCACTGTCACATCCCCAGGATGTTTTAAACCTCCTGTCACCCACCCTTCATGTTGCACACACGTTTCTCAAGGACAGGCTGATTCAGTCTTGTCTTCCAGCACAACCCTGACCATGATTTCCCAAAGACAACGTGGTCAGAGCTCTCCTCTCCCAGAGCCCTCCCAGAGTTACAAGCCCAGTGCTCAATTCAGAGCCACCTGAACCATTTGGGTCATTCCAGGGCATCTCAGGCACCCACAAAGGGCTGAAAGGAGTGAGGTGGGACCTACCAGAGGTCTGATGTCACAGAGCCACAGAATCCCAGAATGTGCTGAGCTGGAAGGGACCTACAAGGATCATCCAGTCCAACCCTCAGCCCTGCACAGCCCCATCCCCAAGACTCACTCCCTGTGCCCCAGAGGATCAGCCAAACCCTCCTGCAGCTCTGGCAGCCTTGGGGCTGTGCCCACTGCCCTGGGGAGCCTGGGCAGTGCCAACCACCCTCTGGGGGAAGAACCTTTCCCTGAGATCCAACCTGCCCCTGCCCTGACACAGCTCCAGCCCTTCCCTGGGTGCTGTCCCTGGTCCCCCCAGAGCAGAGCTCAGTCCTACCCCTCCTCTGCCCCTGCACAGGAATTGGAACTGTTAAAGATTGCTGTACATTATTAAATTTTCTTCATCTCAGCCCAGGAGTTTTCTCACATTTAACATTCTGATGTTCTCCCCCAGCCTGCAGGTGGGGCAGTGAAGTGGCTACATAGGTTTTATTTGGCAGCTGAGGTTAAACCACAGTGATTGACCAATCCAAGGTCACACCTTTCCTTTTGGTAAAGGTGACAACAGTAGGAACAATGAAACTACAGCAGGAACACTTGTTCTGCTTTCTACAGACAAGGGAAATACTGATTTTGAGGTCCTTTCACTCATCACAGACCACAGCCTGTATTGACTTCAGCTCTTAGCAAGGCAATAAATGGAATGCTGTGAGATTGGCTCACAGCATTAAATGGCTTAATTTGTTGATAATCTTCATAAAGGAGAGACAGCCCCACTTCCTGTGCTGTTCATTACATCTGGGGGGTGCTTGCCAAATGATTGCTTTGGCTTTTGTTTATTTTTATGTCACCCATGTGTTGACTCTTGAATTACAACCACCATGTCACCAAACCCAACTCTTGCTCTTTCCTCTCCCTGGCACGCTGATTCCCTACACTCTGCTGCTCCATGAATTTCCTCCCAGTGGAGCTTCCTGCAGAACAAACCCCAGCAGTGATTCCTTTCCCAGCTATGGCCAAGGTGTGACTGTGAGGGGAGGAACAGCTTCCCATCCTGTGGGATTCCCAATGCTGCCAGCACAGCATGGTGAGGAGGAAAGCTGCTCTGTCAAGAACAGGGATTTCACATGTTTCTGGAAGCAACCGCGTGTTGCCCTCTGTGCTCAGCCACAGGAAGAGCCCAGTTCTCTGCCACAGCATCAGTTTTTCCCAGTTCTAAGAAATTCCAAGGCACATTCTTACAGAATTTAACAATAGAGAAAATTTTCCCCAGGCAATGCAATAAGCATCTTAATAAACTCTTCTGTTCCTATTGCTTATGTACATCCCTGCACTCCTAGAACAGGGTGATTGTCTGGCAAAAAGAACATAGCCCCAAGTGAGCACAGAGCTGGGCTGTCATTGCTCTGAGAACATTATTTCCCTGCTGAAGACTTCAATCCATGCCTAATAGACTGACTGAAGGATTAGGGAGTGCATCATACTCATCAGGGGACTGGAAACAATTGATTAGATATTATCCAGTAAACAGAGACTGTATCACCACCAAAACCATGTCCCTACTCCTCTTTGTGCCTGTGTGGCAAGGACCCTGGGGCAACATCTCTTTGCAGATTTATCAGCCAGAACCTGCATCTGATCTCCATTTTCATGGAGGTTTGGACATGCTGCAATAAGCCCAGTCCTGTGTATGGAATTTGTGCTCAGTGCCAGAGCAGGAGCATTAATTGACTGCTTGCATGAGGTGTGTGAAATTAAGTGCCACACATTTATCTGATGGGCTGGTGCAGAATCAGTTCATCTTCTCCCCTCCAGTCAGTCAGGAACAGGCTGTAATGCTTTTGGCAAATGAGAAGTCACCTTGAAATCCACTGCCCATCATTCAGCAACACAAGTGATAAACTGAAATGACCAAAGCTAATTTCAGATGTCTTTTGCATAATGTAGTTTGAGGGGGAGATCAGAGAACTGAGGGACTCCTTAGTAGGAGAAAAATCTTGTGCAATTTATATTCAGTTCAGCCCAAGTTTCTTGGCAGTTTTTAACTCCTGCAATATATCTGAGCCATGCTTTTTTCTGCTCTCTCTCCTCTTTGTTTGTGCTGTTTGTTGGCTCCTATGGAGGATGCAGGACATAATCAATTATCAGGGTGTAAATAAAAAAGTCTCCCATTCCCTGCCCGGCAGCTGAGGTTGTGCACTGCTGTGTTCTCAGCATTCCCACTCGTTCCAGTCCAGCTCTACGTTCTTGGCAACTGCAGATGACCCCAGGAAAATGAACTGTGGTTACTGGGATCACCTTATTAGTCCCCATTTTCCTCACCCCCACCCTGCAGCCACGGGCCACTTCATGTTCCCTTGATCCACTGTGAGAACTGTTTGCACAGGTATTTGCAGGGGAACACAGAGGAGATAAATCTCCCCCTGCACAGGCAACAGGGATGGCAACATCACCCAGCAATGCCATTTCTCTTGGGTTCTCAATTCTCTTCTCTAGAAAGAACCACACCTTTTTACAGTCAGTGCAACATCTTAAAATTCTGCTGATGTCTCTGATTAATTCAGCAGGAGAGGGCTCAGCTCTGCAGCACTTCCTCATCTCCTGAGCAGCAGTGGTGACACAGCTCCCTGGCAGGGCTGGTACTGGCACAGCACAGCCCAGAATTCACCCCAGAACTGGCACTGTGAGCTCAGAAAGGGAGCAGGGAACTATGGGGAGCTGTAACCTCTGTGCTTGCACACCTACCACAGACTGCATTTAACAGGATCCCAGGATCCCAGAATGTGCTGAGCTGGAAGGGACCCTCAAGGATCATCCAGTCCAAACCTCAGCCCTGCACAGGACCATCCCCAAGAGTCCCCCCCTGTGCCCCAGAGGATCAGCCAAACCCTCCTGCAGCTCTGGCAGCCTTGGGGCTGTGCCCACTGCCCTGGGGAGCCTGGGCAGTGCCAACCACCCTCTGGGGGAAGAACCTTTTGCTGAGATCCAACCTGATCCTGCCCTGACACAGCTCCAGCCCTTCCCTGGGTGCTGTCCCTGGTCCCCCCAGAGCAGAGCTCAGTCCTGCCCCTCCTCTGCCCCTGCCCAGGGAGCTGGAACTGCACTGAGCTCTCCCCTCAGTCTCCTCTCTTCTTCCTGAGCAGAGTTGTGAGGCCACTCCAAACCCTGTTGTATTTCTGTGGGAACCAGAGGCCTCCTGGGCCAGGCTCAGAGAGGCTCCTGCTCTGTTCACATCAGGCTCTTGCAAAAGGCTGGAGAAGCCATCCTGGAGCTCTGCACCTGAGGAGCCAGAGCTCTGCCCACACCATGGGACTGCTGTGCTTCCTGCTCCATCCTGGATCCAAAGAGGCTCTGGGGCCTGTGGTTGGGGTGTCACCCCCACGGGTGTTGGGGAACTGCAGCCCCTCTGTGCCTGGGGATTGCAAGGACAGCTGGGCTCTGAGGGGACACGTGGATTCACTCCTCTGATTTGTAACCTGTGGGGGGAAGAAAAGCCCTCTGAGCTGAGGGGAAGCCTCATTTCACTGCCAGTGCTTTGCAAACTTTGCAAGCTCGGGGCTCAGAAGTCTCAGCATTTCTAGAGACTTGTGGAGATTAGACCTGAAGTTTTGTGGCATCTTGCTCTGCCCCTGTTCCTGGAAGACAGTTTCCAAGTGTGTTTACCTGAGCAGAAACCCTTTCATGTTCAAGGACAGGAGTAGATGATATCTAAGCCCCCCCCCCAAAAAAAAAGAAGAGTGAATTGATGGCAAAGTTTTAAACTAAGCTCAAGTGGTAAAAGGGATGTGCTGCAGATTTACATTTGAGTCTGCACATATGTTGTGCGAATTCTGCAAGACATTTCAACAGATGCCTTTTAAAACATTCACCCAGAGAAAGCAAACAATGTCACCTCGGAGGAGCTGATACCACCCAGCCTTCTGCTGCTCAGCTTCAGCTCAGCACAGCTCAGCCCTCCATCAAAGCACACCCTTCTCCCCAGCACTGCTCCTGCTCAGTCTGCTGACGGCTCTCACTTCAAATCTCAGATTCTGATGAAAGTTCTTACAAAGACCTCATTCCTTGGGAAAATCTGGGAGCACTGATGACGTTCTGCAGCCTTTGAACCACAACTCAGACCTCCCAGGCCATCCTGAAGTGCCACACTGTTGTAGGAGGTAAAGAATTGATGTTCACAGACGCAAATGAAAATTTATAGCATTATACCTTCAGTGTTTGTGTTGTCACACTTGTTTTTTCTATGTTACAAACACAGTTATTAATAGTCCTTCACGTCTCTCATGACGAAACTCAAAGAGGCTCCTACATTTCCAGGTCAGATCCTCTGTGGTGTAAATCAGCAGCTCTCTAGTGAGTAGCTGCCCTCATTTAGAAGAGCTGGAGATGTAGGATTTTAAATTCAGTCAGGGATAAAAAACCTCTGCCTGTCAGGATGGTGCTGGGATTGGGGGTTTCATGGCTCATGGCTGAGAACTCAGCAGCAACTAAAGGAGTAAATGGAAAGAGGAACAAGGAACATCCTGCAGGGTGAGCCCTTGAATATGACAATATGTGACCCAGCAGAATAATATCCTTGAATTGGATCATCCAGGGGGCATTAACAGGAGCACAAGAAGTGCTTACTGACCTTTGCATAGTGACACACCACAACACGGGGTGGGAGGAATCATGTTGCCAATTAAAATCAAAGGAAAAACTACAGACAGTGGAATTGCACTTGGCAATCAGAGCAAAGGGCAGAGCCATCCTCCTGAACTTGCTGCCTTTCCATGGGGATGCAGAAAACAGCCTCTGCAAGTGCCTCGTGCTCAGGACTTGTCTCTGCAGGGGTGGGGGAGCTGGTTCAGCAAGGAAAGGCACAGACCTGGTGAATGGTCTGGGTTGGAAGGGACAATAAAGACCACTCAGGGACATCAGGGACACCTTCCACCAGCCCAGGTTGCTCCAAGCCCCGTCCAACCTGGCCTTGGACACCTCCAGGGATGGGACAGCACAACTTCTGGTCTAGTTGGAACTATGTGGTCTTTAAGGTCCCTTCCAACCAACACCATTCTGGTTTCTATGATTCTGTGACTAAAGGAAGGTCAGCACACATGTCAGCAAAGGTCACATCACTTCAGTGAAACCATGACCCCAACAAACCAGCACACCCCAGCACACATTTTGGCTCTGCACTGTGGGACATTCTCAGCCGGTTCTCAGGACAGGACAGGACAGGACAATGCTGACCCTGATTCACTGAAGCCTTTGCTCCAACCTGCTCGAATTCCATAACTCGATCTGTGCTGCAACACAACAATCTGTGTCCTTTGCTCTGCAAAGCTGGGGAGCAAAACAACGAATCATCACTGGGCAGCCCCATCCCAAATGGCAGCTTAGAGGCACCAAAAAGCTCATGTCCTGTGGGCCAGTCCTGTCAGACCCCCTGGTTGCTGCTCCCCCCATCACTGCAGCCCTGCTGCCCCAGGGAGCATCAGCTCATCCTGTGGCTGTTTGTTCTGGAGGTTATTGCTCCAGATCTGATTATCCTCTCATTTTCTCACATATATTTCTACTGGGGATAAATCTAATTTAAACAGTCCTTAATTGTTATGATTTTGTAAACAGTATCTTAAACACAATAGACACAAAACTCCTGACAAATTGCTGGAGGAGATGTGACAGAATAGGGAATCATTTCATATCTTCTGGGATTGGCCCAAATTGAAGCTTCTGGTCTGATGTTAGAAAATTGATGCAAGGATTTTTTTTTTCAGCAATTTATCCTCCAAAGCCCTATTACTGTGTGGGAAGGAAGATGCCCTGGATTTTTTGAAGTGAGGAAGAGAAAAAGAAGGAAAGGGAAGAAAAAGAAGAAAGAAAGAAAGAAAGAAAGAAAGAAAGAGAGAAAGAAAGAAAGAAAGAAAGAAAGAAAGAAAGAAAGAAAGAAAGAAAGAAAGAAAGAAAGATTATATGAGACACACATATACATCCATATATTTATAGGAATCTGATAAAAGTTCACAAAAGCACAGCTATAAAATGAAATTTGGCTCCATCAGAGCAATCCCGGGCACCATCTCTGGAAAAACACTTGGCCAAATTAATGACTTGAATTAATTTGCTGCTAATTGTTGTTTACCAAGTATTTTTTGAGCTGATTGTCAAATGCAATTAACTGACATAAAAATTCTGATATGGACTTCCTATTAACTATATTATTTGGGAATGTGCTTGGTATTTATATAGATGTAGAAAAAAATGTTTCTTAGATCCTCTTTAGGGTAGGATAATTACATATGCACTAAATATAATGAGATTAAACTTCAGTAGCAGTAAAAAATAAAGTAATAAGCCTTACAGAAACTAAGCCCAGGCAGTCAACATATATTTCTGTTACAGCTGATGTTACAGTGCCTTTTTTGTTCTTTTTGTGCCCCCAGCTTGTTTTTTTTTCTTCATATTTTAATGTTTTTTATAGGAAAATCATTTTATGTACTGATTTTGTATGAAGGCTGAATATCTAAGCAAGATAAATTAATGTATCAAAAGATTTCACTGCATTTCATATGTAAAATGAAATGTTCTCAGAGCCTGGGACTCGCTCCCTCCCACTCACCTTTTACATACAAATCACCACATTTCCTAAAACTGCTGCAGAGTTTTTCATTTGCAGCTCAAATCTGCAGCTGATGTAGAAATAAAGTCTGGAGTTCAGGAAACCCACATCAAAATTCTGATTTCAGTGGGACTGGGGTCTGAAGTCTGTCACTGAAAATTTAGAATTTAGGCTGAGGTTTCTGAAGGACTGGAGATACCTCTGGAATGGGACATTTGGTGCTCTGGAAGGGAATCAGGGGCAGGAATGGTCTGAGAGCACAAAAAAGTCAAGGATTTCTTTAACATGGGGGTGGTCAAAGTCAGGGTGGGTCATTCACAGCCCTCACCACTGCATTGAAATGCTGGTATTGTAGAGCATGGCTTGGCAGAGCCATGGAATCCCAGAATCCCAGACTGGTTTGGGTGGGAAGGGACCTTAAAGCCCATCTCATCCCCCTGCCATGAGCAGGGACACCTTCCAGCAGCCCAAGGTGCTCCAAGCCCTGTCCAACCTGGCCTTGGACACTTCCTCTGACTCACTTCCCTGTGGTCACTCCACCTGATCTCCACTGGGAATTGTCCTCCCCAGCACACCCCATTTTCCAGGCACATTATCCCCTCGGTGCCGGGTAAGGAGGGAAGGGAGCCTTTCTCCTCCCTCTGTGCTGCAGAGAGCACTGTGCTAATGAGGTGATATCAGCCTGACAGAGCTGATTACACACAACCTCACCAGTAATTAGCAGTTATTCCTTCCTGCAGCAGCAGAGTTCAGAGGAATCACAGCACTGCCATGGGCAGACCCTTTGCATGGAGAAGTTGTGCCCCGGGAGTGGCACCTCCTGTGCAAGGTCAGACCAGACACTCCTGGGGTTTAACCCTGGGAACCTGCAGTTAAAGCAGAACAGCTCCAACAGCTGAAGGTAAATCTGATTTTTGCACCTTTTCCTGATTCCTTGTGAGCAGAGGTTGTTCTTATCCTCTGTAATTAGTTTCTCTGTGGCATCTACAGGGAGCAGAACAGAAACATCAGGGCATCAGCCCGTGGGAATAGATGTTGACCATCCTCTGCCTTTCTCAGCTTGACAATGTTCCTGGTACAGTGGGTTTTTCCCAGAATGTTGTTTGGTGGAACAGCTGCCCCACTGCACATCTGGATCACACCAGGACACTGAGATCCTCTTATGATTCCCAAAACAGTGGAATGGTTGCCCCATTGCACAACTGGCTCATTCCCTCACACGAAGTCCCTGCTGTGATTCCCAAGACCTTTGGGGAAACAAACAGACTGGTGCCTTTTTCTCTGCTTTTGGACAGGCTGAGCCAGGAGGAGAAGGGGAAAGGGGACTTGGCTTTCCTCCTGCAGAGCCCTGGGCTCCACGTCTGCCACAGCTGGGGTGGGAATTCTGCTACATCCCCCTCTCTGTGGGAATCCACTGCAGCTCAGGCCCAGGGTGGAATGAGTTTGGAGACTCAGTGTAACTGTACATTCTAGAATTATAGGTGAAGGTAAGAGACCTGTGCAATTCCTCTGGTGGTGGGGAAAGGGAGAGAGAGAAGCTGAGCTCTCATCCTGACAGGAATTCCAGCAGTTCACCCTTCACACATCCAGGTCAGAACATCCCTGCTGGATGGGACAGTCCCTGTGGGAGCTCCTCCAGGAGAAGGAAAGATAGAAAGATAGAGAGAGAAAGAGAGAGAGAAATATGAGAGAGGAAAAAGAGAGAAAAAGAGAAAGAGAAAGAGAAAGAGAAAGAGAGAAAGAAAGAAAAGGAAGAAAGAAAAAGAAAGAAAGAAAGAAAGAAAGAAAGAAAGAAAGAAAGAAAGAAAGAAAGAAAGAGAAAGAAAGAGAAAAAAAGAAAAAGAAAAAAGAAAATTAAAAAGAAAAAGAAAAAGAGAGAGAAGTGTTGTTTGTTTGGTGGAAGGTCACCCACAGCCACTGCCCTGCTTGCTCTGTGCTGGCAGAGAAGGATGTTCAGTGAGTTAAAAGTGAACTGACCCCAGGCCATGTGCAAGAAAGGCAGGTCTTGACCCTCACACCAACTGCTTTCCCTCCTGCTCTGTTCAGAGTGGCACTACAGGCTGAGGCACAGAGCTCATGAACAAGATGCTCAGAAAGGCAGCTTATGTTCCCCTAAAAATTTGCACAATCCCCTGGAAAATGCACACCTTGTCCTACCCAGGAAGGGATTAAATTAAACCTGAGGCCTTGCTGGGCTCGCTCAGAACTGCAGCAGTAACTCTGAACACTGCAAACTCTTTTGCTGCTTTATTTAACAGGTCCAAATATCTCTTCACACTCACCAAGCAATGGTTTCCCAGCCACAGTACACGTGAATATAAGGAACAAAAGAGCCCATGGCCATATGGATAACTCAGGAATTAAATGAAACTCTGAATCACACAGTTATTTGTAGTCAGCTCATCCAAGTCACTTTGTTCAACCAAATTATTAAGACTCAGGAAACGCAAGGAATCCAAGATCATGAGTTTATCTGCCTTGATTTTTGTCTCTTAAGTACATAAAAAAGCAAAGCAGCTGCCAGGGCCAGAGGGAAGTTGAGTTGTTTGAGCACATGTTGTTCCCTTGAGTTATTGAATGAAGATGGAGCTGCACTGAAACCCCTGAGCAGGAAAACAGGACTCACCTGGCTCTGCTGGGGCAGCTCAGAACCAGCAGGTGACAGATTTTAAGAACAAGTAGTAAAACAAAAGAGAACAAAACACAATTTCAACCCTATTTCTCTGTCTTTTCCTTCTTTTTTTAGCTCAGGAAGGTAAAAACGTAAACAGAGTAAGTAGTCTGAGGAGTATTTGAAGCTGTTGATTCAAGTTTGATAAAAACTCCTGTGGCACGACCAGATTTAAAGCTCACACTGTTTCTCCTGTGGTTTTTGGAAGACAGAAAAAGAAATCCCAGTAATGTTGTCTTACAAGTGAAAGTAGTAACTTGCAGGCTGAGGAGATCCTGACCCACCCTCTAGGAAGGAGAAACACCAAAGATTTTAGGTGACCTTTCCAAAGGTTCTCCCACCGTTTTTAGCAGCATGGAAATTTCCATACATGCACACAACTCACAGTAAATCACCTCCAGAATCATTAACAGGATGAAGTTTCAGAATTAAAAACAAACACCAGGACAAAAACCAAGTAACAAATACAGACTCAGAGCTGCAAGAAGTGCATATTGAGATGAGATCTACCAAACTCTTCCTGGTTGCCCAGCAGAAGGAAGATTCCAGCTGCAAGCTGGAGGAATAGATCACATTCCAAGGGTAAAGCTGCAGGGAAGAACATGGACAAGACCAGGACAAGGAAGCAGCAGAAGAGGGAAGAAGGCAGAGAGGACCTGAGGGGTCATTCAGAGGGGGTCTGAGTGCCCAGAGAAGGAGGAACCACTGGTTTGGGCAGCAGTGACTGGTCTGGGTTTGGATGGAGCCAGGGAGCTGTGGGGGAGGGATTTGGTGATGGAGGGGGGTCACTGCCCACACTCAATCTGGGGCCAAGGAAACCTAAAGGAGGAGGGAGGGAGGGCAGGGAGGCACAAGGGCTGGGGGAACTGGGCTGAGGAAAGAGGGAGAAGGTTTCTGGCCATGGAAAAAGCAAAGAAATCTCTCCAGGCTGGGATGAGCTGAGGAAACAAAGTGGAAAACAAAGGACTGTCTTTGAAGAGTGTCTGAACTCCTGAAACTGGCTCCAGGATGACGTGGGGCATCAATTATTAGGTCAAGAGGGCTGGGCAGAGAGGTGTCAAAAAGTGCTGCTAAAACATGTTTCATGAGCCATGAAACTCGTGTTTTCAGAGCTCAGCAAGAGCACTGGCAGGAGCTTCACACAGCTGGAGCTGTTTGGGTAAAAAGGCCAAAGCTGGGAAGCTCTGGAAAAAATGGGAAGGGGCTGCTCTCCCCTTTAGAGGGATGAGCAGACAGGTTTGTGATGAGAGGCTGTGGGGACAGCAGAGCTGCTCAGTCTGAGGTGGGGGTAGGGACATGAAAGGTGCTCTGGGTTCCATAAGTCCCTGGGCCAGAGAAAAGTCATGTTTGCACAATAAAACAGGGGGGGTTGGAAGGGTGTGAGAGCAACCACTGTAAGTGGTTTAGGGAGAGGAGGTTCTGTCCATGGCATTGCGCAGGGGCAGCCCTGAATCCCTCATGGTCTCTGTCTGTCCTGGACAGTGATGCTGTGCAGTGACTCAGGGCCTTCAGCAGGTTATTCCAACCAGCCCCATGCGAGCAGGGGTTGGACAGCCTGGGTTTAGCCATGAACCCCAACTCTGGCCATATATTATTGTGCCAAAACCACATCAGCTTAGGAAGCCTTGTCTCATGTTCCCTGTCCTTCAATCTACCCTCGCACAGATGCCCAAGCAGCACTGGCAGTCAAGGCTTGGCTGACAAAATGGACTTTTCTTTGATTATCTTCTTTTCCTGGTTTGTCTGTTTAAATCTGACACCACTTTGCTGATGTGGAAGGGGGAAGGGAGCGATTAGACACGGGAAACACGAGGTTGGTCGGCACAATTCTAAAAGCCTGGGCCATATTTCATTGTGCACACTATTGAAAAATATGGTCCTATATTTAATGTTAATGGAAAGCATCAGTCATGCAGCATTGCCATAGGAGCATTTCTATTAACATTAAACATACTTTGACACCAGTAAATGTTACTGGCTGGCAGAGGAAAGTTACACCATGTGTAATTTTGCTCTTTGTTATCTCTTACCATGTGTAGGTGTCTGGGTGGCACTGTCTAGTATCAGGTGATTATAATTTTGTTCTTGGTCATCTGAAATTCATAGAAAAAAGATCCCTTTAAGAACCAGTTTAGCAAATCCAGTGATCTGCAGATGATAATTACAGCTCACAGCACTCACAGGAAATCTCAACGTGATTCAAGAAAGGAGAGGAAAATGCTTAAGAAAGCAGAAGATTCTGTTCTGTAGTTCACTTAAAATTCCAGATGGAAGAAGAATATTGTAATAGGAGTCTGCTCCCCTTCTGCTGAGCCTGCAAATTTAGGTTATCTGCAAAGGTGAGAAACATGCACAGGCAGGAGGAAACCATGGCTGCTGGACCCACGTGGGCTCCCAGGAGCTGCTGCAGCCTCAGACCCCTGCTCCACCTCTGCCCACCAGGGAGACCTGAACACTTGGAGGTTTTCAGGACATTATCCCCAACCACCCAAAGGCCACTGTCCCACTGTGAGCACAACCAGAGCACAATGTCCTGTCTGAGTGCAGAGAGAAATCAAATAAGTGGCCTCTGTCAAGGATGTTGAGTTAAACGTCTGCACATGGATGTGGATCTCCCTCCCTAAGAAGGGAGAATCCTGTAAAACTGATGTATTCAGTATTAAATGCTGCAAAGTAGGGGGAAAATATCCATGGCAGAGTGACTGTCAGCCCTGGGCTTGTAGCTGCCCTGTGGGGTGGAAAACAACACTCCTTTTTTCTCACTGCAATAAAACCATTAGATAAGTGAGTCCTGATAAACTTCCATGACCTTTAGTTTCCACACAATAAGGAATAAAATCTTTGTCCAGATCTTTACAACAGGGATGGATTTCCTTCAATGCAGGGTGAGAGGAGACTTCTAGAAATCTTCCCTGTGGTGCTCTCCCTGTACAGGGTGGGTACTCTGGTGTCTCCTCTGCTGTTCTTATAACCCTGTCACTGGTACTTCACTTGCCCCAAGCAGAGCTGTTTCACTGGGTCTCTCTCACTGTTCTGACCAAATTGCTTCTTTTCTGTTGCAGGGACATGGAGAAAATGCCCCTTGTTTCTGCCACAGCTCTTCATGACAGCACTGTTCCTGTGTGTTCCCTTAACTTTACTCTTTGAGTTAATGCCATTTCTTTTATGCTTCTCTATAAAACTTGCTTTGCCTTTGATTAGTGTCATTTTAGCACCCTGTGCTCTCCCTGAGTGACTTGGATCCTTCTCAGGCCTGAGTCATGTTTCTGAGAGAGACCTGACCAGCACAGAGTGGATTCCCTGGATTCTTCCAAGTCAACTTCTCTTCTTCACACAAATTCATGATATTTTACTTTTCCTGATTCATGTGAAGTTGGTGATCCTTTGTCATTCTTTATTAGTTTTCCAAGAAACTGTCCAGTTGTTCTCCAACACATACAAGGCTTTTTAACATTCTTGTTTTAGTCCAATACATCTCATTTTTCTCCATTTAATCAGTTTATTTTCAGGCTATTTCTCCAATTTGTCAAGAACATTTTAAATTCTAATCCCATTCTCTAATAGACTTATGGTCACCCAAGCTTCATATCACCTGCAAATTTAATAAGCAAATTCCTTTTCCACCAGTAACAAGGAGACTAAATTCAGAATCACATCAGCTCATCTTTGGTTCCCCTTTCTGGTCACACATCTACCCCAGAGAGGTTCATTAACAACATGCTTCTCAAATTAAACTCACATTATTTTCTTAGAAACTGCTGGAAATCTTGCTGAGGTCATGAGTCTTAACAGAAGTTATTTCTCCTTGGCCACAGAACACAGCAAAAATATAAAAATAAGGTTAACTTGGCATGATTTGTTTCTGAGAAGTCTTGTTGTGTCTCCCTGAAACTCCTGTCCCTGCACAGCTGGTGGCTGTTTACAGGCAGGATTAAATCCGAGCTTCTTTGTTCAGGTGACAACACACTGGACATCTCTGCTCAGGGACTGCTCCATCTGGGAACCAGGCACTCCTTAAACACACAGACAGCTGGAAACACCCAAGGGATCTGATCCCAAGGGATCTGAGAGGAGCCCATGTTCACATGGACACCCCGAGTGCCCTTGAATAAGGGGCCCACAGGTCCCTCAGTCAGAATTTGCCTCTGGATCCCCCACTCTTGGTTGGTTTTAGCAAGGGAGAGTCCTGCAGGAACAAGTTTTGTGACTTCTCTTCAGTTTCTCTCCCTCCATGTGGTCAAATTTCACTTAATTGTGGAAACTGGACCAGAGGATGGGTGGGACAAACAAGTGAGTATTTCTGGAATCCCTGGAACTGTCCAGAGGGATCTTCCCAGAAGCAGAAACACATAATATGCCAAGTGTGAAGGGATCCACAAGGACCACTGAGCCCAACTCCTGGCCCTGCACAGGACCATTTTGGGGGTAGATGGGTTAATTTTTCTCTAGTTTCCAGCAAACATGATACAGGTTCATGCTCACTAATCCCTGCATCAGGTTTTAAGTGTCCCTGGGTTTAAACAGACCTTTTCAGTAACACAATTTTAACAGACTGTCTGTGGTGGTCAGTCTGGCACATCTTTAGAAATAACTGCAGTAGTTTCAGTCTTTGTTACCAAAAACCACAATATACTTTAGGCCTTAACTGACTCATCTGGCTTCAACTTCTATCAGATCTTTTATATTTCTTGGTGGGACTAAAAACCCAATTTATTACTAGAAAATGCTTTCCATAGAGGTATTTCTAGGTCATGAACCTAGACAATCATAACTTTACCATTCTCTTAGATAATCTCAATATTCTGTGCCTCTGGAAAGCTGTGGGGATGAGGTCTGGGCTGGGATTCGCTTCAGCAGATTTGATCCATGGCATTGTCAAGCAGAAAAGTGTTTTAAATATTACTGGCAGAATGGTGTTTAGTATTTTGGCTGCCAATGGGGCTGCTGGAGCTGCCAGACCCAGCTCTGGGGAGCCTCATCTGTGCAGAATTTGCAGGATTTTGGTTGCAGAGGCAGCTGGTTTGTGCAGTGCAGGTCAGGGGTGTCAGTGCCCTGAGTACAACTGTCTCTCTTACAGCTGCTTTTCTGCTCTCAAGTTCATAAAATCACAGAATGACTGAGGTGGAGGCACCTCTGGAGACCTTCTAGTCCAACCCCTGCCCAAAGCAGGGTCAGCTTGTGTGGTCCAGGATGATTTTCATCATGGTTTGGAATATCTCCAAAGATATCCTGAAGAAAAGGAGGCTCAGGGGGGACCTTTTCACTCTCTCCAAATCCCTGACAGGAGGGGGGAGCCTGGGGCTGGGGTCGGGCTCGGCTTCCAGGGAAAAAAGAACAGGACAAGAGGAAAGGGCCTCAAGTTGTACCAGAAGAGGTTTAGATTGAATATTTGGAAAAAATTCTTGATGGAAAGGGTTGTAAAGCATTGGCACAGCTGCTCAGGGCAGTGATGGAGTCATCATCCCTGGAAGTGTCAAAAAACCACCTGGATGTGGCACTCGAGGACATGGTTTAGTGGTGACCATGGTGGTGGGGTGATGGCTGGACTTGATGATTTTAAAGGACCTCTCCAACCTTAAGGATTTTGTGATTCCATTACTCAAAGGATGGTAACTCCATATCCTTTCTCCAAATTCTTTTGCAGTGTTCAACCACCAGTAAGAAAGTTTTTTCTTATGTTTAAGTGGAATTTTCTGTATTACAACTTGTTCTCTTTGCCTCTTCCAGAATCCCAGAATGTGCTGAGCTGGAAGGGACCCTCAAGGATCATCCAGTCCAACCCCTGGTCCTGCACAGGCCCATCCCCAAGAGTCACCCCCTGTGCCCCAGAGGATCATCCAAACCCTCCTGCAGCTCTGGCAGCCTTGGGGCTGTGCCCACTGCCCTGGGGAGCCTGGGCAGTGCCAACCACCCTCTGGGGGAAGAACCTTTTGCTGAGATCCACCCTGCCCCTGCCCTGACACAGCTCCAGCCCTTCCCTGGCTGCTGTCCCTGGTCCCCCCAGAGCAGAGCTCAGTCCTGCCCCTCCTCTGCCCCTGCCCAGGGAGTTGGAACTGCACTGAGCTCTCCCCTCAGTCTCCTCTGCTCCAGCTGAACACACCAAGTGCCCTCAGCTGTTCCAAAATTGATGTTTCTGCCGTGGCACTGGGCACCACTGGGAAGGGACTGGCTCCATCTTCTTTGCTCACCTATCAGTTAATTACCTGTACTAATGAGATCCCCCTGAGCCTTTCCCTCTCCAGGCTGACAAGACCCAGCTCTCAGCCTCCCCCACACCCCGGTCTCTTTAGCACCTTCCTGGTCCTTCTCTGGCCCTGCCGCAGTTTGCCCGTGGCTCTGATGTACTCGGGAGCCCATCTCTGGTCCCAGCAGTGCAGAGATTTCCCCCAGCGCTGGCAGAGGGGAGGGATCACCTCCCTGCCCGGCTGGCAGCATTCCCGGGATGCTCTCCAGGGTGCTGGTGGCCTCCTGTGCCACAAGGGCGCATTGCTCCCTCACCTTCCACTCGGTACCCGACATCGGTCATTTTACCCACCATTTATTACCTTATTTATAAGTTATTAGATCTATTTTTGAGGTTGCAAAGCAGGTAGTGAGTAACGAGCCCGTCGTGTTTTTGATGACCTCTCCTTGACATTTGCAGTGATAAGTTCATTGAGCATGACTAAACTGCTCCACAGACACTTCTCTCCTCAAAGCCTTGGCAAGTGATGGATTTCCCCAGGAGGTTTCCATCCTTCCACGTGCTTTTAGAGCATCGTGTGGTTCCACACAGACCTGGGGCTGCAGTCACGCCAAGGAGAGCAAGGATATCTAACCTGGCTGCAGCAAAGCTGATTTACAAATCAATCTGCAACTCAAACAACCAGATTCTTTGTGCTCTTCCCAAGTGATGCTGCTCACACACACCAGGAGCTGACAGGTGAGAGGTGACACAGAGATGGAGACACTTGTGATGTGAAATGCAACCATGTAGAACAGGAACAGAGAGAACTGGAGCATATCAATTGTTCCAGAAGGGAAACAATAGATGTTTCTCCCTCCTGCAAACACACAGTGCTCAGTGAGTCACTTATTGCCACAACCTCACTCCGGGGTGAAACTGTGTCCTCACTGAGGACAATGACCCCAGCATTCACAGGGATGGGAAACATCATCTTCTGATTTTGATCAACTTCTATTTTCACCANCCCTTCCCAAACCTTCCCTTCCCTTCCCAAACCTTCCCTTCCCAAACCTTCCCTTCCCAAACCTTCCCTTCCCAAACCTTCCCAAATCTTCCCTTCCCAAACCTTCCCTTCCCTTCCCAAACCTTCCCTTCCCAAACCTTCGCTTCCCAAACCTTCCCTTCCCTTCCTTTTTCCCCTTCTAAAAACCTCATATGCTTAAGAAATGCCATCCAAGCCAGTCAGAACCTGAATTATTGGCATTTTGATGTGGCTGAGCTAATCAAGCATCTGAATGCAGCACTGGGCTTCATTTACCACTTCTGTAGCCCTTTGTAAACACTTTCTAAGCAGTAAAAAAAGCTTTAAAATGATGGCTGAGCCTTCCTACAGCTCTTCAGGTTTAACAGGATAATGCTGCTAATTGTGAAGTGCCAGTTAGGCAGAAGCTTATCTATTGTTGAGACAAGGATCTGAGTTCAAAGCTATTTACTAGGAAACTCCATTAGGGAAAGAAAGGATTCACAGGGCTCTGAATTGCCAGACCACAATAGGAAATTTCTGAGGCAGCTGGAGGAGAGATCAGATAAAATAACCAGGAGAAAGAATGAGGTGTTTCACTGGGAGAAAGGAAACCAGTGCTCCCAGCTCCTCTGCAAACAGGGGGAGACACGTGGAGAGACAGGGGTTTTAAGGGCTTCAGGGTTTTTTTTTCCAAAGGAAGTGGGGTCACATGGAAAGGACAGGACAAAGTGCTGCATCCCACAGAATTGTGTCTGTGGCTATATCTGGGTTCAGTAACCACTGCTCTGGAAGGTACCTCGTGGGGAAGGTTGGTCTGTGCTGGGGGCACTGTGAAGGGAGAAGGGGAGATGCTGTTGGAGGGAGAAGGATTCTGTAGGAACTGGGAATGTGAGGGGACAAGGCCTTGCTGCCCTGCTGGGTTGGCCCTTCTGCTGCAGCTCCAAACCCGTCTGAGCTCCTCTCCAGAGCTCTCAGTGCTCCTGGGTGGGATCCACCTGGGTCAACTCAGGGGACAGTGACACCAGCCCAGCGTGGGCTGGGGCTGGCAGAGCAGAGCAACCCCATCCCCACCCTGCCTGTGTCCCTGCCTGCCCGTGTCCTGTCCCATCCCATACCTGCCTGTGACCCTGCCTGTGACCCTGCCCTGCCTGGACAGCTGTCCCACAAGCCCTGGGGACGTGGCTCAGCAGAATGTGCAACATTCCTGTGCCTTCATCCAGAGCAGTCCCCAACCCTGCTCCCTCCCTGCACCCCCACAGCCACCCGTGCCAGCACCCAGGGCCCCAGCACCTCCTGCTGCTGGTGTCAGGGACATCTTGGGCTGTGACAAGGAGAAATCTCCCAGCTTCAGCATGGAGGGAAGCAGAGGAGCCTGTGCCCCACCAGTGACTCTGCCTCCTCTCCCTTGTGCTGCCTCACATTTCTCCATGTCTCTCCATGGAGGTGACACTCAGTTGTCTGCAGGGGACACTGATGGCCTGGCAGCCCAACATGGTGAGAGCTGCAGATAGAGCTGCAGGTGGTCTCCTGCAGGTACAGGTGTTTTCTGTGCCTGCAGTTCAGGCTCAGCCAGCTCCATCAGAGAGGTTCAGGTGATCTCCTAAACATCCCCAAGGGCCTCTCTCCTCAGTGTGCCCAGCCTGTGTTTGAAGATGGAGGGGAGGGGTCCTTCTATTTATTTCTGAAACTTTTATGAGAATGTATGTGCAGTTTTGAAAAATATATCCTGGGCTGGAAGTCACCCACAAGTCCAGCCCCTGACCCTGCATGGGCCCAGCCCCAAGAGTCAGCCCCTGTGCCCCAGAGGATCATCCAAACCCTCCTGCAGCTCTGGCAGCCTTGGGGCTGTGAGGATTTTTCTGTGGAGGATGGTCCCAGAGCACACATATTTCTCAAGGACAGGCTGATTCAGTCCTGTCTTCCAGCACAACCCTGACCATGATTTCCCAAAGACAGCGTGGTCAGAGCTCTCCTCTCCCAGAGCTCTCCCAGAGTTACAAGCCCAGTGCTCAATTCANGTTCCCCCCAGCAGGTCTGGGCTGTGTTTGGGCTGTGCTGGAGCAGTGCTGGGCACACTGGGATGGCTCAGTCCCTGTGACACAGCCAAGGGCTGCTCTGCTCCTCACAGGGCCCTGCCAGGCCCAGGCTGGGGGGCACAGGGGGGGCACAGGGGGGGCAGGGGAGCCCAACTGCCCCAGGGCTGTCCCAGACCATGTGCAGTCGTGCTCAGCACACAGAGCTGGGGGAAGCAGGGAGGGATGTTCACATTGATGGGGTTTGCCTTCCCCAGTCCCCAGCAGGTGGGAGGGAGCCCACGGGAAGGGGGGAGTGAATTCTTTGGTTTATTGTGTGATTTCTGCTTTCCCTTTTAAATGGCTGTTTCTCACTGTTATCCCCCAATTCTGTCCCCCTTGGTGGGGAGGTGGGTGAGGGGCATGTGGGGCTCAGTTACCTCTGGGGTTAAACCTCCACAATCACAACCTGCATTGTCTGCACGGGGGGCAAAACTGTGAGAAATTTTAAATAGCCCCCAAAGAGTTCCCATTGCACCTTTTGTCCAGGAGATCTTCTTAAGACACAACCTTTTTGCACAGATTTAACCTTTCCTTTGGTACTTACTTCTAGTCTCCTCCAGAACCTATTTTTTAACTCTCAGTGATTTCCTAAGTGAATATTGTTAAAAAACCTAGATTTATTGTCTTCTATAATGGAAAAAAAAAATAAAGTGTCAGAATACAGAAAACTCCCTGTATTTTCCAGCGTGTCTTTTTCTTACTAAAGTTCCAGATAAAGACTGCAAAGCAAGGATATTTTTAAAATGTGTCAAGTGTATAACAAGTCTGTGATGGTTTTGACAATCATGCATTATTTTGCATGATTAGTTTTACAGTATTTAATAAAGTGTTCTGAAATCTGTAATCAACATGGCAAAAGAAGTGGCCCAAAGAGGAGCAATCAGCCCCTGAAGCCCTGGGCAGGGGTGGAGTCCTCACCCCTTGAGGGGTTTAAAAGACAGGAGATGTGGCACTTGGGGACATGGGTTAGTGGTTGGACTCGAGGATCTTAGAGGCCTTTTCCAATCTTAAGAATTCCATGAAAAACAATTCCTTGCCATCTTCCCCTCTGGCCTTTCCAACAGCCTCAGCACTTTTCTCCCTTTAACATTCTTCCTCAGCTGAGATTTTCAGAGGAAGATGTAACAAGTGGTTTGTTTCTCTGATGACAAGATCCCTCTTTGGCATCTGCACTAAGGAAGAGAAAATCTCTGTCTAGGGCTGCTCTTTCAGAGCACTTTGGCTTTGGGAACTGAAAGCAATGCAGCCCCCAAAGGGAGGAGGAAAGCAGACCAAAGCTGCTGATGGGAATGGAAATACTTTCAGCATGAAGCTCCTCATTTATCACCCTGCGGCATCGTCTGTTCCCAAGTTGCAGTGCAGAGGGAAACCCTTGAGCCAATGTCCTTTGGCTGTCCCAGGATGGTCAGGAAAAGCTGAGCAGGTGCCTGGGGTGGGGGAGGAACCAACCCTGTGCTCATCAAAGCCTTTTCCCGTGAGTTTAGACAGGGTGACAAATGCAGCCCAGGGAATGGGGGAGGTGAAGCCCATGGTGCCATCCTGAGTCAGCTCTGCCCAGCCAGGACTCAGAGGTGATGAGCACATGAGTATTTAGTCTAATAGATCATTAGATCCCAGCTGTATTTCATGTACACCAGCCAATGACTAATTACTTTACACTTCTGTGCTGTGAATATGCTGCTTGCAGAGGGTTTGTGCACCTGGCTCACCATCCCCAGGCACACTGGCCCTGAAATATGGGCTGGAGCAAGGGGCAAGCCAGGCAAACCCAGCAGTTAAGCCACTGGTAGAGTCAGTATGTCAGTCATTCAGGGGGCTGGAAATGCCAGATTAAAGGCTGTCCCCAACCCCTTCATTTGATATTCATTATGTCAGGGTTTTGTTCTCCCATTCCAACATATTTTTCAACTGTAATCCTGTGACTCATTCATTGAACAGGATGCTCAGGGAATAAGGCAGCTATTCAGGAGTTATTTTAATCCTCATTAAGTGGTGAATGGCCTGTTCTTTAGTATCCCACGCCATCCAAACCCTGCACTGATTAGGGAACTGTTATTTTCCATGAAGGCTTTCCTCCAGCTCTCATCTAAGCCTCACAAACAACCTCCAGACTTCCAGCCCAGCTCAGGTGGGAACTGCCAGCCCCAGGTTCAACTGAGCTCCAGAGCAGGTGTACCTGAACCTGCAAGGTTCTATTCCTTTTGAGGAACAGCCCTGGAGCACTCAGGGCAGATTTTTCATCTCACACAGGGTATTTTTAATAGGATTTTGTAAGCATAAATCAGCTGCTAATTAATCACACCCCACACCCCGTCTGTGGGGGAGGTAAGGCAGGTGTGACTGCTCATGCCTTACATGTGGGGAAAATAATGAAGACAGGTGGAATCACCTGCCAGGGGCTGCACAGTGACAGGAGGAGGATTGGAAATGCTCCCCCAGCCCAGTTCAGCCCCAGGCTTATTCCTGTCCATCACCAGCCTGGGCAGTGAGAGCAGAGCCTGCCTGGTCAGGGGAACCAGGAGCAGCTGAGGGAGCTGGGGGGGGGCTCAGCCTGGAGAAAAGGAGGCTCAGGGGGGACCTTCTGGCTCTGCAACTCCCTGATGGTGGGGAAGAAGCAGGGGGTCGGGGTTTGCTCCCAGGGAACAGCGACAGGGTGACAGGAAAGAGCCTTGGGGAGCAAGAAACCAAAGTGACTTTGAAAGGCTCAGACTAACTGAGCTTCTGGCAGGCCTGTCCCTGAGGCACCACCCACAGCAGCAGAGCCTTCCAGGGGTGCCCCAGTGTCCTCCCCTCCCACCTGTTCCCTGGGGGCACCCAGAGCTGTCTGGGTGCTGGCACAACAAGGTCAGGCTGCTGCTCCTCACTCCTGGAGACTCGTCAGCAGCATTGACACTGAGGGTTTGGCTGCAGGAACTCCCTGGCAGTGCCAAGAGAGGAATCATGTTCACCTGGACACCAGTCAAGTGCTTCCCCTGCCACCTCCAGGAGCTGTCACTCAGTGCCTCGTGCTTCTCACGTCTTAGGACTGCTCCAACCCCCTGTGCTGCTCTGCCCAGGCTCCAGGCACAGCTTTTATTTGGAACTAAAGGTTGTGTGAGTCAACACTTCAACTCAGTCATTTGCTACTTTTTGATCTTCTGTTTCTCCAGTTTGTGTTGTGTTTATTCCTTATTTTAAGGTTATGGAAGAGGAAGGGCTGAAATTAATTCTGAGAAATCAAGAAGGGGGTGAATCATAGAATCACAAAACATGCTGAGCTGGAAGGGACCCGCAAGGATCATCCAGTCCAACCCTCAGCCCTGCACAGCCCAGCCCCAGGAGTCACTCCCTGTGTCCCAGAGCATCATCCAAACCCTCCTGCAGCTCTGGCAGCCTTGGGGCTGTGCCCACTGCCCTGGGGAGCCTGGGCAGTGCCAACCACCCTCTGGGGGAAGAACCTTTTGCTGAGATCCAACCTGACCCTGCCCTGACACACCTCCATTGTGTCCAGATGCAGGTGGAAAATACTGAGGTGGAAAGGGCACTCATGTTCTGGAGTTAATTACCTTCAGCAAGTCAGGATGGACCACTGATGCCAAAATATAGATGGAAAATAGTCCTTCTCTTTCAAATATCTGAGTGAAAGTGGGTGGAGAGAGGATGTTCTCATACAACAGGGCTTCAAGTTCACTCAAAAAATATGTCTCCTGTGCTGAGAGCCTGAGCAAACTCACACACTCATTCACAGTGGAATCTCCTCCTCCCACACACACCTTATATTCATGATGGAACATGGAAACCGAGCTCTCTCACCAACTCCCTACACACCAACATATGTCTCCTTCCCAGCACATTCCTGGAGCTCCTCAGTGGCTCTTCCCAAGTGCCAAACTTCCAAAGCAAACAGCAGGGAAGAGCTTGGCATGAGGGAAATACAGCTTCTGTTTTCAAGCAGCTACACCTGAAGAGAAGCACTTACAGAAAAACAAAACCACGAAAAAACATTTCCCAGTCTTGGCTGAAATTGTGTTTTTAGAAGCAGCAACACCCCATGAGGATAAAGGGAACCCAGAGCTCCAAATATCTCTCTTCAAGGACACTGATACTTGTGGAGCATCTTTGGAAAGGCTGTTTGAGGAGGAAATGGTTCTTCCTCCACATGGATAACAGAGCATCAAAAGGGCAGAATTTCCCACTGTTCCCAGGGCCTCAGGAGTAGAAGGGTCTGGAAAAGAGCCACATGCTGGGGATTCCCCCCAGAAGTGCATCTGCTGTAGGGAGCAGTAACCACAGGGACCCTCGCTGCCCCAAATGGGAATGTTTGCACTCACTTTTGAGCTGGAGTTTTCATCTCCCCATAACATTTCTTAGTTTATTTGCTCTGATTTTCTTTGATTTTAATTAATATATTGCTGCCCTTTCTTGCATGTTCCAGCATAAATCAGGTGAACAAAATGGTGAAAGGACTAAAAGAAATCCAGAGGAAGATAAAGAACAAGGACTTTTTTCCGGGAGAGATAATTCTGCAGTGCTGGTGGCAAATCCCAGGAGACAAACAGAGCTGGTGTTGACAGTCGGTGCCTGGGATCCCTCCTGTGTTTGAGGACTTCCCACTGACTTTGGAAACACAAAGTAATTGGATAAATATGGACTGGTTTTGTCAAAAATCAAACAGCTGAGCAGGCTGCATGACTAACGTCAGCCAGCAATGCACAAACAGCAGCTGGGGGAGCAGCCCTGGATTCCAACCTTTGGGAACATGTTTAAAATGCACACATCACAGTGAAAACATATGGTCAGAAGGGAACAAAATGTGTCCTTTAAAGGGCACTTCTGAAGATAAAGTTGATTTGAGAAGGTATAAATAGTCTGGGTTTCGAAAGCAGGATTAGTTAAAGGCAATCTTCTGTGGAACACAGCCAGCTCCTGCACATTTCACGGGGAGAGATAATTATGCAAATACCTTTGCAAGTAACACATGGTCCTTTTTCACCCCATGGAATTGGCAGGAAGGAGAAGGGAAGGGAATATGAAGTCTTCTCCCTGGTTTTCCCTTTTCCATGAAGTATAAAGAGAAACAAAAACTGAGGATGAAATCCCTGGGAGAAGGGCTCTCCAGTGAGTCCAGTGGGGCTGCAGAGCAGAAGCCCAAGCCCTTGTTCATTCTGTCCCTCAGGCAACAGCATGACCTGGCTCTCCCAACTTTTTGTACTGAATAAGGAATAAGCAGAAAGCCTAAACCCTTCTTACACTCACAGCATAATTCACAGGAAAAACAACCTAATTTGGATTCCCATGGAACAGGATGGTTTGGGATGGCCTGTCACCCAGGGATCTCCAGGAGGTGCCCAGAGCAGAGCAGAGTCAGCCCCTGTTCTGGCTCTGGAGTGATGAACATGACACAGGATAAGGAATGTGGTGAACAAGATAAACAGATTTAACTCTTTACCTGACTGTAAGTCCCTGAGATCAGCTCAGCTGGTCACAACATGGGGTCAGTAACACCAAGGTTGTGGGTCTGATCCCTGCCTGATCACTGAAGAGTTGGATCAATGATCCTTGTAGGTTCCTTCCCACTCGGGATATTCTGTGAAATAATCTGTAAATCACTCTAAAGTCAGAGAAATTCACTTGCTCTTTGTGAGCAAGACCCCTGAGGGTCTGGGCAGAGAAGCAAAGACTTTGTCTGACTCAGGAACCAGTCTGTGTGAGGGGCCAGGAATGGGAACTCTGCCTGCTGGGACTGGGGGAAATTTATTCCACCCTTTTGCTGATTCCTGGCATTTTCTTGTTCCCAGGCTTGTTTGCTTGCCCATCAACTGCTCAGCATTGCTTTAGGGCTTTAAAGACAGTTAAGATCCAGATCCCATGTAACAGGGATCACATTCTTGTCTTTAAGCATATGAGGAAGTCAGAGGCACTAATCAAGCACTTAAAATGAACCACGGGCTTTATAAAGGCAAAAAGAAAGAGGGAAGAACTACAAGATCTATTTAAATACAGTCCTAATCCTATCAGCAATTAAGCAGATGGTTAACTTTAAGCATCTGCTTGAGTCTAACTGAATTCACATCACAGAGGCTTTCAAAATAGCAATTCTCTAGAAAGATCTGGGTGTGACAGAGTCAAAATCGTTCTTTTTACTCTGAATTACCTTTTGTGCTCTTGCAGTGTTTCAATTCCATCAAAAGGGAAAAAGTGATATAACCTTTTAAGGAGCTGAGGGCAGATTTAATAACCCTGGCTACCAAAGTCAGGACTATATTCCTTCCATGAAACACAGATTCTTGGATATTTTATACATCCTTATTATTTTAATTTAAAAAATATTTAATTAAGAAGCCTTTTTCCATATGTTGTAATTAGAATTGTTCGACTTGGTTGACTCAAAACCACACGAAATTGCAAAGCTTTTTTATGTTTTTTTTTTGTTTTTTTTTTTTTAATTTGAATTTTTGATATTTGAAAGCCTCAGAGTAACTCAGATGTGGAAAACTGGATTCCTGCTAAAGGGAAAAAAGAGTTCACAGAGTTAAACTGCAGCTAGTCCAGGACACCTGCCTGGATTCCAGTCACCAAATTGCTCAACATAGTGAGCACTTCCAAATAATGTGTCTGTCTGTAGTGACAATAACTTAAGTATTTATCATATATTTAGGTTATATTATGTATTACTAAATATATTAGGCTCATACAGGTCTTATTTGGGGAAATTCTGTAATAACTACCAAAGTAAGATCTTTAAATGATCACCTTTTGTTGTGCCATCCTGGTACCCTTTTCCACAGAAAATGAGCACCCCCTAAAGAGTTGCTTGTCTGTCCAGTTGTCCCAGTTTTAGCAGAATTGGAGCATTTTTTGAACAATCTTTCAAGCCCCAGGTTCTTGAATCATTTGAGTAGGTGGGAATTTATGTTTTCATTAAAGGGAATTCTGTGCCTATTTTTTTTAAAGAAGAGGCACAAACAGCCCTTTGCAGCTTGAAAGCCCTCAAGGCAAAAGGTAAAAAACAGGATTCTGCTTTTATTTTTTTTGAACCTGTGGATTTTAATTCAGCCTCAGGTTTGGTTTCAGATCTCACTGTGGTTTCTCTAGCAAGTGTGGTTGGTGGGATGGCAATTCCTTGATAACTCCTGTGATATTTAGTGCCTTTCTCTGCCAAAACCTGGCAATATGGCAGAGAACAGTATTTACAGCAGTGTAGGGAAAGCAGCTCCTGTTTATTTACTCACTCTCTGCCTTCCATGGGAATAGTTCCAGACATAAATTTAGTCCTCAGCTATATTTGCTGGAAAATACCTATTTTATTTTATTTTATTTTATTTTATTTTATTTTATTTTATTTTATTTTATTTTATTTTATTTTATTTTATTTTATTTTGTTTTGTTTTATTTTAATTTAATTTTGTTTTATTTTATTTCACTTCTTTATTATTTGATTTTATATTTTTATTTAGTTTTGGTTTATTTTATTTTACTTTTTTTATTCTTTTATATTATATTTTGTTTTGGTTTTTTTTTCTCTTATTTTATATTTTATTTCATTCCTGCACTGAGCTCACCAAGGCCAAGAAAACCAGTTCTATGGCCATGTTTAACTGGTGTCAGTGGGTGATGGTGCTGAAGGAGCTGCTCTTGCTCCCTCCCCAGCCCTCAGTTCCCTGACTCTCCTCCCTCTCTTGTGCCTGGGTTGGTGTTTAGATGATCTTGCAGAAAATTCTGTGCTTTTCCTGTCAGCTTGTTTTCCTCATGGAGCTTTTGGCCAGAGCAGGTCCCTGAGCTCACTTTTGGTGGGAGGAGGAGGAGGAAGGCAGGGACAAGGATCTACCCCTTTCAGGGCTGAGGGATGTTAACCTGGGTGGGTGGTGGCTCAGGGACTGGTTCACTCCAGGAATTCTGGTCCTAATGTGGAGCTGCCACAGGAACAGAACTTTCCTGAGCTCCTGGGCTGTGCCTTCAGAGAGAAATTACAGACACAACTCAGGAAAAAAACTGCTGTTTGTCTGAGCTGGGCAGATTCTGCCCAACCCTGGGCAGGTCCCTCTGTCCCAAAAGTGACACTGCCCCAAAAATGAGCAGGAAGTTGAAGGTTAAATTGAAGCAAAAGCACCTTTTTCTGGAGCAACCCCCTGGGCAGACACCTGGAGTGGTTTTTACACCAGAAATGTCCCCTCTGTGCTGCTCTGGACTCCTGCAAGGTCCACACAGACACCAGGAGCCCACAGTGTTTCCCCCCTGAGATCCAAAGGGATCACCAAGGCAGGCTGCAGGTGTGTGGATATCCTTCTGATCTACTGATGACTCCAAAAGGCCTCCAAAGTGTTTTTCAGAGTGAGAAACTGGGAGAAGGAAGAGGAGAAGTTCCCTGAACAGTGAAGTTCAGGATATAACAAGTGCAGGAAATTTTCCAGCGCAGAGAAGGGATTTTTCTTCTCCCTTTTCCCTGTTCTCCTCTCCATCTGCTTCCCCCCTTCACTGCTGTAGGAAGTTGCTGTCCAGATGGTGCTGACACACTGCAGTGTCCTCAGTCCAGATGCAAAGCCTGTCCCTTGAGGAAGGTGACTCCCTCTGCACCAAGAGATGCAAAAATTCCTAGGGAAGCACTTCTGCAAGAGGGGACTTGGCCCCTGGGCAGCTGGGGAGGAGCAGCTGAGCGGGAGGTGATGGTAGCTAAAAGTCCTGTACAGGATATACAAACATTTTGAAAGACTCAATAAACTTCCAGCCTAATAGTTGGTTGTAACTTCAGGAAAAGTTCAGTCAAAGACCAAACAACTGCAGCTGATGAAAGCCATGGGTGTGTGATGTTCCTGAGTGTGAGGGGCTTGGTGTGAGCAGTGAGAGGAGGGGATATCCCCTTGTCACATTCAGTGTGTACAACTCTCCTGGACATGCCCCAGCACAGCCAGGATGAGACTCTCCTCTCTCAGTCCTGCTCTCCAGACCATGGGCACAACCTCCTTCCTGAGGCACATCTGCCCCATGCAAATGGTGACAGAACCACAGCTCCTCCAGTCCCTCTGAGACCTTGTCCCACCCCTGTGGCACAGACCCTGCCCCAGCCAGGCCTAAAATCCAGGCAGGGAATGCACACAAAGCAAACTATGCTGACAGTTCCACTGCAGGGGGCTGCCTGGGTGTTGAACTGGGCTAAAACCAGCCTGCTTCAGAGAACTCCAAACACCTCCATGCCAAATTCTGAAGCAGGATTTGGCAGGAAGGCTGGGAACTGGCCTGGAAATTGGCAGTCAATCACTTTATACTATGAAAGTCCAGTCCCCTTTCATCCTGTCAGGTCCTTCTGACAGAACCCTTCTTGGAGTCTGTGAGATTCCTCCCTTGGCTGGGGGCAACCCCCAGGGTCATTACTGGAGGCTGAGAGCCTCAGTCTGAGTGAATTATATCAAATCTCTACCTAATAATTATTTCTTTTTGCCAGCTTTAATATAATTGCTTCAATAATTGCTTTAATATGGTTCACTAGCCAATCTTACATTATACTACTCATAGCTTTAACATTTATATTTAGGAAATAATTCTGATTAAGATCTTTTGTTTGATCATTTGTAATAATAAATGATTCATTTTGTATAAATATTCTCATTTTGCCAATCATTAAAACGTGTGGGACAAAAGCGGTTCAATCACAGCTCTGTAATTCCTTCAATTTAAATCATTGGCATAATCCGAGGCTGAGATTGGATCCAGCCACCCCCAGGCTCCTCTCTGAGTAGTTTAGAAAGCCAGGGAGTCCTTTCTGCACCTTGTGAAAATGGCAGGGCTTTTTAATAAACTTTGTCTAAGGCTTCCACTCCCACCCCTGGCAACTTTTTCACTTGGTCCATCACCACCCCAGAGCTTGGAAAGCTTGTGCTGCCTGAGCCAGTAATTCCAGCTGCTTCCCTTGGGCAAAACCTCTGGAAATCAGAGTGCTGGCAGCTACTGTCCCTTAACCTGCATATCCAGAGGCTCCTGGCTGCCTCAGACCTTATGTTTCCTGACACCAGCATGATGCTGTCACAGTGTTCTGCACCTGCACCCAGCAGGTGCCCAGAGCTGCCAGCCCAGCCCTCTGCAAGGGAGAGCCACCCTGGAGACAACTCACTTCCTGCTCTTCCTTTCCCCAGGATATTTCTGGAGCATTTCCCTTCAGAGAAAGAGAGACATTTCTCCAAAATCAGGCTTGGGAAGTTCTACCAAATACAAGTTCTCATTTCATGTGCTCATTTTGCAGTTCCACACATGAGCTCCCCTCCACTGAAGTATTTTTTTTTTTAGCACCAAATGAATTTATTCTACTTTCTTTACCCAGACCATGTCCAGCTGCAGCTCTAAAGGGAATTCCATTGGAAAAATGCTGATCCCTGGAGAAATGCACACAAAGGGCCAAGGTTCTGTGGTACATGTTGTCTGCCATTAATTGTGAACTGTGGTTAAAGATGTGACAAATGACCTCTGCCATTTATCTTGTGACAGCCAGTGACACCCAGCAGGGTGGGGCCATGGGGCTTCTCCTGCCTGGAGGGACTGAGCTCATGTTGTGGAACACTTCTGGCTCCTTTTCCTTCTCCAGACCCATCTCCCTACCCCCTCATGCTGACCAGAGAGTGGGGAATGGAAGTAGCCTGGGGCACTGAGCAACCAAAGCTTTTCCCACAGCGGGATCAGTCCCAGAGTTCTGTGACTGCAGCACTTTTGCTTTGTGCACAGGGGGTGGAAGGCAGGGCTGGAGCTGCACATGCAGCATGAGCCACTGAAAACACACCAGCTGAGAGAAGTGAGGCTGCACTGAGGGCTGGGAACTCAATTCAGCTCACCAAGAGCTCAATAACAGATGCCCCTGATGTCATTTGTTGTCACAAACCATATTTCATCTGTGCTCAGGTCTCATGGCTCCTGGGCCAGGCTCCCCACCCGTCTGGTGGCTTTTCAGGGCCAGTCCAGCTGCAGGGGCACAGCAGAGCAGTGTCCAGCTCCCCTCTGCCCTGGGACACAGCCAGGTCTGTGCCCTCCTGTTGGCTCAGGGCATGGGGAAAGCAGGCTGGGCACTGCAAGGTGTGGCCTGGACAGAAACGTTCTTCCAAGGATTACACAACAGGAAACATTTGGATACAAATGCAAAGTCAGCATCCTTGGAGGGAAGGGACTGCCCTGATCTGAGCCAACAGCTGTGACAGGGACAGGATCTGGCTCTGGGAGCTCCTCCCCATCTGCTCATGGATTCTGTTCTCAGACCTGGTGCAGGTTTTAGCTGAGCTTGGTGGCTCAGAGCAGCTTCTGTGCAGCCCCTGCAGGCTCAGCTCCCCTGGGCACAGCTGGGTGACCACTTCTACCACTGCCAGGGGTCCTGCAGCTCCGCTCAGAGGTGACAGGTCTTAAATTGGCCACCTGACATCCAGACCAAGGCACTGACCACACTCAGACCACCCCATGGCCAGATCTGTCCTGGGACAGTGACACATTCCTACTTTGCTCTGCTGTTCCCTTCCATAAACTCTGAGCCCTTGGCAAAGCAAACCAGGTACTGCTCCCCTCAGCTCAGCTGTGGGGTCACAGTCCTGCCAGGCCCCAGCAGTGCACAGTACCAAACACAGATGCTTCCTAGTTTCTCTCCAGACAGAGCAGTCTCACACTTTTGGGTTCTCTGCCACCAAGAGGGTGTTCTGGCAGCTGCACAGAGGTTCTGAGAAGGAGGCAGAGAGGTTCTGAGGCAGGAGTCCCTGAGAACAGCCCTCTCCTCACCACCTTCTGCCCAGGGAAAGGCACCAGGCACTGCTGCCACCTGCTCCTGAGAGAGAAAGCTGTGCCCTGGACAGCAGGAGTTCAATCCCAAAGAGCCAAAGTCATTGCTTTGCCTTTCCATCAGGGAAAGTTCCTTGAAAGTCTGACCTCCTCACTTCCTCCTCCTCCCAAATATTTCCCAGAAGGGATGTTGGGCAGATATCTGCAGCTCTGACATCCAGGGATGAGTCACCCAGTGTGGACAGGTTCCTCCAAAACACTCAGGCTGTGCCAAAGCCCCACATATGCTGTTCTTCCCAGGGCCCTTCCCAGAGTGCCCAGGGCCTGAGCTGAGCCTCCAGCTCTGCAGGACAGCAGTGCCAGGGCAGAGCTCCTGCCTGGAGCTGGGGGCCAGAGGGAAGGAGCTGCACTGTGGATCAGGGTGCTGGGACATAGTTCTGGGATACAATTCTGGGACAAACAGTGCTCCTGTGGAACAGTTGTTCCTGTTCTCACAGAGTGGTCCTGGAGCCCCCTGTCTTGTTCTGTCAGGGTGCAAATTAACCCCACAAAGGGCTGCACTGCTGCTTGTATCCCTCAGGCTAGAAGCACATGATTCCCTAAAAGTACCTGGGATTACCTCTCACCCTACACCCACAGAAATGGAAACCTCTGGTTCTTGTTTAAAATGTCACTGAGTTTTCCTGCACTTTAATATTTTGATCAGGCTGATTTGCTCTGAAAGGCTCTGGCAGTGACTCACTGGGATTTGGGAATCTCTCCTGCCAGTCCCCACCTGAACACGCACAGCCAAGAAGATTCTCTATTTTCATCATATCCTGCTCTTCCTGCTGTTCCCAGCTTTGCCAGCAGCATCACATCTGCCAGTGCTTCCCTTTGGAGCTCCTGCCCCCCTGAGTGCCCATGGTAGGCTGGAGAAAAGGAGGATGAGGGACCATCCCTTTGCAAACTTCCCTTGGCAAGGCAACAGCCACTTCCCAGGAAGTCAGGTCTCATTCTCCAGCAGCCCCTCTGGGCATGAAACCCGTGAGTGTCAGGGAAAGACTTGCAGGGAGAAAGCTGGAATATCAGTGCCAGGCACCTGGAGATGTGGGAGAAGGACACTGGGAACAGTGAGGTCCCTCAGGTCCCCAGTCCTGCCCACAATCAGCACCATCTTCCCATAACCAAAGGAAAGGGGCTTCTCCTCCCACATCCAGTCATGCCTTGGGTTAGGGACTTGGGACTTTTGCTGAATTTTACACTTCATATTTGATTAGGCTTCTCAATTTTTAGTGGCAATTTTGAACATATTAATTTAATAAGTTTTTGCTATTTATTGCTCTCAGTAGACCCTGATTCTTTTCATTAGTGTAATTTTATTTTTTTTGTAAATCTCCCAATTTTTGGCTTCCCAGCTTCTGGAGTTTACATGGTTTTGGGAAAGAAGAACTAAGGATTTGACACTTTTCCCTTTCAGTTCTAATGAATATCTCTTGTTTGGATAAGGAGCAGTGAGGGAGAAGCAGACACATGATCTGGTCACAAACATGTTTGGGCTGGAAATAAGGAGAAGGTCCTGAAGAAGCTGCTCAGAGAGGTTCTGAAACCTCCCAGCTCAGGGGAAAGGGGTGCCTTTGAAGTGGGAGGTGGCAGGAAGGTAAGAAACAGTTTGTATCTGACCCTGTCCTCAGTGACACCTCAGCTGTGCTGAGCTAGGACACAGGGATGCACTGCTTCCCTGGATCACTGCACTGCTTCCAGGAACACCACACTGCTTCCCTGGATCACCACACTGCTCCCAGGAACACCACACTGCTCCCTGGATCACTGCACTGCTCCCAGGAACACCACACTGCTTCCCTGGATCACTGCACTGCTTCCAGGAACACCACACTGCTTCCCTGGATCACCACACTGCTTCCAGGAACACCACACTGCTCCCTGGATCACTGCACTGCTCCCAGGAACACCACATTGCTTCCCTGGATCACCACACTGCTTCCAGGAACACCACACTGCTTCCCAGGTTTCCAGGGCCAGCAGTTTGGACACGTCAGACAGTGGGAGCTGACAGCCAGTGACTGAACATGGCACCTTACAAAGAATTTTAACACCATCGAAAACACACTGCTTTGAATTTTTATCAACCCCCAGCAAAGGCAGCTGCTCTGGAGTGGAACAATTCCTGACAGTGCTGGAATGGCTCAGGGAGGCTTTAGGAACTGGGAGCACGATTTGCTGCAGGACACAGGTCCTGAGATGTCTGTGCACACATCAGCTCCCCAGGCTCTGGGACAGAGGAGCATGACATGGACTGAGAGCAGCATGTGCACGTCACACCCTGAATGATGCTTGAGACAAGAGTTTCTCATGCAGGAGTATAAGCTGGGTTTGTAAGAAGTTTAGGAGATCTCAACTAGGCTTTCTCTCTTCTGTCTCCCCTCTCCCAGCTCTCATTTCTCTCCCAGTTTGCAGAACAGCTCCTTTCTCCAGTATAACACATGTTGTGGGCAAGAGGGAGAAGAACAGGGAAGGAAGGTTGGCTGGCAAGTACCACATGGGCTGAGATGTGCACCAGTGTCACCTGCTGCCCTGTGAACCCACCATTAATAAAGTCTAAAGTGCCACTCTATACCCTCAGTCATCCATGCCAGACTGTGCCAAAGTGAAGCCAGGGTAACTGGAGGCAGAGACAGAAAGCTTTGGGATTTGCTCCCCCTCACCTTGCACTGCCTTGGGGAGCTGCCTAAGAATTTACAGAGTCCCAGCTCAAGGCCAACAAATGGAATTGTTCATATTCACAGATACCCCTGAAGTGGGTAGAGAAAAACCATTCTTTGAAATATTTGAGGTTTTTTAAATAGCTTTTGGTTCCCTCATAGGGAAAGAAAATTTCTTACTGAGAGACCCCTCAAACAGCGCAGTGATTGAAGAAGCACAGGACCCTCCTGGTAGCAACAGAGCCCCAGATCCCAGTCCTGCCTAACAAACTGTCCAGGCTGCTCCCACTGCAGCAGGAAATCACCTGGAATATTGTGAATATTGAATATTCATATGGAATACTGTGGTAGTTTTGGGCACTGTAATATAAGGAAGATCTGAAGCCATTCCAGAGTGTCCAAAGGAGGGAACGAGGATGGGGAAGGGCCTGGATTTGAAGGTGTGTGAGGACACTGAGGGCACTTGGTGTGTTCAGCTGGAGCAGAGGAGACTGAGGGGAGAGCTCAGTGCAGTTCCAACTCCCTGGGCAGGGGCAGAGGAGGGGCAGGACTGAGCTCTGCTCTGGGGGGACCAGGGACAGCACCCAGGGAAGGGCTGGAGCTGTGTCAGGGCAGGGGCAGGTTGGATCTCAGGGAAAGGTTCTTCCCCCAGAGGGTGGTTGGCACTGCCCAGGCTCCCCAGGGCAGTGGGCACAGCCCCAAGGCTGCCAGAGCTGCAGGAGGGTTTGGATGATCCTCTGGGGCACAGGGGGTGACTCTTGGGGCTGGGCCTGTGCAGGGCTGAGGGTTGGACTCGATCACCCTTGTAGGTCCCTTCCAGCTCAGCAGACTCTGGGATTCTGTGACCCTGTGCAATGGACTCTGGCTTTGTTTTGCCTTTGCCTCACCCTTCTCTCAGCCTGGCAGCAAAGGGTACAGGCTGCTGCCTCTCTGCCAGTCCTGCTGTGTGTGCAGGGACCTTCAGCTGCAGATCCAGCCACGCAGAACCACGGGCAGCTGAGACATCTCATCCCACAGCAGCACCACAGAACAGATTTCCTTGTGCCAGAGCTCCCTCAGCACTGGCTCTGCATCAAAAGGGAGGTGGAGAGAGCAGCTTCTGATCTATGCACTGACCATGGAATGATTACCCAGGCCTGACTCACATTTCCACTCTGATCTCACTCTAAGGACTTTGTTCCCCACAGTTAGATGTGGAAACACCTGAGTTATTTGTGCAGTGATTTTAATTCCCTGACATCACTGGGCTTCTCTTCTGTGTCCCTACATTGACCAGCCCAGATTCCCACTGAGCCTGGGAAGTCCTTCACAGGGAATGGCTGCAACAGGGAGAAGCTTTGCACTACAAAGCCTTTTCTAATTGATACCTCTTGGGCACATGATGTGACTCTTGGGGATAAGCCTGTGCAGGGTCAGGAGTTGGACTTGATGATGCTTGTGGGTCCCTTCCACATCAGCATACTCCTGGATTCCATGATTCTGTGAAATCAGGGAAGCAGAGCCTGGCTTTGCTGGATCCAAAAGGCCTCCCAGCTCGTGGCAATGCCAGTGTGTCCCTCCCCAGGGGTCTTTTTGCCCAGAGCCTTGGTTCCTCTCCCTCTGGCCCCTCTGCACTTGTGCCCTTTTCAGTGCAGACCCAGAACAGGTAAATACACCCAGCTGGGAAATTCCTGCACCAGCCTGAGCAGTGGAGGGGAAATAACTTTGTGAGAGTGCAGTGCTCTCCCTGCAAGCCCACAGCTCCCCTTCCCTACACTGTTCCCAGTCCAGCTGTCCCCAGCTCCTGGCACTCCCTGTACTCCTGGGCACTCCACTCCAGGAGTGACACCCAGCATGTTTCATTCAGCCTTTGGTGACTCTGCAGATGTGCTCCTCAGTTCCCTGAACCACCTCATTTCTTCTTGCTCCACAGCCACACTATTTTTTCACTATATATGCTTGGGAATTTTCCATAATCCCAGAATCACTGAGGTTGGAAAAACCTTCCCGCCCATGGATCCCCCCTGTGCCCCATCCCCACCTTGTCCCCCAGCACAGAGCAATGAGTGCCACATCCAGGTCTTCCTTGGGCACCTCCAGGGCTGGGGACTCCAAACCTCCCTGGGCAGCCCCTTTCAATTCCTGACTACCCCTTTCCAGGAAGAAATTCCTCCTGATATCCAACCTCTGTCTCTCTTCCTCTGAGAAAGTTAAAGATGAAGATGTTCAAAGAAAAGACATAATCTTGGATTTCCAGCCATGATACCTCCAAGACAGAGGGACAAAATCCTTCTTAGAGCTGTGTAATTAGTAGCTAAAGTACAAGTCTAGTCCTGCTCAGGTGGCAGCAGATACCAGTATTTCCAGCAGTGTCTGGGTTCTGGGAATGATGGAGGAAGGTTAATTTAACTGCCTTGCAGGGCATGGCCAAAGCCACCCGCAGGATTCTGAAAGCACCCAAGACCTGCATATGCAAAGGGTCCTGCCCAGCACAGACCAGGAGGTCCAGGCTGGATCTAACAACTGGAACCAGGTGGGAACAAGCCCTTTGCCAAATGGGTGCCCTTCTTCCCAAGGAATAGGGGGACAGTTATGTCCCCATTAGAATCTCATTTTTGTCATTGTTTTTTTACACTTCTTTTCTTGGATATGCCGCGTTCTAAAAACTAAAGTGTGTCACCAGCTGCATCCAAGTACTCTGTGACCCAGCCCTCCTTATTTTTCCTCACAGTCCTCATCATATAGACTCTGATTTCTGAGGCTCTCAATTAATGTAGCAAAACCCAGCCAGGGTTTTATACACAGGGCTGCTGCTCAGCCCTGAGCACATTTCTCTCCTTTCCTCATTGGCTTCTGGTTTCCTTGGACCTCTTGAACTGTACTGTCAAAGAAGAGATCCATTAGTCCTTGCTAAACTTCCCTGCAGGCTCCACACTGCCCTGGTGGGAAGAGCAGGGTTATACACAGGGGGCAGTCCCAGCACTCCCACCAGCCCAGCTGGGTTTCCAACCAGCACCAGCCATCAGCACCTCTTTCCCTGAGGAAAACAAGCATCAGAGACATAATTTCATGCTCTTGCTGTCAGCTGCCTTGCACAATTTATCTTCTCATTACCTCTTTAATAGCAGTGCCTGATGGAGGGAAATAACTCCAGTGAAGGAGACGTTGTTCAGAAATGAAGCAGAGATATTATGTGCAGCAATAGTTACGCTGAGTTTCTGTATGAGTGCCAGGAGGTACTGGGGAGTGTAGAAAAGTGGTTCCCAATGTGCAGTGAGCTGCTGGCACCCAAAGGTGTTTCTCCCTGGCTTGTACAAAGTTACCATCAGGCAAGCAGCCCTAGAGGAGCAAAAGCTGCTGGGCTGGGGAGAGAAGGGCTCACCTCAAATCAGTGGCAGGCAGCCCTCACACACTACAGACTGCCATGGCACAGCACAGGATTCTCAGAGGGTTTGGGTCTGTTGGGTGCTCCCAGGCTGCACTGCTGCCCTCTCAGTGGTGTTTGAGGCCCCCCTGTGACCTCCAAGGAAGAAGTAAGAAGAAATACCACTGAAAGATGAGAAAAACATTGGGTACTGATGGCCTGGCCAAAAAAAAAAAGTGAACTTGGAGCTGTGCCAGGTGGGGCACCTTTCCCCACATTTATCTACAACCATAAAACTCCTCTGAAAACCTGCAGAGATGGGGAGAGCTTCCTGTGTTGCTGTCTCACATGATTTTTCCAAAATCCCATTCCCTACTCAGCCTCACAGTTTCCCATCTCACAGATCCCCAGCTTTCCTGGAACACCAGGAGGTTCCTCTGACCAGTTCCAGCAGTTCCAGCATCTGTGGCTCTGGTTGCTTGTGTGTTGTTCTAAGGACATTCAGGTTGGACTCCTCCTGTGTTGTGCTGCTTTCTCCCTCTCACTGAGCAGGAGAGCATATCCCAGGAGTCCATGGCTGTGGGATTTGGCAAGGAACCAGGAATTTGGTGCTCTGTTCCCAGCAAAAGCCTCAGCACTTTCCCTGGGCTGTGTCAGCCCCTTTTTATGGTAAATTCGACTGTGAATTCATCTTCCAATGAGAACAGCTTTAAGATTCCTTCGAACAGCTCAGTGAACATTCAATCCACTGGAACTGGAAAACCATATGGAGGCACCTGTTTCCTGGTATGGAGAGCAGATCAACCTCTCCCAGCACAGCTAATCCAAGCAGAGAACAATACAAGAAACGGAGCCTACATCCTACTTCTAAATTTCCAACTCAGTTATCACTATTTTATTTAGGATATTTAATACTGGAATTAAATTTCATCATGTTCTCTGTTTACTGTCCTGGAGGACGTGTCAGAAACCAGCTGATGTGTCTGAGAAAAGCATCAGTCCTCATGACATGAGTTGTCACCTCCTGACCTTTTGACAGTCCATGGTGCAAAACAGAATGCAGCCAGCAGTGTCCCTGGGAGAAGGGTGAGGAACAAGCCCTCCCAGGTCCTGACAGCCCAAAAGGCAGATGGGAGTTGGTCTCTGAAACTCTACTTAATGGTCACATTTAAGCTTGACCTCTTTTGCCAGTGATGCTCCCCACCAGCAGCTCTGCCACTGAGATCAGTGTTCAGAACATTTCTTTTTCAGGAGGGTGGTGGTCTGTGGGATGTGCCACAGTGCCCAGGCTGTGCAGTGGGACAGGGGTTGTTTACTAGAGTAGCACAAAAATCCACCAGATTTGCCAGGGCCCAGTGTGCCAAGGCCTGGATAACAACAACCTTCCAGCCTAAGCTGCAGAGATGTTGGGGAGTTTGACAATGAGCACGTGAGCAGCTCACAAATGTTTTAGTCCAGACTTCAGCAGATGTTCTGCTGGGTCACCATCCAGGCCACAGCAAGAGCAGTACTTGCCAGAAGGTATGAGCTCAGAAATTCTATTGCCATGTCTCTGAAAAGGGCATTGTCTCGTTCCCTCCAGCTCCCTTTTTTTAGGAGAAAAAAGCATATTGAATAAAATACTGACACATAGGCAGAGCTGCTGCTGACACAGGATTTCCCTGAGCTCTGCCTGGTCCCATTTTGCTGGATTTGTTACCACAGTCCCTGCACACGTTGGTGTGTGCCAGTCCCCAAGGTAGGGCAGGAGCTGCCATAGCATCTCCCTTCCTGTGCACTCCTCCCAGGGCAGTGGGTGCTGCTTGGCACTGGGCTGCATTTTACCCAGGCAGCCCCTTTGGATTCCCCTCCTTTGTGCTTCTGCACAGCTCCTGGGGGCTCAGGGGGTGTTGGGAGCTGGGTGGAAAAGGCTGGTGGAGTGAAAAGCTTCCCTCCCCCTTCCCCAGACGGCTGTGACAAGACACAACCACAAACACAGTCCCTGTGCCCACTGGTTTCACACTCATATCTTGTCCCTACCAGCCTGCAAGAAAAGAGGGCCTTGCCACCCTGGGCTCAGCCTCTGGAGGGGTTGAACGTGGTCTGGGCAAAGGCTCCTCCATCCAAGCTGTGAGCACTCTGAGCACTCATCCCAAGCTCAGCTGCTCCACCAGTTTCCCCCCACCTGAGTGCTGGGCTGTGCCCCTGTGTCCTGCTCACCACAGGGCATGGACAGAGGCTCCATGTCTGGCTCAGCAGCAGTTTCTGACCCCAGGAGGACACTCATGGCCACTGTCCCCGAGTCAAACCACTGTTCCCTGAGGTGGAACCATTGTCACTGTGTTCTAAAGCTCAGTGAAACAGGAGCCTGCAGGGCTCAGCTGTAGGTTGCTCTGGCTGGTCTGGGTGCCCTCCCAAGGCTGGTGACCCAGTTCAGCAGGTGCCAAAGCACTGGTGCAGGCACTGGGGCTGAACCCTCGGCCAGAAACCCCAGCATGATCTTGCCCATTAACTCTGCATAAACAAACAATCACTTAGAACATTAGGGAGAATAATCTTCCCCCTAATCACTGATTAGAAATGTTTGCTTGTGGCTGGATATTTATAGCCTCCAAGAGGAAAATGTCACTCTCCATGACTGCCTTGCATGGCAGACAGTGTTTAATGAGCGATCTCAGCCTCTGGGCTGCTGCTCTTTGGGAAGGGAGATGATGATGCTGTGCTTGATTTACCCTTCCTTCTGCTTTCCCTGTTCTGCTTCAAGAGTGGGATATTGTTCAGGAGTGGGATTTGTCTGCAGTCACCCTCAGCCTCATGGAACAGGGCACTGCTCTGAACTCCTTTCCCCGGGGACCTCAAACCCAACAGCCACACCCATCTCTCCACCTCTGGCTCTGATTCAAGCTGCATTTCATGACAACTGTGCTGAAGCCCTCAAGTTCCTCAGCCACTACATCCATCACTCGTCCTTCCTAAAGAAGAGGATGGAAGAGATAAAATGAACGATAAATTCAAACTGATGCAAACATCTCAAGATTACCAAATTTCAGGTAGAATTAAAGGCAGGTCATTCCTTGAGAAAGTCCAGCCTAAGCCATCTGAGACTAGTGGTTAGACCAGACCACAGAGGAGAATGAGCTGGAGCAACCCTGGCTTGAAAGAGAAAGTTGGCTGGGCTCTGCAACCCCATGTTAATGGAGGAGTGAGGGGTCTGAGGGGGCTGGAGAGAAAGATTAGAGCTCCTCACACATCTAGGATTTGACAGGACATACAGGAGTGGGTATGAAGGACCACCAAAATCTCAGGATAACCTCAGCCTGGTCAGAGGTGGGGGGTGCCTGCACTTGGCACTTCAGACTCAGGTGGAATCAGGAGGGAACAGGACATGCTCATGAGCTGTATTTCCAGTATCCCAGATTTGCTGTCTTTGATGTTTGTTCAACACACTCAGAGCTCCTCAAATCCCACAGCAGCCTATGATTATCTCATCTCTACAGACAGGGAGTTTGTACATGCTCTGACAAACCAAGCACTAGAGCAGCATCTGGAAGAGGAGTCTCCTTCACTCTCTCTACTTCGTTCTCACTGGACCCATGGCAGGGCTGGCTTTCTTGCCTCTGTTGGTGCTGCTGGGGGACTGTGCTGCAGAAAAACAAAAAGCCATTCAAAAGCTCCTAGACCCCCCTGCTCTTCCTCTTTTTGTCTCGAGCAGCCAAACATGTCTCCCCATGCTGCTCCTGCCGAGGCTGGGAACCCGTGACAGAAGTGTCTGCAGAACCCCCATCGCTGGGGCATCATCCCTCTCATCCCAGCTGCACCAAGAAAGGCCCCAATAGGACACAATGACTGCTGGGCAGTTCGTGGCACTTTGTCAGACACCAAAACAGCAATGATCTGAGCTCAACACCCAGCAGAAAACCCTGGAGCAGGGAAGGATCACTGAGCTGGTTCACAGAGGTGCACAAGGACCTGCTGCTTGTGGACAGGTTGGCAAAACAAGAGAACAAAGCAGCTGATCCACCAACAGAGCCCAGCTTTGGGCTAACCTAAGATTGCCAGGGAAGAGAGGCACTGCTCTGTCACAGCCTCACAAGGTACAGGCCCTTTTTAACCTGGGGAGCACCCTCAGAGTTGTGTCTGGAGAAGCTTTCAGACCTCTTCCCTCTGTCTGGGTGGTGGACAGGCAGTGTGCTGCTCATCCTGACTCTGCTCCTGTGGAACACCACAGGCAGCACAAGTGCTATGTGTAAACCTTACATTTAGGTTACATTTGCAAGTGTAGCCCCTTTGGTTTTGAATTATCCTCTGGGAAGAGCCTTTCTCATCTCTGACACCTGCTTGTTCCTTCTTAGGAAGCTGTTTGCAGTGTAACTTTAGTCTGTGCCTCATTTCCTTTGCATTCCCAGACTGTCTGCCCAGAAGTATCTTTGGAATCATTTATGTTGGATAGAGATTTACTAGGCATTTTGATGAGGCTGTAAATCTGCCCTCCACCCCCTCAGCCAACACACAGTCCCCTGTCACACAGCCCAGTTTCTTCTTCTCAGATCAGTCCTGGCAGAGCTACCCAAAAACCAATCTGACCCCAAGTGACTGCACCCACCCAGATCAATCCTCTATGGACAAGGGCTTGTTCCTCCCATAGTTCCATCCCCAGAGCCACTGTCAGAGCTGGAATGCCTGGAGATCTCTGTGCTATGGAAGGCCTGGACCCTTTGTGTCAGGCAGAATTCTCCTGCTTCCTGTCTGCCAGTGAGTCTGTTAAATGAGCCTGAAAAGGATTTGTCTCATAGATTGTTTGCATTTAGGAATGTGCTGGGCAAAATTGTGCAGGGAAGAACTGAATTTGCACTTTCCTGTTTTGAACTCTGGATATTCCCTATGTGCAGGATTCACCTGCTGAACCTTCAGCCATCTGGAAGTCAGGAGGGTTGCCTGAGTTCTGAGTGCTCAGAGGCTGTTGGTGTTTCTGATACACTTGGGAAAACCAGGATGAGGCGGGTTAAGGGATAAGGGAGCAAGTGGTGGCTTTGCCAGTCCTCACCCATTGCTCCTCACTCTCCACCTCTGCAGCCTGGTATGTGGTTTCCACCACAGAGCTGCTCCTTTGCTGGACTACACAGACAGTAATTCTGCTCTTCTGTGTAGAAAAGATCTGCTACAACCTGGCATTTATAAATCAACAGAATCTTAGGTCACGCCTTTGCTGTGCTAACCCTGGACAGAGATCATTAATTATTTTAATTAACATTTTCAACATATATTAATTATTTTAACACTGGCTGCCCAAGTCCTGCACAAATGCTCCACATCCCAGATCAAGTGAAAGGTCTCACAGCAGAATTCCAGGTGATGCATTACTGTTTAGTACTGCCAGGTTCTAAGAAACACAGACATCAATCCCAGGGAGCCCTGGGCTCTGAGGGAAGCTGAGCTGGCTGAGTCAGGGTCTGAACTGGTCTCCAGTGACATTGGAGCTTGAGGAAAATGGTGCAGACACAGGAATAAAGCAGAAATATTCCTGCACACTGAGGGGACAGGACTGGGAGTTTATGAGCAAGAGATCCTACGGGATTATAGAGAGGGGGGTTTGGGATGGGAATGAGGAGATTGAGGGTTGCAGCGTAGGGAGGCTTTAGCTGCTGAAAATAAACCAAACCATGCTGCTGGTGTTGGGGTCCAGCTGGACTCAGGCACAGAGGTTTCTTGGCTTCAGGAAGATTGGGGCAGAGTGGAGATATGAGGGGAGAGGCATGACCAAAACATCAGTGGATACAGCACCCTGCGGCCTGAGGGGCAGGGACTGAGCACACAGGAGTTTCTGAGGGGGCAGAAGGCTCAGCTCTGCTGCTGGAGGCAGAGGGCACCTGTGTCAGGGGGGTGCCACGTTTATAAACCAGGGCACTGACAAGAGGGACCTGACACTACAGAAACAAGGGGAAAGCCAAGGGTTTGGAGGGGATTGACAGTTGACACTGCCCTGGTCAGGATGGGAAGCAATCATGGAAAAGGTTCTTCCCCCAGAGGGTGGTTGGCACTGCCCAGGCTCCCCAGGGCAGTGGGCACAGCCCCAAGGCTGCCAGAGCTGCAGGAGGGTTTGGATGATCCTCTGGGGCACAGGGGGTGACTCTTGGGGCTGGGCCTGTGCAGGGCTGAGGGTTGGACATGATGATTCTTGTGGGTCCCTTCCAACTCATCATATTCTGGGATTCCGGGATTATTTTGTGGGATGGAGACAGGACAGAGCGCTGGGGTGATTGTTGTAACTGGCAGCTCCAGTTCAAGGTGTGTTTTCAGTAGAGTGAGAAGCAGCACAGCTGTGCCAGAGATGCCTTCTGAGGTGAAGCACCACAGAGGTTGGAGCTAAAAGCCACAGGGAGCTCTGGATTGCCCTGAGCACCAGAATTCCCTTCCTCTCTTTCCTGATGCATTTGGGTGTGTCTTGGTTGACAACAGTTGCCTCTTGTCTTTTAAACATGCTCTATTAACTGCCATCACATTTTATCACTCCTCTGGCAATACCCAGCAACACCTCTATAATTTATTTTCATTAGTTTTATTCACAGCCACCACAGAGGTCACAGGAGGGGGGGAGAAAAGCACTTCATCCACTGAACCGCTAAACCTGCTGCAATAAGAGCTTTCCAAACAGCTGATGTTAAAGAGATATGAAAAGCTAATGAATAAAGAGGAATAAAGCAGCTGACCTTTTCCAAAAAAGAGGCTCTTTCAGCATCGTGGCACTTGGAATTTGAGTGAAATGAACCCTGACTTCCAAGCCTGTGCTTTCTGACACCTCTGATGCAGACATCTCCCTCTGAGCTGTTCTGCTCATACTCCTTTGCAGCCAGGAGGAGAACTGGGAAGATTTTCTTTCAGGTGAGTGTGGTGAATTATACCCTAGAAATGCCTGTTTTGCTGGAGACTACAGGAGGGCCTGGAGGGATGGGCCTGGAGGGAGATATTTGAATTTGTCCTGATGGTTCCTGTACAGAAAATATGTAATTGGTGCTTCAGAAAAGCGGAGATGAAGCTGGGAGGAATAACCCCCTGCACCAGCACAGCCCTGCAAACTCACTGACTGGCACAGGGGATGGAGAGTTCACTGCAAACATCCTCCAGAGCAGGGACTGACACTTTTGGCAAAGAAAACTGACCACAAATGGGGCCATGTGTGTCCAAATGACACCTTGAGATGTAGTCAGGATGCAACTGTCCAGGACCCACTGCTGAAATGATTGACTCCCAGTTAAAATGTGAATACTAAACATGCTACATGTGAGGAAAAAAAAAGGTATTTCCACCACACACAATATTCCAGAGAGTGATTTTTTTTCTCTTCTATAAAGGCCTGTAAAAGGGAGGGAGGTACAGGACACCAAATCATTAACTTGATGATAGATTTGAAAATATCTACAGGGAGCTCATTAAGTGAAAATAACATCTGATGAATGGTGGAGTTCTCAAAGCTTAACCCCAAGCTGAAAAACAATGAGAATTACAGCATCCAAACTAAATGTCTCAATGGAAAACCCCAAAGCAGTTACACCCAAGGAAGAACCTGGGCATAGAGAGACTACTGGGTCACCAGGGCAACTCTACAACCAGATTCTGCTCCAATTTCCTTTGGAAGAATATTCCTCCCCACTTTGATTCCCCCACTCCCAATATTGTCTGCGAGTTTCCCCAAAACCCAGGTTTGGGCTGTATTTTCATACAGTGCTCCCTAAACATTAATTATTAGCTCATCATATACTTCTATTGAGATTATCCATAAAAATATTCACTAAAACTGCCCTTAAGCACAGTCCTTCAGGAGCTCTGGCAAACTCCTTCCATCCTGGCTTTTTCCTTCAACACAAGTTCTTTTCTGTCTTGTCTTTGTGCAGTTCCTCCTTCCCCTTCTAATTCTCTGTAATCCTCATTTTGCTCAGCATCACTAATGAGTTTCCCATGTGACACCGTATCAAATGCTCTCTCACAGCCCTCAGAGATGGGATCTCCCATGTTCCCTTTGTCTAAATACTCCATTACTTTATCAGGGAAAGATATCGGATTAGCTGCCACAATCTCTTTTAGATAAAACCGTGCTTCATTCAGGCCTATTTCTCACTTATTTCCAGGCCTTTAATTACTTCTCCCTTCAAATCCTATTTCAAAGCTTGAATGAAGCTGAGTTCAATTTTCAGGCTCCAAATCCCACTGTTTGCCCTTCTCTCCCAGGACCCTCTGCCCAGGGTGGTTGTTTTGTCCCAGGGAGGGTTCATCTGAATGGGGTTCTGCCTCCTCCTCAGCTGTGGGACTTTTGATCAGGAGGGGAGATCAAACCTCCCAGAGGTTAAAAAACTCCTGTCAGGATTTTCTGGCAAGCTGTGACTGCTGGAAACACAATCCCAGAGAGAGCTCAGCTGTGGCACCACGAGGGGAGCCTGGGAGGGTCCCTCAGGGGGACTGTGGGAAGGGGTCACTTCTCTCAGGTTTGGCTGAATGGAGCCACCTCTCCCAGCTGCTGCTCATACAAAACCCAGTTCAGCTGCTCCCAAAGCTGTTTGGCTGAGGATACCCAGGTCAGAGCTGTGGATGTGCAGGGGACCCAACAATAAATGGCCATTCTCCAAGCCTGGAGCAGGTGCCCTGGTGTGGGAGATTCACCAAGAGCCAGCACTGCTGCTCGTCCCAGGACCTGTGCTGGGGTATCTGGTGCCTCCTGGGCTTGTGTATCAGCTCCTGGGGTGTCAGATCTACACATGCTCTGCTTCTGTCCTTGTGTTTCTGACATTCTGGAGAAAAGCCACATCTTTAGAAATGGAAGACAGCTCCTCCTTTTCCTGAGGATTTAGGCTAAGCCTGGTTTTAATTTGCCATCCCACTCATTTCACTGTAGTCTCACTCTTTGCTCCTCCTCATTTCATTTACATAACCAAGGAGCTTTTTCTCTCTTGTTTAACATGTACCTCACTGTGACACTTGACAATTCTTTCTTCATCACTGCACTCCTTGACCTCTAAGACATACTCTTTTGCCGATCAGTCTCTTTTAATTTGGTTTCCCAAGGCAAAAAAAACCCACATTTTCATTCCCCTCCCTCTTCTTCTGCAAGAACTTCTAAACCCAAGGGCCAATTTCCACCCCACCTGACAGAATGGCAGAAGAACCTGTGCTAATTGAGATTCTACAAGTATTTTGAAAAATTGGCAGCTGACTAAACGAGGGAGATTCAAATTAGTGGCTCCACTGAGGGAAAAGAAGAACCTCTGAGCCATAATCCATTCCTTTTGGCAGCTGCCTCCTTGTCAGTCAGCACATGCCTCCAGCTCTGCCTGCAAGAGCCTAGGATGCCTCCAGGCTCCCCACAGCCCGTGTGGGATGATATAAGTGGTATGTGAGAGCTGAAGTTTTGAGGTTGTGTTCTCTGATCCTGGTTTGTGGCTTTTGGGAGGGTAAAGGTTTGCTGGAATCACAACACACCCATGAGCAGTCACACACGCCTGGCTGCACTGCTTAAGGAACAAGTTGCTCTCCTTCCTTCCAGACTCTGTTTGTTCTTAATATTTCTAAATTCAGTTAATTGTGGTTCCCCCTTCCCTGAAAATCTTGGATACAGATTCCTAACAGTATTACAACTGGAAACTGAAAGCTGTTTTGGAACTGAAGTCCTAGAGATCCTCAGGCCTTGCTAAACCCTTCCCTGACCTTGGAAGTGCTTTTCTTTTTGGACTGAAGAACTTTACCTACAGACCCATCCTTTGTCATAGCATTTCCTTTTAGTTGAAGCATTTTATGCTCATTCCACCCAAGGTCATTGAGTTCAACGTGCAGTTTGGAATGACTCAGCTCCTCAGTGTAACTTTTGCCTTTTGCTTATGGGCTGTTGGATAAAGAAACTCAAGTAGTACCAGGTGGAAGACACAGATTTACCACCATGATTTGTTCTTTTTTTTGGTAAGACATTTTTGAGGAAATTAAAATTCCCCTCAGTGACTAAATTCCTGCACTAACACTAATTTTGGTGAGTTCACCAACTTCCAGTTCCAATCCTGCAAATATTCAGGTCATTATAACCATTTCAGTAGCAGAACCTTTCCCACCATTCTGTCCCATGTTGGGGGTGGCCATGACAACCTTTCATTGCTTTTCTCATCATATTGCCACCCCACTTTTCCAGCTCTCAGAGCCTGCACTCCCAAGAACCAGCCCCAGTTCCTGATCCTCCATGCTCATGTATTCCATCACCTCCAGTTTCACATCTTCACAGTATTTGAGTTGCTGCTGTTCACACAGTAAGTCTCCAGCTCTTTTACACTGACCAATTTAGGTGCTCTGTACTATTCAGAGTAATGCTGACTTACACTTGTCCTTTCCTCTCCTCACAGAGACCTTTCTGTTGTTCTTGGTGTGTTTCCAGTCTTCCTCCTTTGTCTTATGCCTGAGAACAGTCTCCTTTCTGCTTTCCCATTTCATTTCCCACATGCTCTGCCCTCTGCTTTGCTTGGACACAAACTCTTCTCACTTTTAGTGGCCCCCTTTATTGTCAAGGATGAGGTTCTCCTCTCTGCTCCACTGTCACCTCATCTGCATCTCTGCCAACTTCTCTTGCATATTCACTGCTGCAGCAAATACATTCCTTAGATCTGTTTCTTTGCCAGCATTTGGCCTCTTCTGTTATGTGGCCTCCAGATTCTCCTGATCACCTAATTTCTGTAAGTTTTGGCTTTCTTGGACAGTCACTTCTACTCTGTGATTTCCATGGTAAATTCATCATCTTGTCTGTTTGTTTTCATCCCTCCACACCTCGGTGATGTTTGACTTGGAAAGCTACCCTCAAGTGTCCAGTGTCTTTTTTCTAGTGCTGCAATTCTGGATACATGGCTTTAATCCATCACCACCACCTTGCCTCTTTTGCTTTAGTCCACAAAACTTCCTGAAGTCCTCTGAGTGTTTGGCTTTCCAAACCTTTTTGCCAGTGCCAGTCCTAACTCTTTGTTTTGGCTGGAACATCACTCAGTGTTCAGTTCTCCACAGAATAATTTACCCACACCAATAACACATCCTGCAAACTCACAAGAGTGGGGGTTTCCCTCTAGGAATAATTTCAGCTTAAACATCTGGGTTTGGGTCATGGCACAGACTTTTCCATTGGATTCTGTGTGGAACAAGGTCTACACACTGAAGGACAACATAACAGAAAACTGTACCAATACACCCTAAGGTACAGGAAAAACACTGAAAAACATCTTCCAGCAAAAGGCATCACAGTCCATGGCAATCCTGGATTCTGAGGACTTCTAATAGGATTTATCTCATTCTGGGGAAGTCATGGATCTTCACTCTGACAATTAAATCCACTTCTATACCATGTGGTTATTCAGTCATCACCTAAGTTCTCAGGTTGATGGAGGACATGTTTGTCCAAAGGGTGCTTCCACAAGAGTGGAAGAGAGTTGAGAGTCTGGACCCAGAAGGGCAGAACTTGCACATCAAGCAAATGGATTTTGTAGTGCAAAGCTTCTCCCTGTTGCAGCCATTCCCTGTGAAGGACTTCCCAGGCTCAGTGGGAATCTGGGCTGGTCAATGTAGGGACACAGAAGAGAAGCCCAGTGATGTCAGGGAATTAAAATCACTGCACAAATAACTCAGGTGTTTCCACATCTAACTGTGGGGAACAAAGTCCTTAGAGTGAGATCAGAGTGGAAATGTGAGTCAGGCCTGGGTAATCATTCCATGGTCAGTGCATAGATCAGAAGCTGCTCTCTCCACCTCCCTTTTGATGCAGAGCCAGTGCTGAGGGAGCTCTGGCACAAGGAAATCTGTTCTGTGGTGCTGCTGTGGGATGAGATGTCTCAGCTGCCCGTGGTTCTGCGTGGCTGGATCTGCAGCTGAAGGTCCCTGCACACACAGCAGGACTGGCAGAGAGGCAGCAGCCTGTACCCTTTGCTGCCAGGCTGAGAGAAGGGTGAGGCAAAGGCAAAACAAAGCCAGAGTCCATTGCACAGGGTCACAGAATCCCAGAGTCTGCTGAGCTGGAAGGGACCTACAAGGGTGATCGAGTCCAACCCTCAGCCCTGCACAGGCCCAGCCCCAAGAGTCACCCCCTGTGCCCCAGAGGATCATCCAAACCCTCCTGCAGCTCTGGCAGCCTTGGGGCTGTGCCCACTGCCCTGGGGAGCCTGGGCAGTGCCAACCACCCTCTGGGGGAAGAACCTTTTGCTGAGATCCAACCTGCCCCTGCCCTGACACAGCTCCAGCCCTTCCCTGGGTGCTGTCCCTGGTCCCCCCAGAGCAGAGCTCAGTCCTGCCCCTCCTCTGCCCCTGCCCAGGGAGTTGGAACTGCACTGAGCTCTCCCCTCAGTCTCCTCTGCTCCAGCTGAACACACCAAGTGCCCTCAGTGTCCTCACACACCTTCAAATCAAGGCCCTTCCCCATCCTCGTTCCCTCCTTTGGACACTCTCCAATGGCTCAATCTCTCCCTTCCATTGTGTCCCCCCAAACGGCCCCAATGTTGAGGGGAGGCCACCCCAGGGCAGAGCAGAGTGGGACAATCCCCTCCCTCATGGGCTCCTTGTGACAATCTCTGTGCAGGGGAGAGAAGATCTTCAAAATGTCGTTCAGACTGGACCAAATTATCTCCAGCACTGCAGCAGAGAACCAGCCCTGGTGGTGACCAGGTGGGTTGTGCTTTAGCCCGGTCATAGCTTCAACACCCCAAGGATGGAGAATTCTTTGTGAAATACATCTATAAATACAGTCTTAGGATGACTCACGGTGATCCATGTTCACAAAAAACCTGCTAGAACAGCAATTAAAGGTTCTTTTTCTAGTTAGACCCTTGAGAGGCAAAATGTCCTGGGGTTCATTATGTGTGAGCAGTGCTGTGGGATGCAGCCTGTGTGTTTGGCCTTTCCAGGATGTGCCCTAGAGTGGGGAGGATTGGAATGCCTTTGGGGATCCTTGAAGAATAAGCTTTCTTTCCAAGTGTAAAATATTAGTCCCATCCATGATAATTATTAGAATAATAAAGATCTCATTACAGCCCCAGCATGACTAATCTCAGGTATGGCACTGAGCCCTCCCTGGGAACTGCAGCAGTGTAGGATATGCTGATGCTGCTTTCTGCAGACACATTTGAACAACTTTTGCTAATTAACATTAATAAATATATGCTAAAAGCATAACTGCAAACCAGGCTACAGCTCACCACTTTGGCTACTGATTGAAAATTGTACCACCAGGTAATGCTTTCTGCTCACTCTTATTCTAAATCTCCAAGGGACTTTTATTATTTATGTCTGCAATCAACAAAGCATTTGGTTTCTGCTCTGGGCTGTGTCTCCCCACCCCGTGCAGTCCTTGCTGTCCATTAGGGCAGCCCCAAATCCCTCACAGCCTGTTGTGTGTTTAACCACACAACAGCCCCACAGTCTGGTTCCTGGTGGACACAAAGGCCTAAATTCACCTGTTTGTTTAATATTCCTTCTTCACTGCTCACACTCTGCTGATCCAGAGTGTTGCCTGATTTCCACCTCTGCTGTCCCGTGGCCCACCAGGGGAGCCACCACCTTGTGCCAATGCAACCAAAACCATGGCAACCCTCAGCAGCTCCCTCAGGACAAGTTCCCATGCCTTGTGTTCCTGGAACAAAGAACAAACCTGGCTTGGTGCTCGTTTCTAACCAGATATGGATGGGACATTTTTACTCCTTGTGATCCCTCCCCCTCTGCTTCAGCCCAGCTGCCTGCTCAGTTTGTAGGATCATCTCCACAGCATTAATGGGACACATCTCCTGGGCTGGGGGAGCTGTCAGACCAGCAATATTCAAACCTGGGATCCTACAGGATTTCACACATAAATGATGGAACAACTGCTTTCCCAGGACCAAAGCAGGGGTTCTGCTTTACGAACTTACACAGAAGGTAAGGACTGGAAAAAGGCATTTCCCACTCACACACACACAGGGGAAAGGAATTGCACTAGCAAGTCCCTAAATTCAAGAAAAGAAAGAGTTCATTCCAGAGATTGGACACGTCTGAGAGCACTGGTTGTCATAAAAACACCAGTGCTCCCCCACAGGGTGATGATCCCTCTTAAGATCAACTCTTCTAACAGGCTGAGTGTGAAGGTCACCTTCATCCCAGACTGTGCTGCTTCCAAGAGCCAAGAGAGCCAGCACTGCCTGGCCTGTGTCAGCTGCATAGCCCAGCTGCTCCAGCTCTCTTGGTGCTCCCAAACTGCTCCGTGCTGGGCACACACAGATCCCCTTTACAGCATCATCACACAGTTCATATTCCAGCCAAAGAACCCCATTAGGCTCTGGGGCAGCCTCAGCTCCTCGAGGAAGCAGCAGGATTTCTCCACACAGCATTTTGCCAGAGTACCCTGGTAAGTGTGATTTCAGTAATTAGAAAACCAACCCAGATACCCCTCCCTGTAGCCTTGTAAATTAAAGATTAAAATATCTTCCTTTTCCCCCCATCTGCTCCACCTGTGTCCATGGTTTGGTGAAAGTGGTGTTGAGCAAACACTCTGTTCCCACACACCTCCACATTCCAGTTGACTTCCCCCAGCTGTGCTGCTCTGGGATGCTCAGCCCACCTTGTGTCCTGAGCAGTGGGATGAGCATGGACATCATCTCTCCCTTCTGTCCTCAGGGGTGGAATGAACCTGCAGAGCCCCTGATGTCATAAACCTTGTCCCCCACAGTGCCACTGCCACCTCCACGTGCTGACTGAGCACAGGGACAGGTCCTGGGGGGGCCCTGGCACAGGGTGCCCAGAGAAGCTGTGGGTGCCCCACCCATGGGAGTGTCCAAGGCCAGGTTGGCCATGAGCAACCTGGGCTCATGGAAGGTGTCCCTGCCCATGGCAGAGGATTGGACTGGATGGGTTTTAAGGTCCCTTCCAACCTAAACCATTCTGTCATTCTGGGATTCCAGGATTCTGTGTGTACCGAGAGAGATAATCCAGCCCTGAGTCCTGGGCTGGCACCTGGGTCTCTCCCCAGGACACTCAGTTGTGTGAAAAGAGATTTCTGGTTGAGCTGTCCAGCAGTGGTGACCCCGAGAGACCAAACTCTGAGGGGTCCTTTTTACTCTCAGGTTTTTCCTGGCCCATGGCTGATGGCCATTTGCAGAAGGAATTCATTGTTCTCCTGGAAGTGCCAATTTTGGTCACTGGCTGAAGTGCACCTTCCACACAATGTGCTCCCAAGGGGAGAGAGTTCAAGTTAAAGCTTCAAATTGGTCTTGAGGAGCCTTTGCCTCCCTTTGGGATGTGTTGGATAAAGACCCAAGAGCTGGAACAGTGGAGGAAAATGTATCCTGAGGGCAGAGAAGGATCATTTGGGAGGGACTGAGCACCAGCCCTGCAGGAGCACACCCTGCCAGGAGAAGATTTGATGAGAACCTTCAGTACAGCCCTTTGGAAGGGTCATCCAACAGTGCCCAGCTCACCTCTGACTGACCCCACGTTATAGACCCAGCTGGGACAGAACAGTGGGGGGGTATATTCAAACTGTCCCAGCCTCTGATGAGGTTTTAGGGTAACTTACAAGAAAACAGGAGTTTTAACCAATCTTCCCACCATCAGAGCCCACCCAGGACAATTCCTGCAGTGCTGGAAGCCTGGGGTCACAGTGTCTTCAGCTGAGCAAGGCAAACGTGCCAGGGAGTGCTCAGAATTTCCCTAGTTCATAAAGAACACACCAAGAAAGCCTAACTCCTGCTAGAATAAATTCCAGTTTTGACATTAATGCTTGTTGACATTGATATTAAATGATAAAGACGCCTGATAACAAACACAACAATATTTTTCTCCAGAAATATCTTTGCTTAAGAAAAGAGAGGAACCTGTGTTTGGGGAACAGCTTGTCTCCTCCTTGACTCAGTATCTCACCAGGAAAGCTGCTTTGAAGCACTTCAGTATCAAACAGAGAGAAAGCAAAACGGAAATCTCGCTGTGGAAAATAATGATGAACCAATTTATCCAAGTTAGAGCAAAGGACTGAAAACAATTCTAAGCAGTTTAATTACAAAATGTTCTAATCCAGTGCTGGAGTTTCATTTGCAGCATCTCTTATTAGAGAAACTGAACCCATGGGAGTGGGGAGGTGTCAACATTCCTCAGAACCTTATGAACACCAAAGGACAGCGATTTCAGAGACACTTCAGGATGTTTCATCCTCAGTCTGAGAGAGCAAGAATTCACAACACACTGAAGCCGAGCCAGATCCCCTCCTGGAGGAGACAGACAGGGAGGGGAAGGCAGCTCTTCCCATCCCCTTTGAAACTCCATTTGCATTCAGCAGCAATAAGGAACCCATGAATATGCCTGGACAGGAAAGATCCCGATGTTCAGAGCTGGCTTTGGCTTCTAAAACTCTGATCTGACTGCAGAAACCACAGAGAAAGGAGGAGGCTCTAGGACTGCAATTTTTTCTCCACTTACAACTGTACTTTCCATTTTGTAACCAGGAACCCAATCTTCTTCTAGTACAGATAAACTCATGCAAGATTTCACTTGCTATTTTGAGCAAGTGCAGCTGGAGGGAAGATGTTTGCCTGAAAGCAATTAACCCCCTCTGAAGGTGAATTCCTGGGCTGCTGGACTCCAGAATGAATTAGGAAATCTCAGTACATTGACATGTTTCTTGCCAAGCTGCAAGGAGCATCTGGCAGAACTGTTTATCAGCAGCTGAAGGGCAGGGGGTGGCTTCTGGGAGGCACCTGCTGACAAGTGAGTGTTGGAGGGACAATCTCTCCCCACCCAGAGTCACAGAATGTGCTGAGTTGAAAGGGACCCACAAGGATCATGGAGTCCAACCCTCAGCCCTGCACAGGCCCAGCCCCAAGAGTCACCCCCTGTGCCCCAGAGCATCATCCAAACCCTCCTGCAGCTCTGGCAGCCTTGGGGCTGTGCCCACTGCCCTGGGGAGCCTGGGCAGTGCCAACCACCCTCTGGGGGAAGAACCTTTTGCTGAGATCCAACCTGCCCCTGCCCTGACACAGCTCCAGCCCTTCCCTGGGTGCTGTCCCTGCTGTGTCCCTCAGTGCCACTGTACCCTCACAGGTGGGGGGGGAGCAGAGAGGGAGGAGGGGCAGGGGCTGTGTCATCTCTTTAAATACCTGTGGATGATGCTCATACCTCCCTCACACCCTGACCTCAGTGAATTCAGCTGAGGAGTCTGGTCCCTGGGGTGTCAGGCATCCTGTTGAGCCAGGATTCATTTTTACCCCCTTTCCTTTGTTTCCAGAGCAGTGACTGAGCTTCCATGTTTTCAGATACTCATTTACAAGGGCTGATTTAACCTACCACGTATTTTCTTCTACACCATATTACATGCTCTCTTCGGGAGGATTCAGAAGACAATTCTGTCCAAACACTCTCCCACTTCAACACCACCACGTGCTGCCATTTCCCACTCAGTGGGGAAAGACTGACATCTCTCTGGGCCTGTACCAAGGGCTAAGAGCAAACCAGTGATGATCTCCTGCTCAGCACAGCCCAGCCTCAGGCAGCAAGTCTTCGACCCCAGAGGAAAAGCCCTGGGGATGAACCACCCTTGTGCAGCTGGAGATGCCAAATGTACAAAATGCAGTGTCAGCACTGGGGAGATTTTACTCTCCTGCCTGAAGCAAAGTCAGATCTGGGACAGATCAGGAGGGTATTTCACATGGTGTGGCCCTGCCATGTAGGTGCCATGTTGATGTGACCAGGACAGTTTGGTCAGTTCAGGGTGGAGGCACTGTTCAGTGAGGGGAAAATCCTTCTGTTCAGTGAGGGGAAAAGCCTCTTGCCTCCCCCTGTGGTATCTCCAGGGTCACATGGAAGGTTCCCACCTTCTGCTGGCTGTCCCAGAGAACCACCCTTGAGGTGTTTCCTCCTGCAGGTTTTCTTTCCTTTCTTCCTGTTGTTACTGCCCTAATACAAAATGAAGGTGAAGGACTGAGTTACTTCTCTGAAAGCCCAATCTCCTTCTCCCTGAAACTCTTTCAGACCAATGGCAAAATGATGAACCCTGTGCAGATTCTGCACACCCTGGATGCTGTTGTGGTCCCAGATAGTCATTCCCCATTTCACCTCTTCTGACTGGGAGCTCCTCATGTGACAGGGAGCAGAACATGTCTTGGAAACATCTTCATTCACATCAGGCACAAACTCCATTCTGTTTTCTGTGAGCTTGGACAGCCAGGTCAGCTCAGGCCAGACAGTGCCCCTCACTCAAGCACTCCAGGGTTTTGTGTTCCTTCTGCTCAGTGGAAGGGCTGGAAAACTGACAGGGAGCTGAAAAAACAAGGATCCCTTTGAAGCTGTTCCTGCTGCACAGAAGATACACACCAAGGAGGAGGAGGCAGGAAACAGGACCTTGCTGGAGCTTCCCTGGGGAAAAACAACTCAGTGACAACTGAGTGCCTGGCAGGAGATGCTGGGAGGCTGAAAGGCAGGAGGGTACCAAGCACTCTTCCTCTGGAGATGGGCATCAGTCTCATGTGAATGAGGTCCCTCCTTCCCCAGGCACTTGTACTGGGCATACTGGAACACCTCGTGCCCTTCAGATGAAGCTCTTGTGAGCAAGATATCAGAAGAAGAAGATATCAGATATCCAGATATCAGAAAGGCTGTTGTGGCTACTCCTACACTAAAAAATTCAAACCAAAAGTTTTTTCCTGCAGAGATGAGACAGAGAAGCCTCAGCTCTCATTTTTGACTAAGAAGATCACATCTTATTTTGTCAGAGACCAACAGATGCACAGAAGAGACTAAAAGCAAAACACAAATCCGTCATCCAGAAATTCTCAATCACAACAGAAACATGAAGAAATCTGCTCTATTAAACCTGAGGAAGAGCAGCCACAGAGCCATGATTTGCACATTAAAAGAAGAGCTGTTTTTTACATTTGGGCTCTTACTGAACCACTGTCTCACAAAGCAGAAATTCAGAGAGTGTTTCACTGTGGCAGCAATGACCTGTGGTGTTAACAAAGCAGTAGCTGTGCCTGGTGGAGCTCAGTGTGCGTGATGCAGGAGCAGACAGGAATGTCTAATTCCCCCTTGCATTCCCTGATCAGCATCTCCAGTTAAATCCAAACATATGCACTTGCTTGAAGCCCCTGTGTAGCTGATTATCCTGGAGACAGGGGCTGGAGATTGTCCTCAGGGACTCTGTGCTCTGGGGCTTGGGACACCAAATACCCTGAAATAAATAAAACCTTCCACTGCTGCACTGGTTTCCTTGTGGGTCCACTCAAAGCATCTGGGATGATGCCTGAGAGGAGAAGGATTATCTGAGTTCTTGCTGTCAAATGCTTTCTTTTTTTCCTTTTCTTTTGAACCCAGGAGCTGCAGACCAAGCCTGTGCTGGACAGGCAGGATCCCTGGAACCACTGGCTTTCTGGAAGAATTTGTTCAGCTCCAACATATCAGATGAAATACTGGTGGATCATTAATTATTTGATTTCTTCTGCAAGTCTTCATTTTACTGGGCCATTTACAACAGGGCTTGAGATACCCATGTCCAAGTCAGATTAGCCAGCTGGGCTGCTCCTTGTTTTCCTTATATCCTTTGATGACTTTGATTACTTTTTATTATATTTTTTTTGTGCTTAAAAGTAGGGATCAGAGGTGAGAACAAGGAGCTATAAAAACAATATTTTACTATTCCTGTTGTTACATCTGTCTCCAGTCCCTCCTTTACTCCCTTCTCTTTGAGCTTTGATCTCTCAAACTGGCACCAAATAGGAGGTGTTAAATCTTCTGACTTTTGGTCAAGATGAATCACCGAATCACAGAATCATTAATGTTGGAAAATGCCTCCAAGATCATCAAGTCCAATGTTCAGCCAAAAGGAATTATGTATAATACAGTGCTCCAGTGGGAATCTGTTCCTTCCCATTATCCCTAACATCTGGTATATCTGAAGCCCAGATTGATGGCTCTGGAACTGGGCCTCTAGGCTATCAATTTCTCACAGGTTTATGGATATTTTCTCATTTTTCTTTCAAATTCTTCTTAAAACTAATCCAAAGGAATGGTCCCTTTTTCAGCAGAAATAGAATGTTGTTGGCCAGGTCAGAGCAGGGCAGTCAGAGATATTCCTGTGCCTGGTGTTTCCCACTACAGTCCAGAATTTCTTATGGCCACAATGGATGGTGCAGAGAGTCCCAGGGTGACCCAGTCATTGACTCCACATGATGGAGCACAAAATCCACAGTGACAGCCCAGGACATGGAGAAGTTACTTGGACACAGGACTGGAAGGGACATTGAGGATCTTTGCAGACAACCCAAAACTGGGGGGAGCTGTTGACTCTCTTGAGAGCTGGGAGGCCCTGGAGAGACCTGGACAGATCCAAGGGCTCCGAATCAGCAGCCACAGGAAGTTCCACATTCTGCCCCTGGGATGGGACAACCCCAGATGGACACACTGGGAATGAGGGGCAGGAGAGCAGTGCTGGGAAAGGGCCCTGGGGGTCCTGGTGGGGCCAGTTGTCCCTGAGTCAGCAGTGCCCTGGCAGCCAGGAGGGACATCCCTGTCCTGGGGCATCAGGGAGGGGATTGTCCCACTCTGCTCTGCCCTGGGGTGGGCTCACCTCAACATTGGGGCAGTTTGGGGGGACACAATGGAAGGGAGAGATTGAGCCATTGGAGAGTGTCCAAAGGAGGGAACGAGGNGTTCTTCCCCCAGAGGGTGGTTGGCACTGCCCAGGCTCCCCAGGGCAGTGGGCACAGCCCCAAGGCTGCCAGAGCTGCAGGAGGGTTTGGATGATCCTCTGGGGCACAGGGGGTGACTCTTGGGGCTGGGCCTGTGCAGGGCTGAGAGTTGGGCTCCATGATCCTTGTCAGTCCCTTCCAGCTCACCATATAGGATTTCAGGATTCTGTTACTTGCTCCTCTTATTGGGCTGATGGTGTGAATTTAGTACCAGACACGAGGGTCTTGCTGAGGAGCAGGAGGCAACTTAAGTTGCACACACAAGAGTCAAGCAGCTTTTGCAATACCTTCTCCTGCATTGTCCTCATTTGGTCACAAGTTGGACTCAATGACCTTGGAAGTCTTTTCCAACCTCAATAATTCTATCACTTTGTGATTTCAAAAGTAGGTGAGATCAAACCCTCAGCAGAACTAAACCTTCAGCTGTACCAGGCAGGGGAGTTCGGCAGAATGGGCAGGAATGGCACGGGGGGAAAGAGGATGGCACACATGAGATGGAGGGTACCCCACCACCAGCAACAGCTGATGATCAGCTGTTGCTGCTGTGAAATTGGGAGCCCTTCATTAGTGACCAAGGGCAGGAGCACCAGGACCCACAGCCAGTGGCCTTTTCCTCCCATTTGCTTCCCTTTCCCTCAGCATTTGGAATCTGCTGTATCTGACTGAAGGGAACAACTGGGCCTCCAGAGCTCTTTTCTCTGCAGAAATGTCATTTGAAATTGTTATTGCTTAGATCATGTTGTCTGGTAATCCTTGTTCAGGAAGTGGCTGAAGGAATTGGTGGCCTGGGACTCTGTCTGGGGCAATCACCTGATTTCAGGGAGATAACTCAGCTGTTAATTAGTGCTCAGTGCTAAATCCTCCCTAATATCCTTATCCTGGCTGGCTGCCAGGACACATCCTATGTGACACCAGCATTCTTGTTGTGTATCACAGTGAAAGCAGCTGAATGAGAAGGTGTTTGAGAGAGGGGAAATGTTGGGATGATCAATATTATTGATGCTGTGGTTTTGGCCCTTTGTCCTGTGCTTGTGCTCAAAGGCAGGACCTGAAATCTCACCCAGTTATTACCACTACTGGGATCTACCTGGAAAAGTGATGATTCATATTAATGTTTGTAAGGTATGAATTAATTCCATAAATTCACGGGCTGCACTGAACAAACATCTGATTTTTGTGCAAGATCTCCACAGTTCTTCTCCCCTCAGGAAATGTGGAGATCTTGGGAATTCCAAGGTGACCCTGATGGGAGCAGGTGACCCAGCATTGCCAGAGGGCACAGGCAGCACTGATAACACATAGAATTTTTCTGGACATGTTTGCCTGTGTTTCCAGGACACTTCCCACAGGAAATGGAAAAAGAAGCAGCTACTTCCTCCTGAATTTGGTCCTTGCTCCTCTTGAGCCATCTAAATTCATCCTATACATTGCCATATTTATGCACCCAGTGATTCTTTCCCTTCCCAGCCCACACAACTAATTACACAGATATTTATTCCCTCATTCCACCCTGTTTTGTTGAAATTGCCTCTTGTGACATTGCCATTCTCCCACATTCTAAAATCCTGTATTTTTTCCAGCAGCTCTATTTGTTCCAAGATAGTTTTCTGTCAATCTCTATTTACAAAGCTCGGGGATTTTTCGAAACATTTGATTAAGTTTTCAGTAAAGTTTGAAATGTTGGAGAAACTCAAAAGAGGCCAATATAATTTTTAGCAACACATACAGAGCCCTCACCAGTTATTGGTCCTCTTTGCATGGCTGCTTCTCACAAGAACCACCAAAATCCTGTATTTATTTTGACATGAGGTTACAGTAGAAATAGTTAAGAAAACAGAAATAAATTTGATAGGCTTGGTGAGGAGAGCTGGAGAAACTGAGGGGAAGAGGCACTAAAGCTCCTCATCTCAGATACATCTTCAAGGAATGTGAATAGTAAATCAGCATGCAGGGTGGTTGATTTTATATATGTATATAAAATTTATATATATATAGTACATATAATTTTATAAATATATAAATATTATATATGTAATTATGTAGAATTTGGATATTGTAGAATTATTTTATTGAAAATTATACTTGAATATAATTTATTTATATATTTGACAAAGAAGCAATAATCTGTGGCTAACACAAAGGTCACCTTTGCTCTCAGTAATTTTATATAAAAATATTCCTATTAAGAAAATGAAAAAAATCATTCATAGTTAGGCTTAAAACTAGATATATCCAAAGCTTTGTATTCTTTCATAGAAATGGCAGTGAACACACTGGCCTGAAATTCTAGATATTTAGGAATTTTAGTCTTTAGGCACTGGAAGTAGAACAACATGATCGTGCTCAGATTTGCCCTCCTGAAAGTCACCATTCACGATTGCACAGAACTCTCACAGCACAGGGTTTATAGTTTCCAGGTCCCTTGGAGGACTGGTCCCCTCCTGTGCCCAAGAGGAACATCCTGTGACCAGTTTTGTGCCCAAAATTGGCAAAGCGAGAACTGGACCAACCCTAAGCCTGAGACTTTTGAACAACTCCATGAAACAGAATCTACAGATCGAAGGAATGGTCCTCCCTTCCCACCTGCTGCTCTGAATCAATCCAAACCAGCAGATAACACATAACAGAGGCCAGGTGCAGCCTCCCAACCTTCTGCTGAAGCTGCTACGTAAAAGAAGAGAAAAGCCAAATTGTGACTTTCCATTCTGTTAAACCTTTGTGTTTGTTTTCTTCTCCACCAAAGCCAAAGTCCAAAACTTCCCAAGGAGTCCATATGGAATTCAAGGTACAACTAGAAAATGTCATCCAGGGTCTTCCAGGCAAACAAGAAGAAAATCCCTGCCAAAATATATGTGCAGGTGAGGTCTGGTCCAGCTGCAAGATGAGGTCTGGTCCTTGCAGACCAATCTCCCCATCCTACACCTGAGACAGAGACTTTTGGACCATGTAGCAAATCTACCAGTCAAAGGTGACTCCACAGGTCTGCAATCAGCACTAGTTTAATGAGGCCTCTTATCAAAGAGTGACAGCAGGGATGGGGCTTTGGCATTTCCCAGTGGATGCAATCACAGAAGCAACAGCTGCTTTGTCCTGAGTCATGCAGGAAACACCATGGGAGGAATTTACAGTCTGTGTGTCCCTGAGTAAAAACCACTGTTTGCCCCTGTTCCTCCAGGAAACTGCACCAGCAGCAGCTGCAAATCAGCCAAACTTCCCAGTGGGTCACAGCATCAGAGACAGATGGAGGAATGGAGGAGGGACAGTGTCAGCAGAGCTGTGGGGCTGAGGGATCTGCTGCACCTGGGATTCCATACTGACCCTTTTCTTAGGCACAGTGGTTTGGTGTAAGGAGCTTCAGAAAGACCATGAGAGCTTCTAGCACTGCTGAGCTGCCTTGTGTAGATGTGAATTAACCTGCCTGAGAGTGGCCAGTGCCCTTGGGACAGTGAGAGCACCTCATGGGAAAGCAGCCCTGAGTGAAGGTGGAGCTTACAGCAAAATGTAGGGGATCCAAGGAGTGAAGTGACTCCAGGCTCTCCTTGTGGAGCTGGACAATGTGGTTAAAAAGGGCTTTGTCTTTTTTCTTCATCACTGGAGACTCCACAGCAAGATCAACATCAATAGTCTGGCAGGAGTCCAGGGAAGAGCAACCTTATGTTTGCTGACTAGGAACCACAGAATCCCAGAATCTGTTGAATTGGAAGGGACCCACAAGGATCATCAAGTCCAGCTCCTGACCCTGCACAGCCCCATCCCCAAGAGTCACCCCCTGTGCCCCAGAGGATCATCCAAACCCTCCTGCAGCTCTGGCAGCCTTGGGGCTGCGAGGATTTGTGTGTGGAGGATGGTCCAAGAGCTTGGGCCAACTGCAGCAAAATGTGAGAGCACAGGGTGGCTCAAGAAAAGTGTTCAGCTAGAATTGAAGAGGAACACGGAATTTTGCATGGAATGGTCATAACATTACCTTCATGACCTCGATTGATTCCAGCAGACAGGTTTGTCCTCTGAACTGATAGATCACCAAACCTGGAGAGAGTGGGGAGGAGGCTGCAGAGTGGTTGTCATAAAGGAATAAAATCACGGAATTATGGAAAAGTTTGGGCTGGAAGGGAGACTAAAAATCATCCAGTCCCATCCCCTGACATGGGCAGGGACACCTTCCACCAGCCCAGGTTGCTCCAAGCCCCATCCAACCTGGCCCTGGACACTTCCAGGGATCCAGGGGCAGCCACAGCTTCTCTGGGCAACCTGTGCCAGGGCCTCCCCACCCTCACAGGGAAGAATTCCTTCCCCATATCCCATCTAACCCTGACCTCCTTCAACTTAAAGCCATTCCCCTGTGTCCATGCCCTTTGAAAAAGTGCCTCTCCAACTCCATTGGAGCCTCTTTAGGTTCTGGAAAGTGCCATAATGTCTGTCTAGAGCCTTCTCTGCTCTGGATGGAATTATGAACACTGAAGTGCTGAGGTGCTGAGTTTGGGACTGATGGATGGCCCAAGGCAGGGCCTCTGCTGTATCATGCAACATAAAGATATCTGATGTACAGAGAACAATCTCCAGAGAGTCGAAACACAGCAAACCACAGACAACATGGGCATGTTAATGTTTGCCATGCACACACTGCAGAGCTATTGACCATCCAGACCTCTCTATTAATAGATTTCCTTTGTTCAGTGCTAAAGGCATCTCCAAGCACCTGCTGTTACACAAATTGAAAGCACTGGAAGGCAACTTATCCATGAGGGGTTGTTTGGACATGAGCAGGTGAACAACACCAGTTCTAATGAATCTAATCCAATCCACTCATGTCCAGTGACAACCATCCCAATAAACCCCTCCTCAGCAGAGCTTGGTTATCAAACTGGGTAAAAGATATTAGAGCTCCTCAATGCTAAAAAGCAGAAAGTAATCCTCTTTGATTAACAGTGAAAGATTACCTGATTCTTGGTAACTCCTAAACAGTTTCTAACCATTTTTGCCTTGATTTCAATTCCTGGTGTGTATAAAAAAAAATCAGTTGCATCTTAAGTCTATTAAAGTATTATTGTATCTGAAGATGTGATTAGACTGAAGTGCAAAAGGCTGGGTTTAACAGCCTTGCTCTAGTAATGCCAGTGGTTAATTAGAATCCCATGGGATATCATGGTCCCTTCAGTCCCACCAGGAAATACCTGCAGAGCAGGCTCTGGTAAACAGCCTGAACATCAGTGATATTCCTCACCCTTCAAACTGCCCCCTGACTCATTCATGCACAGTGTCCCAGAAATCTTGGTTTCTTCCAAAAGATGTATTTCAGAGTTCACAGTGTGACAGTTGTCACATGGTCAGAAACCTGAGTTCTCAGTGGGAAGGTCTTTGGGAAGTGGGAAGTGGGAAGATGTGTGATTCTCTGAAAACAGAAATCAGTGCACAGGGCAGGGGCTTCCCCAGGGTGGTCAGTAAGAAAGGCTGAACAGGAAGTTTTGTCCTCCCTTCTCCTTGGTAGGCAAAGGCTGAGGACTCTCATGTCACAGATAAAATATTCTGTGAGCTGAAACACTGGGTTGAAAAGCAGGTTCCCTCTTGGGTTCTATCTGAGTTCAGACAGAGACTGCTCTCCAAAATCAGCATTTAAAGAGGGACCTGTTTCTGCTGCTCTGGTTTTGGTAGAATTACACATCATGCAGTCAAAGGGACGAAGGTGTGAATCTGTCCAATCATTTGGGACAAAAATTAAGGTTGTACTCAAGTCCTTCTCCTGCTGCTCAACACTGGAGTCAAGTCACCTCAACTTTCTGTGGCTTTCACATAAGAAATGTTAAGCTGGTTGAATTTTGATAAAATCTACATCTAAACAACAGCCACTTTGAAGGAAGAAGGCTGATGCTGATGCATGGCACTGAAAGGAGATTGACATTTGGAGGACATAAAATCTTTTGGGAAGCCCTAAAATATCCCCTAAGTAGGTGAGCTCAGTGACCTGGATCTGTACTTTTAATACAGGAGTAGCCTATATTTGCTCCAAGTGTTTGCTGAGGAGGGGATGTTTTTTGGGTTTATTTTTAGTACTTAAATTTGACCTTTGGAGGAGATCCTATAATAAGAACAACAATGGAAGTAGCCTGGGGTGAGTCACACCACAGGCTTTGATTCACAGCTGATGAACACACATCATTCATCCCCTGGTCATTTCTGGAAGGAACTGTCTTACATTCAATTTTCAGTTTGGGAATCAAGTCGATACTTTCAAATAGGAGGAATTTCTTGATGGCAAAAATTACTCCTTGTCCTACAGGGTAATTAATCATCATTTCCACCACTGGGAAACAGATTCTGCAGGAATCCAAAATAGAAGAAAAGACCTGGGCAAGGCCAGGAGTTCCCCACTGCCCTGCCAAGCATAGCTCAGATTGCACCTGCCACCACCTTGGAGTTTTTCAAATCAATCCCATAATAGCCCCCCTTATTTCTCAACTTTCCCCTTCCTAAAACAGTCCAGATAAATATGTATAGAAAGGTCTGAGCTTTCTCCCTCCTTTGGGGTGTTTCTTACCCTAAACAAACCCCCCCTGTGTCAGCACAACCCAGCTATGGAAGAAAGTGCAGCCTCAGTTGGAAAGACAAAGCTCATTCCTGTCTTACCACAGCAATAATTCCCAACCTTCCTTGGGAATAAATCTAAGTTACCACATGCATCACCCTGGCCATCTAAATCCATGTGGGGTTATGGAAATGAATATTTGACTATTCTTCAGGCAAGACATGAAATTAGTCACAAGATACTAAGTAAAAGATACGTGCAGTGATAAATGGGATGGTTTCCCAAAGGACATGGGGGAGGCTTTAATAAAGTTCTCACTGTCTTGTATTAAATTTCCAGCTCAGCTGGCAGAGGCCAGGAAGCTGCACAGATCACTGGAGCACCAGAGGCCTGGCTGGTGCTGCTGGAGGTCAGCCTGGATCTGCACACTGAGTCAGGCCACAAAGCTCCTCTGTTGCACACAGGGCTCTGAGGAGCAGCTTCACCATTGCTCACAGAGTGTGGAATGGTTGGGGTTGGAAAGGACCTCAAAGCTCATCTCATTCACCCCCTGCCAGGGGCAGGGACACCTTCCACTAGCCCAGGTTGCCCAGGGCCACATCCAGCCTTAGGAGGGACCATTCCCTGACACTGTCCAACCATTCACTGAAATTCTCCTGCAAGACACAGCTACCACCTTTCTTCTTTCCAGAGCACTCTGACAGTGCTCATCCCTTTTCTAAGATACAACTAAACATGTTGAAAGGAGATTAGATCCAGCAGAACTACTAATTACTTTTGGTGACATTTAGTGCTCTGCCACCAGGGCTGGTAAATTTGGGACAGGTCACACTGCACCACACCTCTGGGCAGCTGTAGCAGCTCTGTTTTCTGTTTTGGGTAAAAAGAACAAAAATAACAACTCCTTCAATGTGTTCCTTCAGTACCAGCTGGAAACATGATTAAAACATATCTCTGGTGACCAGGGACAGCACCCAGGGAAGGGCTGGAGCTGTGCCAGGGCAGGGTCAGGTTGGATCCCAGGAAAAGGTTCTTCCCAGAGGGTGGTTGGCAATGCCCAGGCTCCCCAGGGCAGTGGGCACAGCCCCAAGGCTGCCAGAGCTCCAGGAGGGTTTAGACAACACTCTCAGGGACAGGGTGGGATTGTTGGGGTGTCTGTGCAGGGCTGAGGGTTGGACTCGATGATCCTTGTGGGTCCCTTCAAGCTCAGGCTATTCTGGGATTCTGTGATCCTGTGCTCAGAGGTTTGGGTGCCACACAGAGAGTGAAGTCAGGCAGCACTGCTGCAAGAGTTCCCTGGGATGTGAACAGAGGGGGCTGTGTGTCCATGAAGCCGAGTTGCTTGTTGAGACATCAGAACTTACTGGGAAGTGTGAGGTGTCTGTGTCAGTCTCCTGTTCCTTCACTCTGACCAGTCACACTGATGAAAGGGTTGGCCAAGGAGATAAAGCCCTGGAGCCTTCCCACCTCAGCTTCCAGCTCCCCAGAGCAGCTGTGGCTGCCTCATCCCTGGAAGTGTTCAAGGTCACATTGGATGGGGCTTGGAGCAACCTGGGCTGGTGGAAGGTGTCCCTGCCTGTGGGAGGGGGTGGGATGAGGTGACTTTAATGTCTGTTCCAACACAAACCATTGCACAGTTCTATGATTGTGACATCAGACACTTCCAGGGGCAGCCCAGAGTGGGAACCCTGGTGTCCTGTGAAGGATGAGACTTGTCTCCACAGGACAATTCAGATTTTGGGTGTGATGAGTCTCACCTAAGTGACAGGAAATAAGGGTTTGGTAAAGAACCATCACACAGGGTTGAGTCCTGTAGTGCCTCTGGTTCCATCTTCAGAAAGGGTCCAGAATACTTTCAGCCTTACACTGTTCCAGCATGACTCCATCTTCAAAATGGCCTTTAAATTGTTCACCAATTAGCTGGAAAATTTCACCCTTCCAAGCTTTGACTTGGAGCAAAAATGCTGATGTTTTGATGTTTGTTACTAGAATACATTAGAAAAGTAAATCACTCTGTTAAAGGGATATTAAAGGCGAGAGTGTTTACCCCACATATTGCATGAACAGAAATCCTAAGTATCTTTAAATGTCAATAACATTATGCAATCATTTGTGTAGCCGACTTGAAAAAAAGCATTTATTTGTGCATTTGATATAAATCCATCTTAAGAGAATACAGCCAAGACATGTTCTGACATCGTGGTTCACTTTTGGGTTTATCTATGGATCGACTGACGAAACAGGACCTGAAAGGGGTGATAAGGTGTTTCTTCTTTCCCCTCCCCACCAGCCTTTGTTAGGTTTGCCCTCACACTGCTTTTATCTTCAAAGTGTCCCAGAAATGCAGTGCAATGTCAGAACACAGGTAAACAAATCCAGCCAGGAGCCTGATTCACTTATTTATGGCTGGAATGTGCAGGTTTTGTATTGATGTTGGCAAGTCCTAAGTGGAACAGTCTTGCTGATTCCAATGGCACTCAGGGAATCTCAAAATGAACCGTACAACTGGAACACTAATACCAGTGAGGCAGAGCAGGGACATCCTTCTGTCCTGGATCCCACAAGTCTGGGATGCCCTTACGGTTTAATTGTATCTAGGCTTGAACAGGAAATCATTTGCTCCAACAAACACCTTTTCCTGAGGCAGACAGTGAGTCCAGGTGGCCTGGGAGGCACATCTGCAGGGCTGCTCCAGCTCTGGCTCCTCAGCACAGCAGGGACAGGGAGCTCCTGCAGCGGGGCCAGCGCAGGCTGCGGAGATGCCGAAGGGATGGAGCAGCTCTGGGAGCAGCAAAGGCTGAGGGAGCTGGGGCTGTGCAGCCTCCAGAGCAGAGCCTGAGAGGGGCCCTGCCCAGGGGGTGTCAGGGGCTGCAGGGAGGGGGCAGAGGATGGAGCAGCTCTGCTCAAGGGGCCCAGCAATGGCACAGGAGCAACGGGCAGCAACTGATGCCCAGGAAGCTCCACCTGGACAGGAGGAAGAACTTCTTGGCTGGGCAGTGACCCAGCTCTGACCAGGCTGCACAGGGAGGGGCTGGAGTCTCCTCACTGGGGATATTCCAGACCCCTCTGGACACCATCCTATGCCATGTGCTCTGGGATGACAGGAAGGTTGGACCAGGTGACCCACTGTGGTCCCTTCCAACCTGAACCACCCTGGGATTCTGGGATTCTGATCGGAAGATTCTACGATCTGAAGATATAACAATTTCAGGTCCTTCCTTAACAAGCAAATTTTATCCTTTATACTTTCATGCCTTTATGTTGAGAAACTGCCCCTCCCAGTGTGGTTCTTATTCTTGGGTCCTTCTAAACCAGGCCTTTAGTGAGGACAGTGGGGGGTTCATCCCGCTGTCATCTAAAAAGGAGGTGTCTTAAGCCAGTTTTCTGTGTTTCTCTCCCCATGGAAGGAAAAAGAGGTGTCTCCAGAAGACAGTATGGAAAGCCTTAGGATGTGGTCACAGCAGGAGTCAGGAGATGGCTCCAGTCTTGGATCCTGCCTATTGCAAAGACAGTTTAAACCTTGAGTTTAAGCCAATATTTCTTTTCCTATGAAATAGGAATTAGAATAATTTCATTTCTTAGCTCACTTCTTAATGAAATTCTGTGACCTCTGGGCAGGTAACATGGAGTCAGTGCAGACATTTACTCCATATGGTGGAAGGGCCATAAAGGAGTGGTGACAGCTGCTTAAGATCTAAATGCAGGGGATCACTGTGTCTCTGGGACTCATAAAACAAATCTCTGTGTGGAAATTAAGAGACAAATTATGTCTCTCTTCTGAATCTTCAGGAGGAACAGATTTTGTGCACTGATTGCACTTTGATTTTGCTTGATTTCAAGAGTTTCAGGTAAATGGGATCTATTTATTTAAGTACGTTATAAATTTTTGGGAATGAGCTCAATTTAAAGGGGGATCTAAATTTAGCTGCAGCTGTAAGTACCTCTAAAAACGCCCCAACAGAAACAATTTTCTTCTATATTTCCCAAATTCAGAGTTAAATGCCTCAGAGGCTCTTTGGATGGACAATTTCCCCCAGAGTTAACATCACATAACTGTGCTGAGAGCTATCACAATTACTTATTAGCCTGAAAGTGGGGAACAATTCTGGCAGTAAACAGCAAATCTCCCACAATAATCTGCTGACTGTTCTCCTGCTGCAGTGCTTGGGAAAGTTCCCCTGAAAACTAACACTGAATTCCAAACCCTGTGGCAAATGTGACTTTCAGCTGGTTGGACTCAGCCTCTGGAGCTGCTGATAGGAAGGAAACTTAATTAATGGGGAGTTAAAAGGGAGTGATAACAGCTCAAGTGGGATTAGGGGTGTGAGCTTTCACCCTCAGTTCTCCATGGTCATCCTAGGAAATAATCCATTATTGGAGCAAAAGACATGATACAGGGGATCCAAATATTTCTCTGGAATGATAAGATTTGGAGGTTGCTATAAAGAAACATCTAAAGGAATATCTGCCAAAATTGCTGTGGGAATGACTGTCCTGTGGTGTTGAGCACCCCAAGAGCTCTGAGTCTTCAGGACTTTCTCAGCTTCCAAAGGACAAGGTGTTTTCTCCCACAGAGGTGACTGGGAATCTTCTAATTAAAAAGAGGAGGAATAAAAAATGTTATGGAGTCCTAAACCTTGCAGCTACAGATGTGAGAGCTGGGACACCAGGGAGAGGGACACCAGGGACAGCTTAAACTCCTCAGTATCCTGTGTGCTCAGAAGCAGATTTGGGAACATGAGGCACCATCCTGGCAGTGCTAGTCCTGCAGTTCCTGAGTTCATTTTAATTTCCCCCACTCAGGATGGACAGACTGGTCACTTTATTAGATCCTCCCATGACTTTATTAACCAGTTCTGACCCTACAGAGGACTTAAACACCCACCAGCCCTTCAAACCCAAAGTCCTGCAGAGGCCACTTGCTAGAACAAGGCCTTGCTTTGCCCATGTGGGTCACAGGAGGGAAATCACCTGAAAGGTCACACTCAGAGCTCTTCTGAAAGCCCCAGTGCCTGTGCTCACCAGCTGAAGGAAGGACAGGAGGGTCAGAATTAAACCTGTTTCACTGTTTCTTGCCCAAGTTTTGTTGGGAGAAGCCAGGAGGGAAGGAGGGAGGAGAGGGATGGTGATCTGGCTGCTTTTAAAGGCCTTCACTTGTCTTTGGAGTACACAGAGGAACACTCCAGATTATTCTGGATAAATCTAAATAAATCAATAACAAGCAGCACATAATGACCCCAGGCTGTGTGAGGAGGTGGATTCACAGGAGCTGGTGGAAATAGCTTCCATCTTTGCTCTGTCCTCTTGACAAACCTCTGACAGCAGGAGCCAGGTCCTGCCTCTACCTCCGGGGGAGGGGATGAAAAGAGGATTTCCTGTTGCAAAACCTTCTGTCAGGGAATGAAAGGACATTCCATCCCATCTTCCTCTTCTATAGGATCTGAGGGATCAAGGTGCCCTCTGTCCTGGCCTTGCCCCGCTGGGAAGTTGAGCATTTGGGTTGTTTGCAGGTAACATCATGAGATGACTCCAAACCTGAGCACCCACTGCTGGGGTCTATTGGAAATTCCCACCCAACTGCACCCACTGACACTGGAACTCCTTCCCTGCCCACTTGTCCTGAATTCTGAAAGAGCCAAGCTCAGGGGGCTCTTCAGGCTCCTTCCAGAGACTGCAAGCTGCTGCCTCCCCCAGAGAGCCTGTTGGGACCCTCAACCCCAGCTCCTGTCAGCTGCACAAATGCCCTTCCAACTTATCCTGCATATAGTTGTGGTTTTGTTTTTTTCTTTTGAACTCCACTACCAGGAGATCCCTTCCAAAAGTGCAGGAGGGGTGTGCTGGGTAACCACAGTCCCCCCTTTCTCAGTCCCCACTGTCATGGTTTAATCCCAGTGGTAACTCAGCCCCACACAGCTACCCAATGGGTGGGGAAGAGATTTGGAAGGGTAAAAAAGAGAAAAGTGGTGGATAAAGACAGTTGAATAAAAGAAATAAAATTAAAAAATTAATTGTAATGGAAAGGAAAATAATGAAGAGAGAGAAATAAAACCCAAAAGAAGACAATTGCTCACTAGCACCCAACAGATGCCCAGCTAGTCCTTGAGCAGGACCCTCAAATCAACCTCCTCCTTAGTTAGAACAGGCCCTCATAGAATCAAGCATTGGAACAGGGACTCCCCATACCTGGAAGTGCTC
>VYXB01010182.1:613060-681845 GCA_013397135.1 Pachyramphus minor | reverse complement strand
AGCCAAGTCCAACCTGGGACACTCTCTTCAAGGCCAGCACTCCAACATTTGGCCATTTTTACTGCACACAAGGATAATGGAGACAACATTTGGGAACAGGGAGATGTGTGGCCGAAAGAAACAAGAAAAAGTCAAGAGGCAGGAACGGAGATGCCTCCCAAGTAAGAACCAGCTGCTCTCCGTAGCTCACACGCTTTTTCCCAGATGAAAAGCCAGGTGCCGTCTCCTCGGAAGTGGAACAGCCTCGCTGCTTTGCCAGGGCAACAACTTTTGTTTGCGCTCTCCTCGATTGTTTAAAGGGAACGTTTGTAAACACAAACACGTGTAAACACGCGTGTTTGGTAAAGGTTTAGAGCTTACCAACTTTAATAAAAGCAACACCAGGTCCGCTACCACCACCACGCATCCCCTGTGCAGGCCCTTCGGTCTTCCCGCAGGGCTGGGTCCGCCCTTCCCTGGTCGCTGCCGGCGCCGCCGCCGCAAAGCCTCTCGGTCGCTGGAGTCCCGCACCCCGCCTGTCCCACGGTGTTGTTGCGCCTTGTGGACTCCCTGTCCCACGGAGCCTTGCGGGGGATCCGGCGCCCGCACGGCGGCTGCGGCAGCGGGCGGCAGGGCGGCTAGTTCAAGTTGCCATAGCGGCGAGGTGAGGCGGACGGGAAGTGCCTGGGGAGCGGGGCAGTCTCACCTCGGGGCGCCGTGCGGTCAGGGCGGGGGGCGTGGGACGGGCAGAGTCGGGGCTGCGGCTGTGCGGGACGCGGCTGTGCGGGTACGGAGCGCCGCGGGAGTGCGGGCGCGGGTTCGAGCGGCGCCTCGGCGAGAGACGCCGGGAGCGGGGCCACGGGGGCTCCTCGGGACAGCCCGGGACAGCCCGCGGGCCTGGCAGGGTCCCGGCTGCCGGCGTGCCCGGAGGCGTGCTGGGGTGCCCCGCGGCCCCAAGGCTTCCACGGTCCTGTCTGGGCAAAAGAACCATGAGGCCCTGAGAGATGAAGTCAGGTGTAAGCGAGGTGCCCGGTGGGAGGAGGATTTGCAGAGGGCAGTAGTCGAACTTGCTCATGAACAGTATGAAGGAACAGTTTTCTGTGTCGTGGTGCTGAGGAGTGGAACGCGGTGTCAAAAATTGATAATAAAACGTGGTACAGATGCCTGAAAGCACGATGGCAAACTGTCACCATGTGGGATCACCTTCCTGGCTTTTTGAAAACTTCTCCTGGCTCAAATAAAAGCATTGAGGGAAAGGACATTTCAGGTGTTATGTTGTCCCTCAGTCTTAGCTATAAGGCTTCAAACATACCTTTAAGAGTAGGTTAGTTACCTAGTGATATATTAGTCTGTGTAGAGCTGGACAAATAAAAACATTTGAGGAGTAATCAGGTTATGTACACTGACTTTATCTTTGGTTTACCTGGGCTGGAGAAATCGCTGTTGAGACTGTCATCTCTGCTTCGTGTTTGTTTTACCCTGCAGGTCTCTTAACAAGAGAGTCCTCAGTGAAAATGACACAGGAAAGAAAAGTATCAAGTGTTGATGCTTTTCATCAGTTCAAGAAAAGTTGCAATCTGTTTGTGTAGAACTAAAACATAATAGGTTGTATGATTATGTGCTAAAATTAGTCAAGATTTTTGGAAAAAGAGATAAGCTTTTTTTTGTTGTTGTTTAAATTAATAGGTAAATATGCATATGGAACATTAATACAAATTTCTGTTCTTTTTTTTTTTTAAAGTCTGAAATGAAACACCTATATTTCCTTTGAAAATGAGGATGTTTCCTTATATGAAACAGAACTTCGTCAACTTAAAAGTACTTGTTGTTCCTTCTAGGTTGCTCATGAGAATAGAAAGGAATGCTACTTAATTACAAATAGTAAGTTTTCTTCAGACAAAATGTCCTCTTTGTTTAGTGCTTTCTTTTATGTTTACCTTGCCTACTGGCCTTTCTTCAGTGCTTTACCTAGTAAGTATCTTAATGAACCTGTTTTTGGACAGCTGAAAATGAACCAATTAATCTTTACTGTTGTAAATCTTCATTTTCCTTTTATTTTTTCCTGTAGTGTCTTTGCTTTTCAGTAGTTGGGGCTCTTATGGCTGAGTCAACTTGTTTGTTTGTTTTTGTAATTTTTTTAAAACCAAATTATGGTAAAAATCAATATTACTCCATGTTGTTATTTCTACCAGTGTTTTATTTATTTTATTTTTCTTTGCCTTTGAAAATATCCCATATTTCCTGTTTCCTAGTGTTTAGATCTGGAAAAAGTTGCCTCCATATAAAATACAATATAAAATTTGAATCCATCCATTGTGTCTTTTGGAAATTTCAGCTCTAATGGCTAGAAGAATTGACACTGTTATTTTCTTTTTGGTGGTGTTGTTAACTACAGAACTAAAGGGTTTTCAGGAGTATGCCAGTCTGTTTCCTCTTCCCTCAAGTAGCCTCAGACTGTTTCCCAACAGATGATATTAACACAGATTTTGTGAATGTGATTCCATGACCTTTAGGCAAACTGCTACAGTGTGTAGGAGTCTAAGAAAATATTTCTATCTAACCTACCTTTTGGAGGTTGTTATTTTAATCAGTTACTATGTGACTTTACTATACTAGGCATAGCTGTTTGCATATCCCTCCTCTTTCTTGCCGTACTTGAGACTTACCAATCCCCATTCTTTCCTTACAAGCTATATTTCTACTGCCTCAAGTAATTTTTGAATTCTAGTCAAGTGAAGTGCCTCAGCATCAAGATAGTAATCTGGGTTATGTCAAATTAACATTGGAGAATAGAAATAATATTTCACAATCCACAACATTACCCTTATTTTTACAAATTGTGTGGTGTTAGCTTTTTCTTTCTAGAAGATGATACTGTTGATGTGTATTCAACTAGAAGCCTTCCCCTCCATACGTCTTTCTTCTACCAACTTCAGGTTTTCTAGCTGTATTTGTCCAGTGCAGCTTTATTTGTGTCAGCTGCAGACTTATTATATTGCATTATCAAGTCACTTAATGAAAAGATACAGTGGATTCACTCTAGGTTCTTGCTTGATACCTCTGCGATTTGATGGTTAATTTCTGTTAACTACTGTATGAGTTCTGATACTTACCCAGTTTTAGGAAAGCTTACTTTAGTACGTTTTTCTTTAGCTTACTTTTGTGATTGTCATGTGTGTTCAAGACTTAAAAAAATAAAACCCAAACTGCTTCTTCCTTGTTTAACAAATTTAGTTACTCATTATCAGACTCATTTATTTGATATCAACACATACACTGTTGTTTTGGGTTTTTTGAGAACAGATCTTTTGTTGGAACCTTAAAATAACCCATTTTAATTTTTCTCCACATATTTAAATTGATTAATATATAACTGCCTGGCCACCGTTTTCTTTCCTTCCCCTTCTATTTAAAACACTCTCTTCTCCCATAATATCTCCAGTTCTCCTTGAGTCATTAAGATACTGATTCCTAGACTTCCTTAAGACAGTTACTTGGGGTTATTTGTCTTAGCTGTCCCTGGGCAATCTGAATAGAGCTTTGCAATACTGTGAGGTAAAAGGGAATGGTTCTGCAGACTAGAACAATTGATAAAGCATTGATATGTCTACTGTATGTTCTGGGGGGAGAATTTGCTTGAGGCCATGATCATGTCATGGGTACTGAACACTTGGAAGTATTGAGACTGCATCTTTTGATTTAATTTACTCCTAAGAGGCTCTGCCTTTTACTTCATGATGTGAATGAAGATAACAACTAAGGAGCAGTTGGAAGATCTGCTTCAAAAATACATCCTGCTGACCCAAACTAGAAAGGCTAACGGAAATGTAGTCTGAGTAGTGAAGTTGCTTTGGAATTATTGGGCAAGACTGTTCAGTTACAATCAGGATTTAACATACATTACTTTTTCTGGTCTTCCTACCTAGATTGCAAGATACTAATGGCAAATTCATCCAGTGATTCAGACAACTTTCTTACGGGTCGAACAGGAAGGCGGCTGCCTTTGAGAGCATCATACAACAGAGCTCAGAACTATGGTGCTGAAGCAGTTACAGAGAAGATCCATACTTTAGCAAGCACTTTACAGGTTGTTTACAAAATACAGTTTTAAAGTGTTTATAGAGTCTGCATTTCTGTAACATAGCGTCAAATTTTAATTTCTAAAGTTGTGGAGTATACTGTATGGATGAAAAACATTGCTTTCTGTGCAAACCAAAAAGGTTTTGGGACATTGATTATACTGCTTTTGAGCTGAAAGTGTGTAGCTTATTACACTTTTATACAGCTGTTATTTCAGACAGTAATAGAATGTTGTTAGAAACAATCACATGTTGGGTAATACCTTTATAGAGTTAGCAAAGTGAATAAGGCCAAATAAGCTTTTTCAGATTCTCACAAAAGGCATTAAATTTTTAGCAGAAAGTTCCAGCCCTGTCTTGGTTGCTTTGTGCTGTGTAAAATTTCCAAATTTCTGATAAAGTAAATATGTAGGCAGTCAATTCCTTCATCATAGAGCTTACATTTCAAATATTTTCTGGATGTGGAACACCACAGTGAGAAGCATTATTTCTGAACTTGTAAAAGATACATACTTGAGCAAGAAACAATATTCATCTAATTGCTTCTTCTTTCTTCAGTGGAGACAGATATGCAGGAGGGAATATCTGAATCTGTTTTGCAAGTAGCAGGAGACACTTAACTATCCTGGCAGCTTGAGAAGTCATTCTTCTCTAGCTGATGGTTCTGAATACCCAGAGTGGGCGGGCATATGTTTTATCACTTATTGCTTGGCCAGGAATACTTTTTCCCTGTAATATGTGGGAAGAGAAAAATCAGTAAACTTCAAAACTTCTTAGCTGGAAAATAAACATCAATCTGGAAAAAAAGATGAGTTAATAAGAATGTAATCTGACTATTTTTAAAAGGGAGTCTTTGGTATTCACCTGATTCTGTCTAACCTCTTTCTAGGTGCTCTTCTGAAATTCTGATTTTAAGCTAATTGTTTTTTGTTAACTGCTTTTCAGCAGATCTGCCATCCAGCTGTTCATCTGGTCAGAAAGTGCTCATGCAGGCACCTTACCTAGTGTGTTCATCTTCAAAAACTTGTTATTTCTTAGTTAACTAATTTGTTCTATAGGCAGGTAAAAGTAAGATCTTTCAGTTAAAAGGTTTTTCTACAGTGTGGCTGAAACTTGAAAAAGTTTTTATTTGAATCTGAGGCCTTACTGTTGTACTGAAATTATAGTGTGAGTGTTTTTTTTTTTTCTTCTTCCCTTTAGCCATGCTGTACCACTTTAGATTGTGATTACTTGAACAGGATTTTGCATGCATAGACCATTTAAAAAGCACTTGTGTTATCAATTTAATCTTAGAAACCAAGAATAATAGAGGCAACAGTAATGTTTGATTAGAGGAGGTTTCTATTTTGACTTTTTTCTAAACTTTTTTATTTAAGGATACCAACAGAAATCTGAGACATGTTGACCATTTGCTAGGACAGTACAGAGAATACAACAAGGAACAAACCGAAGCAATAACAACCGTGAGCAACTTTCAATTTATCTTAACTTCTTCAGTCTTTTCCATTAATAAAATTCATAGCTTAAAACTTGGCAGTAATGGACAGAATATATAAGGAGTTAAGTAGCTGTAAACAGAACCTTTTCATATTTATTTGAGCAATCTAAATCAAAATATAGTAATGTGTTATATAATGAAACTTGCTGACAGGTTTTGTAGCTTCAGTATTTTTCTGCTTTATAAGCACCCAGTAGATTGTTATGTTATGGTACTACACCAAGCACAAAATGGGTAGCTAAAATAGAGTGTTGGTGGAGCAAGAGAGGTTTAAAACTTGGTTACAAACAAACTGTAGCAGGTGCTTCCTTGAAACAGACACATATGAAATGTAGGAATATTTTACATATGAAGGTAGAGAGAAAGAGTGAAGAAGCAAATGTGTAGAAAAGAAGGCTGTTTTCCTCAGAGGAAGAGATCCAACAAGGTGTGTATAATTCTGCAAGAGTAAAACATCAATTTAACAATTGTGTATAAACTTCTCTTAGAAGGAGAACCTTCAGAAATTGATATTTTGTGGATTGTCAAATAAAAGTGTGACAAAGCAAGTGGCTAAGAACCAAAGTTAGCAAATACAATTGTAGCAAATGAGATGCAAATTTGAAAAATGAAGAATTTATTTACACTATAGTTCTGTATTCTTAAGTTAGGAATGGCTGCCTTTTCCTGGAAGTGAAACTACTAAAAGTAGGGATTGCTGTAAAGCTGCTTAGGGAAATTTGAAAGCCATATGTTAAATTGATTCCAGGTGTAAGGCTGGTAGAAAAACTACAGTAAAAAAATAATTTCTGTGAAGTTATTTTCTGGATTTTACATGGCTGTTATTGAGCATTGCTGGCAAATAAGTCATATTTTGGTTGCAGGAGACAAACTTTTCTTTTGAGTTTTCATTATGGTGCACCATGTGGTGCACCACAGGTTTAAGAAGCTTGATATTTGAAGCTACCAATGTTAGAAACATGTTTTGCTATAATTATGATATGGGAATATGATATATGAGATGTTGAAAAAAGTTATTAATTCATAGCTGTACTTGGCTTTAAAGTAATTTTGATTATCTTAATGACTTCTAAAATAAATAGCATTTTTGTAAGAAATAGTATATTTGTAAGAAATGAGTCTAGGTTCATATTTCAATAAATTATAACTTTTCTGCAGTTAAAAGAAACACTGGAACAGTCTATAGGTCAATTAAGGAGCCAGCGACTCACACGAAACTCTGGAATGAGAAGTGCATCTCTCTCAAGCTTATATCCTAGTGATCTGGATGGAGAAGGACAGTCAGGTAAAATACTTAAACTGCTTGAATATACTTATAGCTGTGGTATAGAAAGAAGAAATTAGGAAGAAAAATGTGCAAGAGATAGGGGCATGAAAAGTCATCATTGATTACTTGAAAGAAATTCAGTTTAGAAATTTGGAAGACGTGCATTAAGTTACACAGCTGTTTATTTGGTAAATTTATTTAGCTTTCTGTTACATAATATTTTCTGGTGATATCCTGAGATATCTAAATGAAACATTGATTATTTCAGCTGAGAAAATTTGTTGTCCACTGCCATGAGTTAAAGCTAAATCCGTACAAATTAAAGCTAAATCCAAAAGATATGGCAGCTTCTGAAGCTTGCTTCATAGCAAAAACAGGAATTTAGATTTTAAACACATGAGATTATGGATGTATAGATGAAATTATGTAAGGCTCAGTGAAAAACAAAAAAAATAGAACCAATTTATGACCTACAGAAAATAGTTTTTTATCTTTTTTGCCTCTGAAAATGCATTATATTTTAAGAAAAAATGTATTTGGGAGGAGTATTCCTCCCAGAACTAGTGTTTAATGTATATTAGTAGAAAGCTCTGTAACTTTCATTCCTATGTAAAAGCTGTGAAGTACAGTAGTTTGAAACTCTAATAGATTCACGTGGAGGCAAAGTCGTTGCTTTCCTCAAATAAAATTTGGGGAAAGAGCTACCTACTCCTTGGAGAAACAAAGGAAACCTCTTTCTGGAATACATATATGTCATAGATAAGAAATGTTTAAATTGAAGAAGAATCCTGAGAAGAGCTAAGAGTCATTTGCCTGTGCATATAATTTAATTTAATATGTTTTTTTCTGTAATGTGACCTATAAAGATATTGGCAAGATGAAACTCGCATTTTTCTTAAAGCAAAATGAAAAATTTCCAGTACAAAGTTTTGTCTTCCTGCTTATTTTTTTATCTCTTATCTCATAAAGGGAACCGCCACTTCCTGCCTACTTCTCCTCTCAGGGATTACGGAGACTCACAGGGCAATAAACATCGAAGGTCTAGATCTGCAAGTGTACGATTTGTCAATGAGGCAGATAATTGGGACCAGGTACAGAGCACAAATGGGAGTTGCTTCCCCAAAGAGGCAATCTGTGGTGACCAGGTTCTTTGGTTTTACATCAAATGAGGTGATTCTGATGATGCAACTAAGAACGTTTCAGCTATGAAGAGTGCTTTCAATGTTAGACAGTCACCTCTTGTATCTATCAGTGTCATGAAGTTTCATGGAAATTATTATAAAGGATGCAGATGGTAGTAATATCAAAAGTAGAATATGACAATAATCTCTGTATGTTTTAGGCCATCTCTGAATAGCCTGTTGGGTCTGGAGAAGACTGAGGTGGGATCTCATTAATGCATACAAACGTCTCAAAGGCCGGTGCCAAGAGGGTGATGCCAGAGTATTTTCAGTGGTGTCCAGTGACAGCACAAGCAGCAATGGCCATAAACTAAAACACAAGAAGTTTCACCCAAACATGAGGAAGAACTTCTTTACATTGAGGGTTGCAAAGCACTGGAACAGGCTGCCTAGGGAGGTTATGGAGATTTCCTCTCTAGAGACGTTCAAAACCCACCTGGATGCGTTCCTGTGTCACCTCTTCCAGGTGACCCTGCCTTGGCAGGAGTGTTGGACTGGATGATCTCCAGAGGTTCCTTCCAACCCTAACAATTCTGTGATTAACATTCACCTACATGCTGGAGTTTGGTGTGACTGTAAAGGGGATTGTTCTGCTTTAGTTAATGGCACAGAGTCTTAGTGCTTTTGCTGTTTACTTCAGTGTAGCTTGGATTGATTTTGAGCCAGGTAGTGCTTCATAGTTCTAGTCTGACCCGTGAGTAGGGTTAATTTGACCCTGTACTTCAGGCAGATGATGGAGGAGAGAATGTGTACACCCACTGGTAATTTTCATACTTCATACGTATTTCAACTTGTGTCTGCTTGCAGACTTCAGAAAAAATAAATCAATGACTTTAATAGCTAAGATTATAGTCTTTCCATATCCTACAGGTAAAGAGGAGATTTCACTACCTGTTTTTACTCTTTCAGACAGGGTGGTTAGACTTTCTTGAGTGAATTCCCTCTGTGTAGACTAATTTGTCCAGGAGAAATTGATTATGACTCATACTAAAGAAGTTGATTGTAAGGTGTTCAGATGGACTTTATTAAATCAGTATCAACTTCCAAATAATTTTAACTTGACTACAATACATTTTCTCAATTGATTTTTTTTTTGTGAAGCTACAGTCATTCCTAGACTTTTATTTCACCCTGTTTCATTGTCCTTTCAGTCTAGTTTCCCCCCATTCCTTCTTCCTCTGAGGTTAGTGTGTAACCTAATCCTTGGAAGGAAATGGTGTTATATGGAAATCTTTCCTCCTAAGCTTCTAAAAACCTTAATACTATTTTAGATTATTTCTAAATACTCTATAACTATCTTGGAAATTTTATTCAAGGGAGTTCCTGCAATGCATGCAAAATTCCTCATTTATATGAAGTAACTATGTAAACAAATAGAGTTTTTCCCCATTTGGATGATTGCTGGTTTATTCCTTGTTCTTTTTAGTGAGTGAATATGGCTTTACCCTGTCATTAACCGTTTTGCAAAAAGGGTATAGTGTTGTGAGGAATGATGAACAAGAGGTAGTCATTGATCATGATCATAGGTAGAAATTAGGGCACAAATAGAGTAGTACTGCTTTACTAAAGTTGTGGCTTTTTCTTTTTTCTGTAACCATGTCCCTCTTTATTCCCACTCTGACTCCTTCTAGCTAAGGTAATTTTGAAAATGTGCTGTGTTTTTTCAAAGTCTCTTAGGTCAGGTTAAAATTTTTAGTTAATCACACAGGGGAGGTGCTAGAGCCTATGTTTGAATGTTCAGGGTAGGCAACTGGGTTTTGGAAGATCCAGTTTCAAATCTTAGACATAGAACAAAGGGATATTATAAATCAGGGTTTTGCATAACAATGATCCTGGCCATGGAACTATTGACAGCGAGAGGTTGGTTTATGATGGATTAACTGTCACTTTTTATCCCATGAAGAATGGATGACCTATTACTTTTTTTATTTGCTCCCTTAAGACTTTGACTATAAATTGGGAGCCTGCTGAATGAGAGAAATGGGAGGTTTTACAGAGGAAAATAGACGTGTTTTTGTTTCTGTTTTTTTCAAGCTCTGAAAAAGAGAATATGTAAAGTATTGGGCAAGGTAAAATACCTATTCTTGATGTTTTGGTAGTTCCTGAATACATCATAGTGTTCTGCTTGTTCACTTTCAATTTCATATGTCATCTATTTATAGTAACATATATAACTGGGCAGAACTTTGTTTCACCTATACTAGCATTTATTAGCACGAAAAATATCTCTCCTCACTTCACCTGTTCAGATCCTTCAACTTGCTTTGCATTAGGTTTAAAAGTAGGTGCAGTGTCCAAACTCTGAATCACAGAAAATAACCATAGTTGGGAAACTTGGTTAAGCAAATAAGTTACTGAAAGTTAAACTTCAATGGGAATGTGTTGTGAAGGGTTGAAATAGAAGTGTGCAAACCTCATCCAGGCTCAATTAATGGAATTTTATTATTTTGTAGTTTATGTTTATCTACTTTATTTAAAAAAGTGTGTATATATATATACACACATATATATGCATATATATGTAGATATTTTAGAATATCACAGGAAAAAAGGGTTCCTAAACCTTTGATTAATTTTTGTCTTTTAATTTACAGCTGCATTCTTTCCACCAGTCTCTTCGAGATCTCAGCAGTGAACAAGTTCGCCTAGGAGATGACATCAGTCGGGAGCTTTCAAAGAGAAATAGGTATAAACAGAATATAACTCTGTGTGAAGGATGGTGTGGAAAATGATTCTTAAACTCCTCTTTATTTCAAAAAATAATTTGGGGAGAGTGAGGGATTGCACAATGTGTAGATGAAAGCAGTATTATCAACTACTTAATTTATGTCATTTTTTGCATTATTTAGAAGTGTAAATATCACCCGTCACTTCCAGTTTGTCTAGTATATGTTGCTTTCCTTACCTTTTTTAATATATGGAGAAATCAAGTAGGACTTGGGAATTTCTTTTATTACAACTTTGTTCCTTATTTGTCCTTGGTACTGGAGTCCCTTAAGGGCAAGCTCTCATGCAGCCCATAAAGTACATACTTTCTCAACATATGGTGCTTTATTGAATAGGAATAACCGGAATTAGACTGTTAATTCCTAGTAGGAAATTACTGTTCAGAAGGACTGTGTAGATGTGTCCGTAATTTTGTACTTGTTCACCTGATGCCTAGCTGATACCTAGGTGCTCTGTTGCTTTACTTGAGGAATGGAAATGCATGCATTCATGAATTTTCCACTTGAGGCTTGTCTCTAATTTTGCTAGGAATTTAGAGGCTGTAGAACAAACTGAAGTAGCATAAAATTCCAGGAGGTTGTTGCTGCTTAAAATGATCATGGTTATTTAGGTTTTGCACTGTAGAATATTGTTTTACTTTTATTTTTCCATGAAGGACTGATGCTGAGTTAAGAAAGACTCTAGAAGAATTGTCTGAAAAGCTCACTGAGTCCCAAAGACAAGAAACGGTGAGTGTGACTAACATGAAAAGATTATTTCTATTTAGTGTTCTAAGCAGGATGTGGGCTTCTAGTTTAATGTGTGTGTTGGTAATCGGTATCTCATATTGGTGCGTGTATCTGAACATGATCTTATTCAGGCTACTATAGGTTGTTGCAATATTACCTTTCCATAATAAAATCAGCAAGACAAGTTTTATATTTCAGGTAGTTGTTTCAACTAAAAGTGCATGTATGTTGTGGATTTTTCTGTTTCAAAATTCACAGCCTTGGAGAGAGCTGTTTTTTAACTTTGAACATTGGTTTGAATGCTATTATACATGTTGAAGCTACCTTTAGAAAGATACAAGTTTTCCCATGTTATGATGATATATACTATTTTTTCTTCTTCCTCCCTGCCTCCCTCCCCATACTTTTCAATTCTTACCATCTGTGTAGCAAAATGGAAGGAGTCTGTTTGGGCTGCACTCTTCTCTGAAGGCTTTGTGACAAAATGTAGCAATGGAGGCAGGACAGCTATGACAGCCTTTTCTATTTTGTCTCCTGTATCTGCTGGAAGCAGACTAACTGCAGGTTATATTACTTAAATCTGAAAGAGATCTGCTATTGAGATGAAAGTCAAACAGCATATTGCTGTAGGAACAAGAGAAGTTGAGAATCTCCCAGTAATTAGTAGGTGAGAATCCTGTAGGTAATTCTTGACACATAAGACTTGAGTCTTTATTTAAGTAATTATTGTGATATCAGTACCAATGCAGACTTTTCAGAAAAAAGTGTTGTGTGTCCTTAATTTCCTATTGGTGATTCATCTTGCCCTAAAATAGCATGAATTTGTACTAAATACTCAGTCAAGGGCTTTAGTGATGTGTTTTTCACTGATAACAATATTGTTGCCACAAACCGCTTGTTGATACCAGCAGGCTTAATAAATGTACTTGTATAAATTCCTAGTCTAGATTAAGTTGGACAGTGATTCAAGAGACTCTATCTGTACCAGTTATGTTCTTGATGTGATAGAGTCCATCAGGGAAAGAAGACTTACCTCGTCAGCCTTTGTAGGAAAATATAATGGGCTGTCTTTGCTAAAATGTAAGTTTTGTTTTCTCCTAACAGTCTGGCAGGATAAAGTAAGTTTGTCTGACAAAGAACTCTTGATACTTGTAAAATTCTATTTTTTTTCTTGTTGCATTCTCATTTTTTTTTCTCTTTCATGTACCAGGAAATTAGCAAACTCAGTAAGCTTTAACTAAGATAGTTCTCAAGAAAATAGCTGCTACAACTGGCTATGCTACAGCTGTTCAGTGCCTTTGAAGGCACTCAATTCTCTGGAATGCAGGCATCCACTGTCTTTTTATTAATAAAAGAAGTAACTAGCTCTTTGACTTCCTATAGTAGGATTTCAGGATGTGAAATTGAATGTTGCAGTTTTTGACCTAAGAGAAGCAAAAAATAAGTGATGTGAAATGTAACAAGGAAGTCTTCTGTAGTTTGTTAATGGTAAGGGGAATACCAGAAGGCTAAGGTGGGAGGGAACAAATCCTCCAATAAAGCTAGAAAAATTGAAATATTTACTGATACTCTTTTAGTGAAGACAAATGCTGCAGTAAGCTGCAGGAATATTCTGCTCATTGCTGCTTATTAACTTTATGAAGAACATTGGCCAAATGGAAAGAAGACTGGCAAGAGGAGAAGGAAATTGAAAATGGGAAAAATGAAAAAGGCCACTCAATCGAAGACTTCCTTGAAAAGATAAAACAATTTCTGGGGTCCAATTTGTAGGAGAAATATGTAGTTAGGAAAGATCTAGCCATGTATGTTGAATAGTCAAAAAGTAGAAGTTTTGTGAACAATATTAGGGTAAAAGGGCCTCTAACGATAATTCTGCACAGTACTAGTTTAAGCATCTGTGAGGTAGGAGCTTCTTGGTCTGGAATTGATCTGTGTATTTTCTGTAGTGAGTAATCCCTCTGTGGATTTCTTTTTTGGAACTTATCTTTGTTATAACTTGCATATCTTTATCATCTTGTCCTATAGCAAAGGGTTCTCCAAATAGATTAGGTATTATGAGAAGAGCTGCCACTTCTGTGGTGGTTTGGTTTTTTTGGTTATTTTGGGTGTGTGTGTTTTGATTTGGGTTTTTTTTGCTGTTGTAGGTTGTTTCTTGTTGGGTGTGTTTTGTTTTCTTTCCTAATTTTTATTGAAGGAAGTTGTTCAGTTTCTTCAGAGGCTTTTCAGAGCATTGCCTTTCCTTTTGGGCTGAAGTGTTCTGACATGCTTAATCACAGATTGTATCCAGCCAATTTGACACCTGAGATCAGCTCAGCTGGTTAGAGCATAGTGCTGATCATGGGTTTGATCCCTGTATTGGCCATTCACTTAAGAGTTGGACTCAATGATCCTTGTGATCCAACTCAGAATATTCTGTGATTCTGTGACTTTACAAGCCTAGTAGTAGCAACATTCTGTCCTGCTGCTTTCCCAGTGCTCTCCGATACAAGGTGCAAATCCTTTGTCCTTGTTCAAAGCCTACTGATCTATTACCCAATGAGTATGGAACAATGAGTGAGATGAGGTAAATGCAAAAGAGGGGTGTTTAGTATGGACATTAGGAAGTCTGAGATTAGAGTGCATGTAGAAACTATGGTCTGTTATTGTAGGTGTTTGAGATCCTTTAGTATGTGTTTGTGTTAGAATTTAGAATTCTTCTAATGAGATTGCTAATTGCTAATCTCATTGCTAATGAGATTGCTAATTCTTCTAATGAGATTCAGAATTGATATGTGAAAGTGGGTTGGGTAAGAGTAAACACTTTTTTCCTCAAAATTTCCTTATGCAAAGTTGTGCAGTAACTTTTGTCTTTAGTGCCTTTATTACTGTGCTTTGGAGTGTTTATCACCTCCAGCATTGCCATTCTTGTATTTATATTCTACTGTATGATTCTTGGCAATAAATTGTCAACTTGAAATCTTGATAATTTCACAGGATGAGCTCATGGTAGAAACACTGAGTTTAGTGTCCTTAAATCTTAATTTTTTGTAGAGACATATATCTAAATTCTTACAGCTGTACTGGTTGGTATATTCAGTGCTGTTTGAAAATTGCCTGTATGTAGTTAGATGTGCGGTGATAAAGGTCTAGTTGCTACAGTTCTTCTGAGTCACTAGTTCAGAATTTATTTTTATTAGAGTTTATGATTCTTAGAGCCTTTTTGATGCTGAATTTGAGTACTTTAAGACCCACACAACACAATGAATGCACATTACCTTTGAAGAGAGCTTTTCCACCCAATATAAAACCCAGAGGGCATCTAGGGTAGTGACACAGGCATAGTTGGATGCCTGCTTCATGTCAAGCACTCTCTATGGCCTTGTACTTGAGAATCTATGTGCAGTTTTGGTATAAAGACTTACAGGTTCTATAACTCTCTCTATATTAAAATCTCTTTCTTAACAAGACATTTTGTCAGATTTCTTTTTTCCTAAAAAGGGTTTGGAAGTTTGCTAGAGGAATGCCCAAAAGCAATGAGACAAATACTTACTTAATTTATGGTTATATAAGATAGCCCTCTTGGATATTTTGTTGCAATCTCTTGGATAGAAGCACATCCCAAATAACACAAGATGGTGATCTTTATATGTAAATGGTCAAATTAAGTAGATACTTACTTGAGATGGTGCCATTAGAAAGTAGTTGTAGGCTGTCTCTGGAAAAAGTCAGCAATGTCAAGTGAAATGGGACTTATGTGGGGTTACTGTGGTTACAATATCTCAGAGAGCAAGGATTATTGTCAGATAAGGAACTGTCCTTCAGAAGATCTGATTTTTGGTACTGCACAGGTGACTTGTAAAGGTGTTACATGCATTAGCATTTACCATGAGAGAAAAGTTTAACATTATTTAAAGTGACATCAATTAAAAAAATAGCTTTTTTTTGTGATTTTAATACTCCTGTTTTAAGTATGCATTGATGATAAACTGCATAATACAAGAAAGGCAGCAAAAATCTGTTGAAATACATTTCAATTAGCAGGACTTGTGCATTAGAAATAACAGTGCAAAGCTGAAAAACAGGAGAGAAATTCAAGAAGTGGGATGCCCCTTGTTGAATAGTAAGCATCCAGCATCTTCCACAAGATTATATTTAGCTGCATGACTTAAATGTCATCCTTGTTTTAAAAAGGACACTCTATTCTTTGTGTTTAATTGCAGAGAAGCAGGGGAAACTTTTTGATAGCCTAATCCATTTTCATAGATTTTGCTGCTACCTGAAAGCTTTATGTGGAGACATAGCTCTAGTGTCATCATTATCATTCAGATGATCTGTGTTGCTAAAAATGCACGCTTGAAATCACATTCTAATATGTTCTGAATGCAGTAATTTAGTGCTAGTATTTCATGTCGTTATGTAGAACTTCCATATTCTTTGTACTGTTCTTCAGTGAATCACTTGTCTACACTAAGATTTTTTTATGAGATTCAGAGGTCAAGATACATACTTTTATGGCAGGAATCTTGTCCTGAGTCAGGGTCATTTGGGACAAAGGACAAGTGAGTTTTAGAGTTTGCTCTGCATGTACTAATTAATGAGTTAACACTTAACTGTTTCTAATTTTTCTCTTTTTAATCCCTGTTATTGTATGTTACAGGCTCTGTGACAAACTGAGGAAGGTCAGAGAGGCTACAAAAACAGGAAACATCATTTTTGTGGGAGATAACACCTTGCTAAAGTGCCCATATACCCATGCATAGTGTGGGAAACAAATAGAAAGATTTAGACATTTGTGTGCAGTTGCAAGTATCGAATCTCTTCAAAGTTACAGAGCTGCATGATTGGAATGTTGTCAGGAATAGCTAAGCGCTTGTTAGGAAAGATGGATCAGAAAGGCAAGGTGGTGGAGTAGCCCATTATGTAAGATGGAATTTGTGGAGCTCTGCCTCAGGGAGGATGATGAGCAAGTTGAGGGTGTATGGGTTATTATAAAAGAGCAGACTCGCAAGGACTGATACTGTTGTGGATGTTTGTTACAGACTGCCTAATCAAGAGGAGATTGTAGATTGGGCCTTTTAGAGAAAGCTGCAAGTAGCCTCAGAATCACAGGTCCTGGTTCTCATAGGAGACTTCAACCACACTGACATATGCTACAGGAACAGCACAGCAAGGCATAAACAATCTAGGATGTTCTTGGAAAACATTGATGATAGCTTTCTGATGCAGGTGATGGAGGAACCAGCATGGAAAGGTGTGCTGTTGGACATTGTGCTAACTAACAAAGAAGGTCGGGTTGGAGATGTGCAGGTTGGGGGCAGCCTTGGATACCATGAGATCGTGGAGTTCAGTCCTCACTGCCAAGGCCAACCCTAGGGAATCGTTGACCCAGGAGAGGAGGGAGAAGGTCCAGAGAAAGGAAGACTTTCCCTTGGTCAGTGAGAATCAGTCAAACTTGACCTCTGCAAATCTGTGGGCCCTGATGGGATGCACGTCCATGCACTCCCATGTGCACTCTTGCACTTCTATGAGAGCAGAGGGAACTGGCTGACATCATTGCTGGACCACTCTGTCATCTTTGGAAGGTCATGGCAATTAGGAGTTGATGCCTGAGGACTGGATGAAAGTCACTGACTCTTCAGTCTTCACAAAGAGAAAAAAAGAAGGACCCAGGGAACTACAGCTTCACCTTAATCCCTGGAAAGGTCATAGAACAGCTCATCCTGGAGGCTGACTCTAAGCATGTGGAAGACAGGAAGGGGTTCAGTGTAGTCAACATGGATTTGCCAAAAGGAAATCCGATTAACAAATGTGTTTGCCTTCTACAATGGGACAACCCAATGGGACAATCCCCAATGGATGAGGGGAGAGCAGTGGATATTGTCTACCCTGGACTTCAGTGAGACTTTTGACACTGTCTCCCATGATATTTCTCAGGGAGACCAAAGCAATTTGTCTGATCCCTGCAGAAGAGGGAAAAACTACTGACACAGTGTGCCAAGAAAGTAGGTTCTTGTTTAACACCTTTTTAACAATGATATTTGCCAGCAAGTTAAACTGCAAGGTAATGACCAGCAATGGGGGTGTAAGATTTTTGTTATATTTGCAAATGAGCTTCAGGTATGTTTGGTGGTTTGTTTTGGTTGTAGGGTTTGGGTTTTTTGTTTTTGTTAAAGAGGCTTATAGCTGTGATGCTGAAATTTCCATGCATCTGATAAATGTTATATAAAACATATTTTTCAGTATCTTGTTAGAAATAATACAACAATTTTATTCTGGAATGAATTGAAGGAAGTCAAAAGCAAGACAAATTACTTGATAAGGTTACTTTCTTACTTGTTTTTAGTTAGTGAGAATTTGGAATGAAATCTGAAGTTTGCAGGAATCTAAAAGCTTGTCTAGTGCTGCCTTGTGTCATGTCATCTGTGCATGCTGTGAGCTAGACCCGTGGCAGTATGAAAAGTAGTGAACTCTCCTTTAAAGTGTCATCTTTTGGGGGTGATGTTACTTCTGAACTTTTTGTGAAGTCAAAATTATACATTTTCTTTCTTGACATCTTTATTGTTTGCTTGCTTAACTTCATTTGAAAAAAGATGCACGAGAGAGCTGAGAAAGCACCTGGCTTCAGAAACACGTGGGCAAAATTTAAAAAAAATATGGAGAAACATTACTGTTTCATTTCTTTATTTAGGTGTACATGGGGAAAAGGGTGACAGCTTATTTCCTGGTTTTCAGCAAAGATACAAGTTTACTGACAGTGTTGTTTTCTGTTCCTGCTACATACTATCATTGCTTCTGTTAGCTAGAGTATTTTGTGACTTATTACAAGTAACCCTAAGTAGTACTTGTCAAAACAAACATCACGATGTGGGTTTTATTTTTTATACATTAGTTTTTATGCTGGATTAGGACTGCAGAGCTTTCTTAACGTAGACGTAGGAGCGTGGTTTGATGCAGTACGTTTCTAATGCATCTCCTGATGGTTTTAGGAAAATACGACATTCCAAACTGTAAGCTGACTTTATCTGACTGTGCAAACAAGAAATGTTTTCCAAACGATGTATCCTGTTGTAAAGGAAAAGACTGTTTCATTCTTTAAACCTTGTGAAGCCCAGAATACGTATAACCTTAATTGTGTTTCTGTTGCTGCACCTGTGTGTTGCTCATGTTAAAATTTTCTGTGTCCGCATTTGCCTAGTGCTGGTAGAGGTGTGCTTAACCAAGCAGGATGAGAACTTGTTCCCCTCCACATACATCAGAAACTAGTAGTTGAATGGTGTTTTATGTCTTTCTCTTTTTATCTAAATACCATTTGGTAATAGATATATTGCTTTCTAGTGGTTGTTTAAAATAATTAGTTTTAAGGTAGGGAGGAAATGATATGTAAATATTTTTCTTGCTAATCTTTAACAAAACAAATTTAATTTGCTACCTCAAGAGGGTGCTGTCTGCTAGCAGCTTGAATTGCAAAAATTAAGTCATTCTGGTATTGTAGTTTAAGATTGAGCTATTGTGTTCCTAATCCCAATTGCTTTAATAAATAATTACTGTTATTTGTATTAGTTTGTACAAGGATTCACAAAATATTGGGAAAAAGGCTTAAAGTGATGTAGTTATTTTGTATTGTTATAGTCATTCTCTTGTACTTGGCTCTTGTTTACTACTTTTCACTGAGAGATTTCAGAGCATGAAATAGGCAAACATTGGTCTGTTTTGCAGACTGGAGATGAGAAAGAAATATCCCTTGAGAGGTTAATCAGGCTTGTGACACAGAAGCTAAGATTTTTATATTGCAGCTTCATGTTAGGCTGCGCTAAACTTAATATTGAGATATTTAACACTGGAATAGAACCACCACTGTAGAGGAAAATATGCTTATACCTAAAGAAGAATATTGCTGGCAAGATAATTGTTTGGTTCCCTGCTTGAGTGCTTCTGGAGTACTCACTGCTCTAACTAGTTATTTTCTCTATCATTCTAAATCTTTTTTAATAAAATACAAATTCTGTTCTTTTTTCTTGGTGCCCTGTACTCTATTTATCTTTTTGTCATTGTTACTGTCAGATGTAATAAAAGGCACACTAATTGCCTACAGTGGTTTTTTTTTCCTTTTGAAGGTATCTGAACGTGTAGAGAGAAGACTTCAGGAGATAGAACAAGAGATGCGTGCTGAAAGACAGCTTGTGGAAAGGCGCCAGGACCAGTTGGGACATATGTCTCTTCAATTACAAGAGGTGTGCAAATGAAAACTTCCCCTGTATTTAGGATTTAATTAGGAATGTGTTGCATTTGTGAGCCTGTACCTGTCAAACTGGCATAAGTCCTTATATCTGTGGCACATTTTTTAACTCTTATCAGTCCAGCTCAGCTTGTGTTGGTGACTAGATGATACCAACTACAGTCTCAGTTCTTCTTAGACCTTTTTGGTAACTTCCACAAATGTTCTAAGAACCTATCCCCTATACCCTTTGTGGAATCCCAAGCAAACAAAAGCAAGTCATTAGCTGGGTTTTCTCAATTAAAACATTTTGTTTTTTAAAATGTGAACACTGCCTCCAGTGAACAGTTAATTTTAAATTTATTTCAACAAGCAATCAAACGCACTGCAGTGGCCAGACAGCTTTTTGTTGCTTTTCAGTTTCATTCCACACTATCTGATGAAGTATAAAATATCGTTTAGGAGACAAATATAAATATTCATAAAATAAATTAAAATTTGAGACAGCTGCTGGGTTTTTTTCTGTTTGTTTCAGGAAATTATGAAAAAATACTTTTTCTGATTTTACTCCTATTTTGAAAAATCTGTTTTAGTATGGTGTAACTTTTTATTTCACTTTGCTTAAGATATTATTTGTGATTTTATCTCTAACTGTGCAATAGAATGTTATAGTTGAGAAGAAATGTGCAATTCCTTGTTTTTCACTTTTAGTATTAGCAACAGTATACATGCTTTTTGGAAGGTGTTATACTGTGCAGTGATACTGAGGAACTTTTATTTATAATGATGCTATGTAATTCATGCAAAGCTAGACACTGTTCAAAGAGGTCATATTTTAAAAGATGATTTGTTGATATAAATAAGAAGTAGTCAAAAAGTTATCAAAAGGCTTGTAGTCCCTCTGCTAATATTTTAGAAAGACTTACTGTTTCATTTTTCCCCCAGTTGGTGTCCTAGTGGATGAAAAGAACTGGAGTGCTTAACTTCAGTTTTAATTGCTCTTTAATATACCCATATCTGTTTCTAGATTCTTCGGTTGTGCCTTCAGTCTGGTAAAGGAATGCTTAGTAAAATGAATTTGTGTGATTTGATAGTGTTGTCTACAAATTGGAATAACTTCTTTTAATCCTTTTAAAGGGATGATGACTTGTATCTCTAAAGATACATTGACACTGCCATGGTTTCCTTAGAAGAAAAATTTGACTTCAAGTGAATGAATTGAAATTTAATTGAAAGAATTTTCATATGGTCTTTCATAGATCATATGAATAATTATGGTCTACGTGACCATAAGCCTTCAGGCTAGGTACCTTTTTTTTTAGTTGCTCATCTTTTGAATTTTATGCAAAATGAATATGAAATACTAAGTACATCCCAGACCTTCCATACCCCTAAGCTGTCCATCTGTGAATTAAGATGATTAATCCTTTCTCCTGCAAATTTTATTTTATTCTGTACATGTTTTTGTGAGTTATTTTTCCTGAGGAACCCAGTTCTTCAACTTAAGTTGCTGTATTTTAGAAAGAATGTACTTGAATTGTTTTGTGTACTCTTACATAACCTACTTACAGTAAAGTAAATATTTTACTACAATTGTTATTTGAATGAAATGTGTTTCTGCATAATTTTAAGAGTTTATTACTTTGTTATTCAGTTTCTTGTCCTTTGTAGTTTGAATTGTGAGTTACATGGACTCTTAGCTCTGTCAGTGGCCTCAGTCTCGTGGTGATCATTGCATGGGTGTGATGTTCTATTGATGTCTATTTCTGTTTTATTTCTTCAAGATGCTTCCCAAGTAATATTAATGGAAAGGAGAGGTAGTGTTTGGACTGAGTTTTGAAATCCTGTCATTTAATATAGCGTGGATGATGATAAATGCTATTTAAAGCATTTGTGGCTATTTAATGGTACAATTTTTTCATTAGTTTACCTGTTACACATTTCAAACCAAACAAAATCAGATTTAACTTTTGGATGTGACCTGTAGTTGCTTTAATTAAGAAATCTCGAGAAGTTTATGTTAGGTTTGTTATTTTTGAGGAAAGTGCAGTACCTGTAACTGACCACTACTTGTCAGTGTTTTACCATCTTAAGAGAATCATCTTCCTAAATTGCAGTTATTAAATTATATACTTTCAGGGTCTAACTGAACATAACAATACATTTGTTTTGGTCTTTCCTGTGTCTGTCTCTTTTTTCTGTCAGTCTTTTGTATAATGTGCAAACTTCTTGTTTGTATTGTAGTATTATTATAATTATAGACTGATTATTAATGAAGATGATATCTCTATACTGACCATAAGGAAAGCTTTACATATAAAGTTTTACATCTTTCCTTTCTAAATTTGCATTTTTATTTTGAATTTGTAGTCTGTCTCTGCTGTGTGTAGGTGGCTAAAAATTATTTTCTCTACATTTTTATGTGTCTTTTAACTTCGTGTGTATTGATGCATTTAAACAGCAATTACTGCAAATTAGAAAATAGCAACTAGCAAAAAAACCTCCTGCAAATATTATATCTTCAGTTATTTCTAAATTCCTGATACAAAGATGTTTCTGATTAGAAAAGAGAACAAATATGCTCATCTTGCCAGTGCTATAATATGTATACATGGGTTGCTTTAAAAACCTTATTTGTTGTGTAAACTAGAACTATTTTGAGATTTCCCAGTGCTTTTTTTTTTTTTCTGACATAAAGACACCATCGCCTCTTACTGTTTGTTTGCATTTATGCATCTATGCTCTAAAGTGAGATCAAGTATCGTTCTGAAAAATGGGCTTTAAAGAGCTTTCATATACATTGGGTATCCCAGATAGCTTTACAAAATCCTGTGCTTGGCTTCCTGGATTTTGGTGAAATGTGTCCATGTGTTCATGCTTTGCAAACTTTAGGTGAACAGAATTATCTTTATAGAACATTTTGAACCCACTGACTGTGGTAAGGCAATGACTATAGTTAGACTTAAGCTAGCAACTGGACAGGCTGGGAAGCATTTTATAACTTTTTCTTTGTGCAGCTATATGCTTAGATTCTGTTTGCCTCCCTATGCAAATACTGTGAAGTGCAAGAAGCTGGTGGACAGTGGGGTAAACTGATGGTCAGAAGTGTTATTGAAAATTCTTTTTTGCATATCCTTGTCTCTGATCTTTTTAGACAAACATAAACTTGATCCGTGTTCTGAGCCATCTGGATATTTTAGTGCATCATTGATAGTTGCTCTTTGGCTCTGTGCTATGCCACCTGTGGGTAATGGTTTCTATTTTGATTGTAGTTGAATCGGACTCTAGTTTGAATCGAGACTTTGAATTGGCAAGTCTCATACCTGTCTGTTATTTTGATTGTAGGGTAGTCTGTCTTTAGATGTCTGGCTGATTTGTCTAGGTAGCACACTTGGACCCATGCTAGTCACTAATGTAGCAGGTTAGGGAAAGGATTTTCATTCAGATTAGGATGTGATACTTTTTTGGCTTATTTTAAAATATAGCGTGAGGCTGGTCTGCTTGTGCGTTTCTGATAGTATGAATAACTCACTGATCTGTTGCACTTTGAAAGAGCAAATTGCAGTTTGTGGTCTGTGCATTGCTTTCAAATAATCTGGTTTTATTTAAAAAAAGAAAAGGCAACACAGCAAAACAAAACTAAGACCAAACCCCAAACCCTTAGGAAAGTTTAGCAGGCTTAAATTGCAGTGAAAGTTATGATTTGCTCTTGAAAGATTTTCATAAGTTGGAAAGATTGAGAATTGTTGTTACAGAATCCTCCACATAGTTTTCCTCAAGTATAGGAAAAATTCATCTGTTTAGCAGGCAGTAAATTATTTTATGTCTTTGAAGGTTTGGGTTTTGATATATTCTGTATTCATATGGATGAGGTATACTGATTTGGGGTATACCAGGTTTGTATCCTAATACTATCTTACGCTAGTGAGCTCTTTATAAAGACCCTTAAGAAATTTTCTCCTTGGTCAAATCAAAAATTCACCTAGCCTGACCACGTAGTCAGGCACTGGAATATCTAGCTGGTCCACTGCCAAACCATGCTGTGAAGATCTCTTTATGTGGAAGTTCTCTGTTTTCTTGTTTTCTCCTCTATACCTTCCCCCTCCAAGGCCTCATCAACCTCCTTGTCAGCCTCCTCCTGACCAATCTGGATACTAATGCTTTCAAAAGAAGGATCTTGGTGGGCGAATCCTATAGACTGTAGGCCAGTTACCGTTCCTTGGTGCTTCAGCTCTTCTGTGCAGTGTCTGCCTGCTGCTTGGGAACCATCCGGGAGGAGTGTGTGCTGGGATTGTTGTCCTTAGTATCCCCTTGCTAGTTCCCATTTTTGGCATTTGACTCCCCCAAACCCTTCTTTGGCGACAACAAATGAAATCAAAGAATCAGTGGGGTCTTTACATGTTTTGTTTGTTTCTTTCTTTTTTCCTAAGAGAAAGAGGTATCTTTGGTGGATAAAAATAAGAATGGCACAAACCAGAAAGAGAGAATTGTTTAAAAAGGAGTACAGGAAACAGGCAAAACATAGAATTAACTATTACCTATGCAATTTCTGAATTGTCAGTAACAGCTGATGTTTGTTGGGCTGTAGATGACCAGATGTTTCCATTTCTTAATGCCATTTTGACGGATTGACTGCCTACCTAACACCTACAGGAACAATGTGTGTTTCTCAGTTGAAACAGTGGGTATGAAGTATGTTTAACTTCTTGTAGCATCACATTCTTTTTGTAGTATTTTAACTCTGGTGTATATATATATATATATATATATGTATATATGAGCTGGTTTTTTCCTTAAAATGCGATAGCTATGGGGTATTTTTACAATATGTGGAAATAAAAAATCAGTGTTACATTTGTAGTATCAGTTACGGGAAAGACTGCCTTTTTATTTTAAATTATTGCTATTTAATAGCCTAAATATCAGTCAGTGATCCTGATAAGTTGAAATGGTATATTTATTTCTGTGGTTTCTTCTTGGAATTAGGAGTACTACTGATGCAGAGACCTACTTTTTGCCTTCAGCAGGAAAATCTTTGAAAATTTTATTAGTATTTCTAATTTCAGCCCAGCTTTAATATTTTCCTTATGATCTGTAGGCAAATCTGCGCATGAAAACATGTACTTTTGATACTATGTTAATTCTTAATTCTTAATATGGTTGGCATAAAGTTGACTGTATGTAACAGAGCTTCCAAATTTATTAGTAAAAATGGAGCACAATTGGAGGTAGTATGCATCATATATTCAAAGTAGGCTGTTCTGAACTGGTACTTCTGGTCATTAAAATAAACAAAACAAACCACTCAAAGAAACAAAAAGAAACCTGAAGAAAAACCCCAACCCAAAAGCCAACCAACTTGTGCAATAATGGCATTAGTCAAAGTGATGCTCTTTGACTTTTGTTCATGTAGCTTTTTGGGACTTCTGCTGAGAGTATTTTTGAGTAAAATATGTGCAGTGTTGAGTTTTATAGTTGACTGGAATGATTGATTTGAATCTCTACTGAATACTTAGGGAAATATCTTAACTTTGTGACAGTCTTCTAATATCTGATTAGGGATCAGTATGGCTAAAAGTGTAACTTTATGTAGCATAATATTTTCAGTGACATAGTTATGACTGATATCTTCCACAGTCTCAGTTTTTAATGTAAGCTGTTGAAGAAGGAGAGTAATCCAAACTGTACTGAAACCCTTATGTTTCCTGAGGTGAGGATGTAAGAGTGAGATAAATATATAAATCCATTTATTTTCTCTAAAAAAGCTACTTATAGGAGCAAAACTCCTAAAGCTGAAAGGCCAGCTTCATTGAAGCTGATTAATATCTTGCACTCTGTTTTCATACTGTTAAATTGTTCTCCAGTATACAGTGGAGAGAAAATGTTCAAAACCTGAATGAAATTGCACTATTTATAGAGGCAAATTTCAGGGATATTTGTTAAAAGAGATATTCCTTTAAAATATAAAATGAAAATGCTGCTTGGGAAGAGCAGACTGGGAAAAAGACCTTTCTTGGCAGGTTATGTTTTTTCTTGTTCAGTTGTAGTTTTAGCGAGGAATTGTGAAAAGAATAGATGTACTTATGCTTCAGGATATGAGATGAAAGTAAAAGATTTGTGCTAAGGTCTCCAATTAATTGACTTGTAACTAGTGTGAAAGACGGTTGGTAATGTTGCGCACATAAAGAACATGATTTATTAACAGGTGATCAAATTCGTGGCAAACTATCAGTATATGGCTACTGATCTCTCTCAGCTGATATTTAAAATGAGCCAATGACGTTGTTATGACTTGAGATATCCAAACTTGGGTTGTGTGTGTTGCAAATTGTACGTGTCAGCAATGTCTGTCATGTCTAATGCTTCCTTTGCCAGTGATTGTCTGTGTTCTGCAAATAATGTTGGTTTGTAGAGGGAAAAGATTTTGAAATTGAAATTCAAGGCAATGTTATTTTTGTAAGATATTTTAGAAAATGTACATATGTGGTTTTAGTTACCTCAGTCTGAGAGGGAACAGGAAAAGTGCCCGTGGATTTGTTTTGTTTGTTTTTTGTTGTTGTTGTTGTCGAAGTAGGGCACATCAATGTCAATAACTTTTGATCAGGAACATTTCAGCTGATTCTGTTGTAATACTGTGATTCTAAGCATCTGTCCAGAGTCAGATAAAAATAACCTTTTCCTTTTTTTTTTTTTGAGTTCCAACACAACTTGTGGTAGTGTTTTCTTTATTACAGTGCACTGTATCATTGTATTTCATAACATGCACACCTTATATATCCATCTTCTGTGATATGTATACAACTAATCTGTAGAGGATTTGCCTTTTAGACCTTCATCTCAAGGTGTTTGGGGTCAACCTTAAGCGTCTGGAGCTCTATACATCGGAAGGATGTTAGTGCTAGTTTAGACTTTGTCCCTGTTCTCTGCATGGGTGTGTTTATGTATGCATGGACTTATATTTATTTTTTCATAACACTATACATTGGCTCTACATGGAAATACTGGACACAGACAGAAAGCATTTGCCTAGATCTTCTTTCTTAAATGTATCAGCAGATTCTTTAATTTTAACAACCTTAGAAAGACAGCTTCTGTAACCTTTGTAATGAAGTTTACAATGTATGTTTCTCCTCTAAAGGCTTTAAGGAAGCAAGATGCTAAAGCAGATGAAACAGAAGAACTCATGAAAAACAAACTTATGAAATATGAAAGTGAAAAAAAACAAGTAAGACTTAATTTTTTCCTTTTTGTTTGGTTTTAAATGACTGCATAGTGTCATATGTTACAGTATATGCTTCCTTTTTCAGAAAAAACAGCAGGACAAAACTTTCTTTACTCTTTAAGAATACAAGGTTTGAGTTTTTCTCTGCATCAGAGGCACTGTGAATATACCTATGCTGAACTTCTGTCTCTCTTTCCAAGCTCTTTACTTCTGTTACTTCTAACGTGGTTTCTTTGTTTTGTTTCAGATTTATATATTTTTTTTTCCTGACAGATTTATAACTTGGGGATTATCTTTGATTTCTTTCTCTGATTTGTCTCTAAATTTATACGTAGTCTGCTGTTGCTCATTTGCAGCAGCCCAAAGGTGCTTCTTCATCTCTTCAACTAATTTATGCTGGTTATTTTGCACGATAGTTATTATTAATTCCTCTTACTGAATATGTTGCCATATTGCTCTCTTCCTGTTCATAGAAAACACGATTTCTTGTATTTCTGTTCTAGCAGGATGCTAGGGCTGTAGTTATTCACCTTTATGCATAAACCTTTATGTAATATTTTATGTTATGTTGCTCTCTTCATGCCCTTGATGCTGGTCTTGTTTACTTTGCCCATTTGCCAGCCTCTCAACATCCTCTTTGAGATTGCCATCTCAACAATAACAACTTCTGCTGTCAGAATCTATATTTATTTCCATGTGGATCTTTGAACTATTTATGGTAGAAGCCAGAAAATATTTTGTAGATTTTGCTTTCTGTTTTTTTTCTAAATGGTCCCAAGTTTGATGACTATATCTGATTATCACAGTTTCAATATTATGTTTATAGGAAAACTGCTAATTTTATGAAATTCAGGGCACTTCAATTTTTCAGTCATCTTGTTTGCAGAATAATTCAAATACAACATCTTGTACAACACAGGAAAAACACAGATTTTACTAATTACCAGTTCTACCAATGTTATCTTTAACACTTCTATGCATAAACTATGTAAGAAAGGTGACTTCAAATACTGAATGTTTATTTTGAGTTTAAAAGTATGTTTTAAGTCTAGAGACAATGTTTTTGAAACTTTGTTAAATTTATCTTCCATTATTTTACTTTTAATGCAATAAGAATTTCCTTTTGTGTTTTTTTTTGTTCTGGATATATACAAATGACTTTGTATATTCATGTGAGACAGAATATTGTGCAGAAATTATAAACTATAAGTTAAATTCTCTTTATGTAATTTAAATAAATATAGCAGGGATTATGTAGAAATTAAAGTTTGCTTTAAGGTTTTGGATAAGTAAAAATGTTGTGTATATTATACCTCGTTTTAACTAGATGCTTATATAGATTAATTTGAGTCAGAATTAAATAGTTAAAATACCTTTTTATGTTAAGATGCATACATTGCTTTTCTGTCTTCATCATTCTCTGCAATGAAAGCTTGAGCAGGAATTGGAGCAGTCTCGGAAAAAGTTGAGTGAATCTGAAGGCAGTAGAGAAGTTCTTTTGCATCAGGTAACTGCTTTGGTGTGGTAAAAATCTTAGTTTTTGTCTTAGGTTGTGTCTAAGTCTTTTTGCTTAATTAATCTTCCTATTTCATACTCTGCTAACAGTGTTTTGTGAGGGGAAAAAAGGAGATACAGGTTTAAGCATCTAAAATGTATGGACTGAGCTCTTGTTATACTTTTTCTGCTTTCCAAACTTTTATGTACATATATTCATATATACTAATTATAGTAGTGGTAGAAATGGTACATTTCAGTACATAAACACATTATTTGTAACTTCTTTTCATAGTGTACTTTAGAAAAACTTCTATATTAGTAATTATTTTTATGCAAAGTGCATGCTATAATTGGTGAATTCAGATAGATCAATGACCTAGACGTATTTGCTGTATTGCTGTATTATAACAAGTGATAAAAATATATAAGCAAATATCTGAAAAATTGTGTAAAGTGTCCTCTAAACAGTAGCTATTGATGCACATATGATTAAACTTAGAATAGGAAGGGGGCAATTGGTATACTTATCTTTTAGCATTAGTTGTTTGACTTGTGTATCTTGCAGAAGTTTGAGTTGGCTGTATCACTGTTTTGAATTTAACTCACTGTGCACGGAATATAGGGTAATAAGAATTAGAGGTATTTTTCTTCACTTCAATTTTAGCATGTCATATTTTTTTTATTTTCCTGTACATGATGTCTTCTTTGTAAGTGCTATCCTGTATATGATATAAAGAAAAATGTAAAAAGCCTCAAGGCATCTTAAGAATAAATACATCCTATTTTTAAGGAGCACAATTTAAATAAAATATATTGTTTATTAAATTTGTGTGGATTTCTTCACTAGCTATGTAAAAAGAGAATTGTAACATATACAATGGTAGCATTTTGTTTGGTTTAGAGAAATTAATGTGCAACTGTGGTAAACATAACAAATTAAAATGTTTCCTTTAAGTTTGAAAAATCACTTTGTGGCCTGTAATTAGGAAGTAGTTTGTCTTTTTGTTTACGATCTGCGGTACTCTCAAGATTTATTTATAAATATTATTTGTGTGTAGTATTATTTCTTTTAGTGCTTAATAAAAGTATGGTGTTTGCTCTTTCATTCTGTTTTTTTATTAAATGTTTGATACTTGTACATTTTAGATTGAGGATCTTCGTTCCCAACTTCTGAGAACAGAAGAAGACCGTGTGGAATTGCAACATCAAATTTCACAAGCTGCTATGCATCGCCAAAGCTACCAGGATGTACAAGATGATGACAGAAGAGTTAGAGCAGGTACAACTCATATTTTGCACTAAAAGTCTACAAATTAGTTAGTAAAACTGGACATTAACTTTGTGATAGAATTGCAGTCTAATTCTTCTATTGTTTCAGCAAAAGTAGGCACTTAATTCCTCAGATTTAAATTAGTAAGTATTGGCGCCTGGATATTAACAGACAAATAGCACTGATGGTTAATTTAAGATAAAACGTCTCAATTTGCATGGTTATAACAGATGAGACAATTTCAGCAAACTGGATAGTGTTTTTACAGAAGAAAAACATTTGTATTATTTTTAGGTAGTAATTTTTCAGAAACCTTGTGTTTCAGTCCTTCTGTAGTTTGAATTCTGCCATCTTGAAAATCATAGCATGAGTAATTTACTAGGTAGTTAATAAGGCTCAGAACTTTCTGGTAGAATTTCTAAGGAACATGTTCTTCCTGTGGTTAAGAAAATTTTCCTATATGGTGCAGTCAGGGCTTCTGTTTGTAGTATGTTGGAGTTTTAGAGTTGGAATAATTTTATTCAGAAGAAAAATACTTTAAATAATTTCAAGATATAATTGCATCTTAAATTACCACTTTAGCAAGGTTTTAACTTAATTGTTAGTTGTCTATCTGTATTTAAACTTTTCAAACACAATCAAAAAGGCATTAGAGAAAGTCTTTATCTTTCTTCTTATTAGCGCGGAAATGTATTACTCAAGATATGTCGCAATAGTGACTCCAAGTCACACTCCAGTGTTTATGTGAATGTTTAATTGGTTTGGCTAATGACTTAATTCAGTAGCTGAAATATGAAAATATAAAAATATCTTGGTTTTTAAGATAGGACTCTGACTCCCTGTTTTACAAATCTTATACAGAGCACTGGAAATTGGCTAGATCATGTACGTGGCTGACCTTCATAAATGTAACACAAAATAATAATTTCAGTTGTTTTTCTTAAATCAAGTTAATGTTCTACTGCATAGTCAATTTACTTGAAACAATATGCCTTTCATGTTAATGAGAGCATGTTTGAATTTTCTCATTAATTATATAATAATAAATCAAGGTGGTTGTAAAAATATGAAGAAAATAAAAATGTGCTGGAGCTATTAAGATGTATGCATATATTTATATATTTTTTGCAATTATGTTTTACCTTGCTGTGTTATTTTTGTTTTTTCAAAGATACATAGGAAGAAGACAAATGGAGATTTTTTTTTTTTATGCCTCTAGTAGTTGTCTATGAATATGCCTTTGAATTTCTGGTTGAAGGAATTTATAGTTCAGTCTTATCAAAAACTTTGGTTTTATTTGTAGGATTCAGATGTAAAATTCACCCATAATGTGACTTCCAAATCAGGAGGTATTACTCTGGTGGGATAAAATCTTGGCCTTGAAGCTTATGGCCAAATTTCATTTATATCAGAACTTCCCCATTGTTTTTTCCATCCTATTTTATTGTATTCAGTTTTGTTGGGGTTTTGGGTGGTTTTGATTTTTGTGGGGTGGGGGGAAAGCTGTGTGTGTGTGTAAGACTGGAATGCCCCTATAAAATGATTGAAAAATACTGTCTCATTCAGTAAAAGGTTATAAGGTATACAGGTATAGCCATTTTTCAGATATTTTGGTCAAAATCAAGAGTTATAGAACAGTCTCAAGTAGAGAAGAAAATTGCCAAAAGAGAAATGAGATAAAATTAATTTACCACGAGTCAATGTTTCTACTGAGTCTGTTTCTCTGTCCTTGCTGTTTTACAGTAGCTGAAAAGTACGAGAGAGAGAAGCAAGATCTGGAGAAACATATTTTGGAACTTAAAGCAAAGCTGAGTCATAATGCTGTAATGTCAGAGGTAGAAGAACTAAAGAGATGCATAGAGCATAAGGACAAGGAGAAAGCACAGCTTGTAATGCACATACAGGTAAGTTTGGTTTTGTTGCTCTTTGTTTGGTGGTGGTTTGGTTTTTTTTAAGTAATTTTTCATCTTTTAACATTAGATGATAGATTAGGGATTAATCTTTCAAACTAGGAGTTACTGTCATGGTCTTCTTTATTGTGTGAATAACCTTGAAAAGTCATTTGAGTTTGCAGAGGTTTTTTCTCTTCCATCTTAATACCAAAAAAGGTGTTTGCTATTGCCCATGATTTCATGGTTTGGATTACTTTTTTCCCATGTGCAAAGGAAAGGTGATCTGATTTTATCAACAGTTATCATTAATGATCGGTTTTGGAATTACTTTTATAAGGGACTGCTTACTTCCTTATTCTTCATTCCATCATGCTTCAGAACTAAAGTTTAACTTCAAAAAGTGAGATACCTTGTTCCACAAGATAGTGCAGTAGAATAAAAAAAGCAGATCACAACTTCTTTTTTTTAATCAATTAAATGCAATATAGTAATGTAATTATTATTATTATAAGTATTAATGTTCTTATTTATGATAAGCAGTACTATTTAACGTGATTCTCTGTGAAAAGAATAAAAGCAGTCTTTGGTACTGGAATTTTAGTTAGAAGACTTTTATCACAAAGTTAGATCTAAGTAGGCAGTAGTCTTTTTTTTAAGATGGGAGATTTCTGTGTTTTTTGATCTCATCTAGATTTGTTATTGGTAGTTAGATGTCTGAACAGTAACTATTTTCTTCTCTCTCATGACTCTCAGAGAAATGAGGTTGTTTTCAAAAGTGTGTGTTATCTCAATATTCAAGGACTTAACATTTTATTGTGCTTGTATTGGGCATTCTGTAAGCAAGGAAGTTTGTAATTTGTATTTATTTTTCTAGTGAGGGTACTTTGAAATGATGTAATATCACTTTGGAAATTCAAATGTAAGAATTTATTTTTTGGTGTTTTCATAGATTTACAGGGCTATGCTGTTCAGTTTACTTCTACTGCTCTTTTACCTTGTCAACTCCTGTGCTGATTTGAATGAAACTAGTACATCAAATTACATTTGGAAAAAGTTGCAATCTCAAAATAAGTTCCTATATGCTTTATGAAATTTAGTCATTGAATAGGTTTAAAAAGACCTCAACTGTTTCTACAGAGGGTAAAACAAGCAGAACTCATTTCCTGGTGTCCATCAGCACTGGTATTGTAGCTGGCCTATAAACTCCAGACTAACCCAAAACATTCTGGTTTTTTGTTTTGGGGGACCTGAGAAATTCCAGTTACTTTGGAGGCAGGAATTAATGGGATAAAAACCCACAGAAAACCAATTACTTTAAAATTCTGCTTGTAGAACATGCTTTCTTAAGTCAGAATGATTTTCTAATACTAATTTCCTGCTCTGAAAATATTCATGTGAGAGTGCTCAGTTGGGATCATTGTCATTGCTCTAAGTTGAAAATCTTTGACTTCCCTCATTTTCTCAACAGAAAATACTTTGTTCTTCTTATCTGCTTCCCACTGCCTTTCTCCTACAGAGGCAGTAACAGGAAAATAGCTAGTGTGTTTTTCTTTTAATAAGACATCAAGGAGTGCAAGGATGTGAATTTCTAAACTTGTGTTCTAACAAAGCATTTTGTCAAGCCTGATCTAACAGCTGCTGCTCTCAGATAGTCTGATTCCCAGTTGGAAGTGACCAGTCATGTTTGACTTGGGTGTAATTTATCTTTGTTTAGTGGGGAGGATCTAACTGCACTTGCCTCTGATGTACATGTGATATTAGAAATTTCTTTTGATTTGTTTAAGTATCATTGTTTTCAACAATTTCAGTTGCGTGTTGTTCATTTAGTCCCCAACAGTTGCCATAAAATCACAGTGATGTAAAATGGAGAGGATGAAAAGGTTAAAAACACATTCTTAAACTCATGTTTAGAAGTGAGTTCCATATGCAATTAATTTTTAAATTTGAATTAGAGAAATGTTTTATTTCAGTTATTGTTGTTTATGTGAGCATGCTGCTGTGAGATCTTGTAAATGTATACAACTATCTTAAATATACTTTTCTTCATGAAACTATATAGATATGGGTCTGTTATGGTTGACTATTATGGTCTAATTATTATGACTAAGAAATAAACGAAGTGCACAAATTATAAAGATGCACTACCTTACTTTCTCCGTAAGTGGTTTTAGACTCTTATGCCTGTGAAATTGTTTGATTTACTACCTCTTCATTCTAATAAGGTCTTCGTAGTCCTATAGTGTTGTCCAGTACAGCATAACATCAGAGAGTCAGTTTGTTAAAATATTTCAAATTTTCTGATTGAAAATTATTGATGTGTTTATATAATATTGGAATTCTTCAGTAATGTAAGTCTTTCAGTCTTACGAATATTGATTCGTATTCTTATTAAAATTCATTTTATGACTTTTCTTCTACAGATGAAACTGTTAGCCAATTATTGTCATTATATGAGCCAATTAAGATTTCTGAAAATCAATAAGTAACACTTTTCTAAATTTAAAGAGATTCTTACAAAACAGGAGAAATCAGTACTTCTGCAGACCAGCCTGTATTGCCACGTCTGTGTTGTTTTACTGAAATAGTGCTCCAGATAGATCTAAAATGAACAGATGCTATTTGCTTTGATAAACTTTCTCTCTAAAATCACATATCAACCTGGAGGGGGAAGATGGTTTTGGTGTATTTTGTATTTACATACGACGTTATCTGTCAGAAAGATTAGCAGTCTGTTTTTGAAAAAACAGAGAAGATGTCACTTAAAAGAAATTGATTTTGTGCAACATACTTTTTACTCAATTAATATACTTTTTGACTGATTGAATGTATCTGTCTTTGATTATTCAATTCACAGAATTAATGCTTGCATGGAAAATCTAAGTCTTCTAGGTTACTGGTTCCTAGGGGTTAGATAGCAAGATGTTTGGCAAGAGATGCAGATCAGATTGTGATAATAAATTACTATCTGGGGTCTGTATTTGAGAAAAATTAGTTAGAGAATAATTAGGTTCAATAACTAATTGTTGAAAACATTCCCAATGACAGTTGTATGATTGTATAGCATTAGAATCTGTGGGTGTGCTGCTGAGGTACAGGATAGAAGAAAGAAATGAGGGAGAAAAAGACATATAGATCCACTTCAGGTGACTGATCCAATTAGTGTGGTGGGTGAAATATGACTTTCTATATTCCTACCACTATAGAACATTTGCACATAGCTGCGATATAAGGCACTAATTCTGTAAACTGCAGCAAATGAGTAGTCCTCACTTGCATTTTAAATGATCACATGAGTTTTAAGGAATTTTATACTGAATACTCTGTATGTTGTGTACCTATACATAGGATGAATTTTGTTTTGTAGTTTGTGGTGATTTAATTTTTAATTTGGGTGTCAAAAATAATAGGGTACGAGTATGATATGAATAGTCAAACTAGGGACTAGAAGTCCAAACTGCAGGAGTTTACGGAATGGTAGTAGTCACATGTTTAGTGCGTGTAGTTTACACTTCAAATAGTGTTCAGTTAGTTTGCACTTCAGATAAATAACTAGTCTGTAACTGGAAAATGTTGTCCTCTTTCTCTGCCTCCAGTTTCTTATGAAAATTGAAAGGTAGATTACATACTGGGATATTGGATCTGTAGAAAACTAGATGAACAACTGTTTTGCTTGGGGCAAATGTTGCATCTGTTTCTGAGTTTGTTAATCACTTCTGTTCTGGGTCAACCCTAGCCAGAGCCTCTCGGTTGAAACGTCTGTGGTGGTTTTGTAGTCTGAGGGCTCATACAGTCTTTGTAATCGGTTTCAAAAATAATACTTGTCTTTAGATCTCTGGAGCGTTAATATGCTGTACCCCCAGGATTTAGTAGCTAATCTTAATGACATTTTTTAACTATTCTACACAAATAATTATCTCTTATAAAAATCTTCAGATATTAAAACCAGGAGGAGAGTATTTGATGTTATATTGGGGGTGAATGAGTTGACATGAATATTCTAATACCTTCCCTTGGTTCTGTTAGCAGTGGAACTATGAAAATAATATTAATCAGGTTAGAAAAACTGAAACCCAGAATCATCTTGTGTAAAGATTGAGTAGAGATAATATATCAAAATCAGATTTTTTCTGTAGCAATCACAATGCAAAGTATGCTAACAATTGCTGTATATATACACACTATATTTTACCAACAAAATGTCCTGAATATCCTGGGTTGTTTCTGTCAGGAGAACCTCTATCCATACTGTGGTAATGTATGTCACATAATATTGTCATACTTCTGTTGCATCTAGAGAAGCTCACTGAGTTTTCCTTGTGACTGACCTTGAGCCACAGAAGACGCTGGATACTCCTTGGAATCTGAAGTGTTTAATCTATAAGGGCAACATTTGTCATCTGTATAGACTTTTTTTGGAATCACAGGTGCTTAGTAATTTGCCAGTTGGAAGAGAAACTCAAGTGTCCAAGGAATGTAGTTTTTTTCTTTTTTTCTAATGAGTGCACTCTCCTGAAATTGCTTGTCCTTTCTCTTAGATTATCTCAGTCTTGTTAACTACAGTAACAATTGAGAAAGAGAAAATTGGATTAATATTAAAACAAACAAGTCCAAAACACTCTACATCTCAGTATTCTTGTCTTGTAGAAATCCTTAAAATATTTATATTCTGAATTGCCTAGAAGGGTAGTTCCAAGGTAGGAGTGTGAAAATTAGGGTATATTCTGCAGGGTCTAAATTAAGAATCACTCTGCCAAATTCTTCTGCCATAGTAAAAGGGCAGCCTGCAAGGCTCAGGGCGCAGCTGTATTGAGGGGAACCACTGTCAATATGTGCATAGACACGGTTGTGACACTGAGCTCACTGTCCAAGCTTCAGTAATACAGAGCGAAGAGGATATCTTCAGACTCATTCCACTGGACATAGGCCTGCTCACAACTTTAAGCACAAAGTTTAAAAATGTTCTCGAAACAAAGATGGAGACCAAGGTCTTTGATAATTCCAGTTTCTTTAGCACTAACACAGCTCTAGGCCCTGTAAATCTAAAGAGACCTGGAAGCTGAATTAAGGTGTAGTCTGTGGTAAGGACTGATGTTTTCTTTGACTGGTTCCTTCAAATCCCACAGCTCTGGAGGCTGAGAACAAACTTATGTTTGTTGTGTTAGGTTTTTAATTTATTTATCATTTAGTGCTATGTACTTTCTCTTCTCCCTGCTATGACATCCTAATGAAGGGCAACTGCTTTCTGATAGATAACACAGTATTTCACCCTTAATGCAACCTTCCAAACAAACCAACCAAAAAAATAATGAAAACCCTGTGGTGCAACATTTGATTATAATACCAGAGTGGGTTCCTCACAGTCCCTGACCCAGTGTCTATCTGAGTTTCAGCCTGTGCTGAACATGTATTCAGTACTGCTCTGGCCACGGCTGCAATGGAATGTGCATACGAACAGCTTGGTAAAGGAAGCAGTCAAACTATGTGTCCTACATTAATGATAACATTTTATGATGTATTGTCTGCATGCATTTTTAATTCACTTTACAACTGAGAGTCTGAGTTCCTGAAAGGAAAATGAGGACTAAAAGGTTGAAGGGAAACTGAGTATTGAAACTCTGCCGGACGTCTGTATACAAATGGTGTAAAACATGATGGGGAAACAGAGTTACCTACTTACCCCACGTTATTCCGATATTCAAGACTGACCATATGTGCATCCATAGTAGGATGCAGATATAAATATTTTGTGCAGGATTCTTTGTTATTTTAAGAGACAATGGGTACCTTTCGTCTTGACAAACTTAAAAAGAGTAGGGACATAGCATTTACTTGATTAAAATTTTATGTATTAAATCTAACTTTTTTGAAAATATGCTAGAATTGAAAAATGTGATGCTATGCATTAGCTTAATTAATAGGTTTTTTTAGTTGTAAAGATTGTTTAGAAAGAAATTAAAAGCTGAAGTTTATAAGATCATCATTATGAAATGAAACTGCAAGGTCATACTTTCACAGCACACCACTGCCAAGTATGACGTTGTCCCAAGGACAACAGCAATTTGCTTAATTATTTCTTACTAACAAATCAATCTTAATTCTCTTAAGATCAAAAGTAGGGACTAAAAATATGTAGTATGCTTAATGAAGTTTTATGTGATGTATTAACTACTGATTGTTTGCTGATAGTACAATTCCACAAAAACCAGTAATCAGTCATTTTCTGAGTAGTGTTTGTCTGAAAGGGATATCATATTTAGCAAGGTATGCTCTACTGACCCAAGCATTAAATGAAAACAATGTACTTTAAAATTATTCTAATGACCTGCATTATTTTAAAGGGTTGCTTCAAATCAACCACAAGGTTGGTATGTGCAGGCAGGTAATGACAAATAGTGAGGAGATCACTTTGACACTTTCAGGCACCAAAAAGCATGACCATAATCTTTGTGTTTTGTAGACACCTAAACTCTACTTAGACAGTGAGGTTTGAAGTATGCTCTTGAAGATAAGAATGTGGAGACCCTCTATTTCTCTGTCCTCTTGCTTTGCAGAGAAGGCTGTGTGAAATTTTGACTTGCTATACTGTTAATTTCAACCATTGGGTCTGTGCTGGCTTAACTTTTCTAAGGATAGTGCAAACTATTTGCTAAGATCTATCATATTTACACATATTGCAAAAATAAAACATTAAAATTCACGTTTATGTTGGTACATTTGTGTCAAAATCAATTTTTCTTCCTCATGCAAGTAGCTCATATTGATAAATTAGCTGTGCTTCAAAGTAAATAACTAAACCAAATGTTCCTCTGTATTTATTATACTGTAAATCAGTAAATTGGAGTTTGATTTGCTTCTACACAATGACATGAATGTTTACAGTTAATTGAACATTGGTTTCTGTGTTTTAAGTTTAGACTCATTTCAGTAAAAAATCTGTGGGGGCTATAGTTCTACTAATGAAGTAGAACTAGAATGTATTCTCTGGGGAAATTATATATAAATAACTATTTTTTAATGATGCAGAGCTGAGCAGTACATCAATTTAGGCTGATATCTTCTATGGTGCCTGCAGAAAGACATAAAATGGGAAGTGATAAAGTTATTTATAATCATGATTGAAGAAATGATGCCCCATTTTAGAAAATCAGTGGAAGGGTAAATGTAATATCCGACTGTATTTTATCAGGCTGTTTCTAACTTCTGCTATACTCAGTTTACATCTTTATCTTTAAAGAAGTATTATAATCTCTATTTTCATTGGAAATTAAGCTTGTTTTGATTAAAATTGTAGATTTTGAGGGGTTTTTTTTGGTTGGTTGTTTTTGTCTTATGAATCAGGACTTTTCGCAAGGTTAGACCTGGTAATTTTGCCTGATGAGCTCAAAAACGCAGTTTAAAATAAGTGTGGGTTTATGTAGTTTAAAATGAAGTTTAAAATACATGTGGGTTTTTCCTAATGTATAGAACCATAAATCTAAAAAGACTTTCCTGTTTTATTTTGCCATCTGTGTAACATTTACTCCCAACTATTCCACAAAGTGTTTGCCTATTGTTTTGTTATCTGTATCTAAGTTGTGTCTTAGAGCAGGAATGTTCATCCTACATATAAGCAAGTGATTGTCAAGTGGATAATACTCCTGCTTTGGATCATGGCTACAAGTAGCAAGATGGATGAATTGTTCTTGGTTGTAGCATCAGTCCCTTCCTGTCTGTATTTTCTGACCACGATCTGTCACATGCAAGAGTGCACATGCAGTTGTCTGTTCAGCACAGAAAATACCATCCCGAAAAGATTGGTACAATTTACTGCACCTCAGGAGGTGATGGCCTGGTTTGGAAACAAAAAAAAAACAAACCCAACCAACCAACCAAGAGGGAGCCCCAACCAACAAACCAAAGTCTCCCTCCCTCCCCCAGCTTTGTGGAAGGATCTTTGTCTAAATAGTTATTCTCTATGCGTCTGTAAAGTTGCTTATTCTTCTCTAGGCAAAGTACTTTTCCCTTGTCCCTTCTGACTTGCAGCCTGTTTTAGTCTACATCTGCAATTTTATTCAGTCATTCTGAAATATAATCCTCTTCTCTAAAGTATTCAGTCCCTTGAAGCTTGATAATATTTTTGAGGGGAGATCAGGTCCATGAAATTCATTTATGTCATTAATGAAAATACTGAATGGTATGAAAGCAGTCTAAATAAGCCCAAAATACAGGATACTAATATGAATTTCAACATGGTGATCTTAGTAAAATACAGTTTTACTAGTGTAGCTTGAATAGCTGATTTCTGAAATTGTCCTTGCAGAAGGTTTGTGAAGAATATTTTTCCTGAGTTGATTGTAAGTCCTGAGAAATGTGATTTGAGAAAGGCAGCACTTGTTATTTTTAAAATGAATAGTTCAACCATCTTTGCACTTTGTTCTAGAAACACCTACCAAGCAGCTGGATTCTCTTTGTATTCAGTGCTTTCAAGTATACGCTTAATCAGCACGTTGTTTTCATAAAAGCAACCAGCATAAAAGTGGGTAACAACTAGCTCATATACCATAGATCACTTTGGGTGTGATGAACGCTATTGTTTCCTTGCCAATTTTCTTTTTTCCTCTTGTCTGTTTGCATTTATCTCCTTACATTTTAATCTTTGGTTTATTTCTTATTTGTGTAGTGTGTAACATATGGTCAATGACTCCATCTAAAACTTATAATACAGAAAAATAACAAGAACAACCAGAAGAAGATCAAACAGGAAGGATAGAGTAACTATGTATTTTACTTTGTCTTGAAATTCTTCACCATTGCAGGGGGGGAGATTCTCTGCTCTAATAGGGCTTTTCTTGATATTCAAGCAGATCTTTTATGCTATTCATATTTTAGATAGAAATGTGATTTAACATTACTGTGTTGTTTGATAAGGTTTCATACTGCATGTCTTTGGAGTCAGAATGTTCGTATTTTTTTATGATGCTTCCAGGTGTTAACATCTGACCTGGAAAACAGGGAGAAGCAGCAAGAAAAAATGCTGGACCAGCTAAAGGAGATACAGAATTGCTACAAGGCTTGTGAGAATAAATGTCGACAAGCTGAACTCCAGTCTTCTGAGTTAACTCAACAGGTTGAAAAAAGTACCAAAGAAGCAGAATGGCATCTCAGTGAATTCAAGCACTCAGAGGCACTCAGGCTGGAGACTGAGAAAAAAAGAGAAGATTTGAAGGTGAGAGCACAGGAAGCCATCCGCCAGTGGAAGCTGAAATGTAAGAAACTGAGTCGTGAGATGGAAAAACAAAATGAAATTATCAATGACCTGATGGAAAAGAATAGTCAGGTAAGATTGGTTGATTTTTTTTTTTGTACCCTTTCCATTTGTTTTAAAAATGAAGATAAGGAGTTTATTTATGCAAACTGTGACTTAAACTGCTTTCTGCCTTGAGTTCTGGACCAAATTTTCTGGTAAACTGGAAGACAACTAATTGATGGCAATATTTTTTAGCTATTTTGGATTTCCACATTCTCTTTTTTCCCCAGTATTTATTCCAGTCTCTTAACTTAATCAAAGCTTTCTTCTTGTAAAGAGGAAAATTTCTCTATGAATGCTGCTCTTTTTCTTTTCAGGTACTGATTAACATAGTTTAGCTTATTTTTTAGTTCATATTTGAGGAAACAATGTGTTATTTTTTTAAAAAGCTTGGAATCCTACTACATAATAAGTGTCATTCAATTTATGCTTTATCTCATGTAATGGACAGTGGTAAGATTTTTGAAAGAAGGTGTTTACTTTCACCATGTGTGTCAGATTGCTAACAGACCTTAATCCTATGTGACCTTTGGCACAACTAGAGTACTTTTAGTTCTTTTCTTATTTAAGCTCTTCTCAGACTCTAGGCTTAGCAATGACATCTGTTATTGCCAGTAAAGACTACAGGTTCTGAAATATTATAAGGACTGCAACTCAGTTTGAATTTGATATTTGGAGGCAGAAAAGTAGATATTTTTTTGTTTGAGAATGTGTGGAGATTTTTTTAGCAAAATGGAGATTTTAGCCAAAAAAGGCACCAAACCTGCATTTGGGATGAGCATGCTGCTAACACCTGCCATGCAGTTCCAAGGTTTTTCCATTGATCTGGTTAGAGAGTCTGTGTTCCTTATATTTTTGTAACTCCTCTTTTTTTTATCGCTCTTTGTGTGTATTCAGTTTCAGCCTCTATTTTTCAGAAGTAATTTGAAAAGTCAGTTTGTTAAAATTGATCATGTCACATTTCTGAGCCTTTAGTTTGCCTTTGTTCAGTATGGTAAACCACTTATTCATCTCTTTTTCCTCCTATAAAGTTTCTCAGGAAAAAAATACCTGGTTTTTTTTGTTTGTTTGTTTTTTGTTTTGGTGGTGGGTTTTTTTGTGGTTTTTTTTTTTGTTTGCTTTGTTTTGGGTTTTTTTTTTTGTGTGTGTGGTTTTCTTTGTTTGTTTTTTGACTTAGAAGAATTCCTTGATTTGTTCACCTCCTGATACTGCTTTAAAGACAAGCACTCACAACAATGCTAATGCTGATCATTCTGTCTTGGAATAATAGTAGAAACCATCATTCTGTTGGCAGTGAGACTGTGGGTCTTTTATTTTCCAGTGGCTAGGTCAAAAGTTGCTTGCTCCTATGCTTGCTAGTACAGTGCTAAGCTCCATGATGTGAGCTTTTATCTTAACTCACATGCTCTGCTGGTGCAGTCTATCATATTGTATGGCTTTTGTTTTTATAGCACTTCCCTCACCTCTTTTCATGTATTTTCCCATGGCATTCATACAATGTAGTTTACTACATCTGATGAGCTCAAGATGGCTTCATCCTCTGCTTTGTCCTGCTCCAAGATTGATGTTTTCAAGGAGTATATGGGTGCAGTATTGGATATCTGTATTAATCCTCTGTTGTTTCTGATCCAGTAACCTGTTTGGAGGCTTGTACATGAATGTACCATCATGGTCAAGGCACAGGAGAAATCACTGAGGGACTGGTACCGAGTTGAAATTAATAAACTCTAGCAAATCTAAGCTGTGATTCCTGGGGTTGCTGTTTCTCTCATGAATTGCCTATCATATTCCTTACTTTTTATTATTATTTATGCTATCCATGCTCCAACAATTCATCCCACAGTAATCTTGTTCTATTGGTTAGCCTGAGTGCTTGTCTGAGAAAATAAGGTTTGCAAACATTTAAGAAGCTGGTCATCTCTTGCCTAGGAAAATGGAGGTTTTAAGGAAAGGAAGAACACCTGCATCACTTAGAAATCATATGTGTCTATCAAATGCACAAATAAGAAGCAAAAAGTAGAGCCAAGTTATGAATAAGTAGCGGTAGATCTCCAAAAAGTTCTGAAATCGCTGTTCATGTAAATGCATGGACAGGTCTTTGTAGTGGCACTTGATAGTGCTGTCCACATTGAAATTTACTTTGTTACATAAGACTCCTTGACATGGAGTTTACCACTTCTTATATAACAAATACATTCAAAGGCTAAATGCAGTCACTTTGTTTTAAACTCCATTTAAGAAATGCTGTCTGTATTAGTTCTTATTTTTAAAGTCATCACCATTTTGCCAACAAATTTGAGGTAACTGTCACTGGTGAAGAAAGTTTCTTTATTTGAGGATATGTAATATCAAATGAACTGTGTGCCATTGTGGGGGTTGCAAACAACATTTCATGTTCTCAATACAAAGTTGTAAACAGTTTCCATATGAGGATATAATCAATCTAGATGCAGCATTTATTATAAGCTTCAGGGAACGAGATGAACATAATTTAGGGAGCTTTGAAATATACAGACAACTAGCAGCCAAGACAAAATTCTGTAAAAATAAGTAATAAGGAAAAACAGGAAATGGCAGTCTGTTGTCTTTGATTTCTGTAAGAGGACTCCAAACGGTTGATGGCAAATTTTCAAAGTTGGGTTGCAATCATAGCTTGCAATTTTATGAGATATTCCAAATATTTGCAGACAATGGGTGGGCTATAGAAAGATGGGTTAGGTTTCATTCTTTTGGAGTTACTGGGATAATTTGCATAAAGTTTTGCCCATGTGGTTGTCCTTGATATTGGTTGACAGTGGAATTTCTAACATCTTGTGTCTTTTGGAATGTATTTTTCTTTTAAGTATGGAATGTAGAAAACATACTTACACTCAAAGCAAGTTACTTACACGTTTTATTTTGAAATGTTACTGGGTTTTGGTTTTGTTTGATTTTGTTATTTTTTTTTAGCCAAATCTTTCAATTAGAATTACAGTTTTAGGAAGGTCTTTTTGTTTGGTTCCCCCCCGCCCCAAAAAAAAAGCATGGTGGTCATGATCCCATGTCCTCAATTTATTATTTTTTCATTTTGCTTTGCATTTCCTATTTTTTATGTGATTGCAAATAGTTTTATTATTTTTAACCTGCACACTTTTAACCTGAATTGCCTTTTTATCCTCATTATTTCAAGTAATTTTGCTATATCCATAAGAAATGGGCATTGATTGTAGATTTAATGGAAATACTTAGTAAAATTCAGTATAAAATTTATTAAGCCAGTTTAAAGAATGCAGTAGTTTGTGATATATCAGAACAAATTGCCAAACAGGTTGCAGAGTTTCCCTCACTGGAGAAATTAGAGAACTGTCTAGACTCAATCCTGCACAATGTGCTCTAGGATGACCCTCCTTGAGCAGAGAGGTTGGACCAGATGACCCACTGTGGTCCCTTCCAACCTGACCCAATCTGTGATTCTGTGGTATTTGTAACACAAATATATCAATATTGGAAAGAACATCCAAACCCTTAAACTCCTTAGGAAAACAGTAGGATTTTTATTACATTTGACTGATTTTTATTTTGGAGATGACATCTTCATTTCTTGGCTTTGATCCATGAGCAAACCAAGCTTTAACTGCTATTAATTAATCTACTGATTAATTCATCAACTGTAGTTTAAAAAATAAGTTAAAATTGGTATACTTCATATGTAATATTTTAGAAAGTAAACAAAATAAATCAGCATATGGAATTGACCTATAGGTAAGATGTGTGTGACCAATAGACCTACCTGTATTCTGCTGTGTTACTGTAATACCTCATTTCCTCCATCTTGCTAATTAGAGGAACCAGTAAAGAAACTCTTCTTAGTCTGCAAAGAGAGAGTGTAGAAAGCAGGAAATTAACCAAAACCATCCCTGATTATGAGGCTAGGTAATTTAAAGACAAGTTTGAGATCACACATGTTCTGTGTCTAAATTTAAAGAAATACTGAATACATTTGAACTGAGTTCATAATGAGGAAAATTTTTGTATTTTCACAGAACAAAGTATGTTAATTGTTCCTTAGACATTCCTAATGTCTAAGGACATCTGTCCAACAATTAGCTTTAAGGACTTTAGGTCACAACGGATTTCTTTTTCTTATTTCCCAGGCCCTCAAAGAAAAGGATGATCTCAGAAGTCAGCTTCTCTCAGCTATACACCAAATAGAAAACCTCCGGAAAGAGCTGAATGATGTTCTTACAAAGAGAGCCCAGCAGGAAGAACTCCTCCACTGTAAAGAGGTAAAGCTGAATGAAATGAAGTCACACGAAGTATCTCTTGAAGAAGAGATCAAAGAAGTTCAAGGTACTGTAAAAAAATTGGAGAATGAATTGAAAAAGCAAGTGTTTCTACAAAATCAAATGCAAGCTGAGAAGGAACACTTGAAGACAGAACTTGCAACTATTAACTCGATCCATAAAAAAGACCAAGAACGACTCTTAGAAATGCAAGCAGATGTAAAAAATTTAAGCTCTGTACGTGTGGAACTAACAAACAAAATAGCAGAAGAGGAGAAAGTCAAAAAGGAATTATGTAAGAGCCTCTCAGATCTCCAGAAACAACAGGAATCTAAGCATGAAGAGATGACTTCAGCTAACAGGCAGCTGAAGATGGAAAGAGAAGTTCACCAACAGGAGTTGGCAGATCTTAGATCAGAGTTACAAAATGTCAAAATCAAACATGAACAAAATGTTCAAGAACTCATAAAACTCCTTAAACAAGAAAAGGAGGATGCGGAGGCTCAAATTAGAATGCTAAAGGTACTTATTGTGAAAAATTCCAATGTCAGACTTCCTCCCCACCTTCATACATACCCCCACATGCCCCCTACCAGTCAATGATGGAGATAATAAAGTATGGGCTTTAAAGCACTTGACACACATTTTATTCCAGGCCATCATAAAAGCTTAAAGTTCAGGATAAAAAACGTAATAGTATCAGTTTAAGTCAAAATCTTAGTTCAACAGTAGGGAAATAGGTATGTCTGTGATCACAACAGAAGGAAATATATGAGGCTGTAATGTTTCAATATGGCAATCAGGTGAAGTCTCAGGTGACTGAGAAAAAAGGGAAACATTGTACCCATCTTTAGAAAGGAGGACCCTGGGAACTACCGACCTGTCACTCTCACCTCTGTGTCTGGGAAAATCATGGAACAGGTCCTTCTAGAAGCTGTGCTAAGGCACGTGGAAGATAGGGTGATGATTTGGCACAGCAAGCATGGTTTCACCAAGGGCAAGTCATGGAGACCAACCCAGTGGCCTTCTATGATTGAGTGACTTCATCAGTGCACAAGGGAAGGGCTGCAGATGTCATTTATCTTGAACTTCTGTAAAGCCTTTGACATGGTTCCCTACTGTAAGGCTTGACAGGTAACCCCAGGCACCAGTTTTACAGAAAATTTATTTTTACAGTCAAGAACTCTGCAATACAGCTGGCCGAGAAGGCAAAGGTGGAAACCCATTTTGGTGTTTTCCAGTACCTGAAAGGAGCCTACAAGAAAGATGGAGAGAGACTTTTTACAAGGGCATGTAGTGAAAGGACAAGGAGAAATGGCCTCAAACTGAAAGAGAATAGGTTTAGATTAGATATTAGGAAAAAATTCATTACTGTGAGTATGGTGAGGCACTGGAACAGGTAGCCCAGAGAAGTTGTGGATGCCCCATCCCTGGAAATGTTCAAGACCAGGTTGGTTGGGGCTCTGAGCAATGTGGTGTAGTGAAAAGTGCTCATGGCAGGGGAGTTGGAAGTAGATGATTGTTAATGTCCCTTCCAACCCAAACCATTCTATGATTCTGTGATGTTTGAATTGCATGATGCATACTGTCATTGTACATGGAAATACTTTCAGAATATGAATAGTAATGATGTGTAACACTTGTTAAGTTTAATTTTGATAGTTCTTTCTGTTTCAAAAATTTGTAGAGTTACCCGTATCTGTACAATTTCTCTGAGAAGTATTTATATAGTAAATGATGAAATATAGCATTTTATTAATGAAGAAGCAAACTAATGTCTTTAGTTTGTATCATTTGCTTCTGATATAAAGCTATTGCTTTGGAAAGAAAATAAGCATTTCAGTGGCTTTAAGTGCTCTGAATAAAATTGAAAAGTTAAAACTAAACTGCGCAGTTTACTGTCAACAGCTCTGTAAGTTATACATTGCACTTCTATTGAAGCAATTTTGATTAGAAGGTTAAATATATATAGATGTTTATAATAACAATAATAATAATAAGTTTTATAGTTATTTTAATGGAGGTGTTAGTTTTCCAGGTAAGTTGTAAATTACCAACATATTACGAGTGCACTTGTGAAGCACGGTAAATAGTTTTCACCTCAATCCCATTAAATTAAAAATTTGCTCATGTCAAAATTCTATGAATTTTACCATAAAAAAGCTATAAAATCCTTAATCAAAGCTTAAGTGATTCATGTTCCACTTCATCATGAGTAATGCAAGCATATTTTTCCTTTATATTCTCACAAATATGCTTTTTAAAAATGCATCTTTTCTACACATTTTGCAGTTATGAATTGGTATAACTTAGGAAGGATATTTAGTTATTTAATATACCATTCATTATATAAGAATTGACAAAAATTCTTAAGCAGTTGGCAACACAGAAACCATTTAATGACGATTAAAAAAAAAAGAAAACTAGATGATTGTTAGTGGAAGGGTCATTAAAAGCAAATATTTTGACATCAGTGTGTAACACAGAGGACTTAATTTTTAATGTGTATGGCTTTATTTAAATGATCTATTGAAATATGTGTTTTGTTGTTGACAATGACTCTGAAATTAAGAGCATACATTTGACAGGGAAGAGAAGGAAATTGTACTTTAGGTGCTAGAAAAAAAATTGGTTGATTGTGACAGTGTTCTTCTATGAAATGGCAAGTCTTACAGTAAGGACATTGATATTTTACTGATGGTTGAACCTAAACAGAATATGAAAAAAATTTACTTCCTTATTTCATTTACAGTGCCATGACTTTCCCAGAATCCTAAATCTACATACATCTTTTTAAGAGCAGAGAGTTTGAGGGAGATTAATTTTCTAAGATATTAGGGTAGGCAACTTTTTCTGAAGTGTACAAAATGATAATGAACAAGATTCTCTTGATTGAGAGAATCAACATTGTAAGTAAAAGAACAAAAAAATTATATCCATCTGTAGGAAGATCTGATGAGAACATATCATCCTGCATGTGGTTTAATTACTTTTTGTCTGAATTCATCATTACATGGCAATTGTATTTCAATTTTATGGACATACTTTTCTTCCAGATTAAGGTAAACTTAAATGCATTTTAATTTTTTTCTTTGTATTTAAATGTTGTGGGGTTAGGGTAGAGTTTAGGGAAATCCAGCAGAAAAGGTTGGGGTTTTTTTAACCTATTATCCTGGCTTTTTTTTTAAGGCTGGTGTAAGTTTTTGTGCCCAGCAACCAATTGTCTTTTACAGTAATAATCTTACCCTTATGCCTCAGCCTCATCCAACCTTTGTAACTGTTTTTGGAAAGGAATATACATTACCCTATCCAAAGGTAGTTAAAGCTTTAAAAAAAAAAAAAAAAAGGTCAATTGGGAGAGAATTGAGGAATAAATGGAAATTTAAAATATTTGTAGGACCCAAAGCCTTAAACTTAAAAGAGGATGCATTTATGAGTTACTTGTAAGAAATCAAATTATAGAGCCCTGTGTTTAGAGGACTAACTGCTGCATAGGTTGTAAAAAGAGGTGACGTTCTGATCCTTACTGTTCTTCCCTCTCTTACCTCCTCTGTAGGGTAGTTTCTGCCTCACTTTTACTTGGTTGTCTGTAGTGCAGCACTGGATTGAAAAAATATTAGGTAATTAAGTATTTTTTTGGCTAACAGGGAATGTACTATAAGAATAATGTATGATGCAATAGAACTGGAGAAGAACATAGAATTTTGTATGAGATGTCAGTGTTAAGAAGGATCTTATTGTTTCACTACTGAGGTTCTTGTACTTTAGCTTTTAATTCTGTTTTTGCTAGAACATCCTAAATGATTCTCAACCAATGCCTTTATGATGTCTTATTTATTATTTGAAATGATAGGTACACTACACATAGGAAAGTGGTTTGCTTTGTGGTCCGCATTCGGCTACGTGCTCAGAAGCTCTGAATCTGTCCCCTAGTTTTAGAACATATGCTCTAAAAATCCCCTTGTTTTCTTAGAATGATGACATGCAAAATGTCCTCATGCCTGACAGTATTGAAGTATTTGAAGTATTAATCTTTAAGGTTATATAGAGATGCGTATCTATACAAATAAAATTCTGTATATGTATTTCTTTTTTAATAATTTTCTATGAATTTTGTAAGTGTGTAGTTCTTATTTTCCTGAAGATTATCAGATGTGGAAATTGGATTCGATAAAGATCAATTAAATTATGGTCACATCCACCTTGTCCATGCTAAAAATTAATAAAATTTAACTTTGTCCATTGTGTCTCAAAGGTAATACAAGTGAGGAATTTTGTTCTTGGATTGTCTCCATCTGCATAGACATTATAATGCAATTACCTTTGGTAGGAATTGAAAAGCTGATTTTGTAAGCATATTCACAGAAAATGTTTTGGGCACTGCAGGCTTGTCTTTGTGGTCATAAGTCTTTGTAGACCTGGGATGACAGAGTTCTTTCTTGAATTTTCCTTCGGAAGAGTTTTTGTACTCTGTTAGCTTCGGCATCTAAATTAACTCATAAAACCTCTCCTTACCCTTCTTCCTCAGAGGAGTTATATTTATAGTGTAATTGGGAAATAGAATTTTTGCTTTTCCTCAGAAAGGAATTTACTTTGCAGGTTTATTTGTGTGTGTAAATGCATCCCACAACTCATCTAATATGAAATTGGTTTTGAGTAATATGCATGTTAATTTACTTCTTTGTTTTGTGGTTGTTTTTCTGTTGTTGTTGTTTTTTTAAAATTTATTTTCTGGATATTCTAGAGAAATTCTCAAGCCTGTCAGTTGTGTTTTGCACTGGAAACAAATATATTCACTCACTCTTAGGGCTTTCAAGGCCCTTAAATGCTTTCTTCATTTTTCTTAGCTTAAATCTGAACAATAATAGCATTAAACTGACACGATTTTAGAAATTAAAAATACTAAATCTTTGCAGCTGTTTCCTTGCGATATAAATTTAATATTAGTTCCTGAAATAAAATGATAGTTTTAGTCTTTCTGATTCCAAATTATTTTAGTAATGGAAAAGTTGCATAAATACTAGGCTTCTCAAGGTGATGTAAGCTGATGAGTGTAGCAGAGTTGAAATGCAGAATCTGAGACTTCTGTTTACTGCTTTTAAGACGCTTTATGGTTCTACAACTCTATGATACGTATTTTCCATGTTCAGATAAGTGATTGTACTTAATGTAACTTAAATGTAAAAAATTAAATTGAGTTATCATTCAGTAATAGTCTTCCACTGATTTAAAACTTAGAGTCTGGGTGTGTTTTAAAATAACCCATAGAGTGACTTTGTAATCTGTTTTCCCTTTACCATCAGATGGAACTTTTAGAAGAGAAAAACATAGTCAAGACTCAGTGTCAACAGCTGGAGAAGATAAAAGCTGAGTGTGATAAATTGACAGAAAAATTAACCCAAAATGAAGAAGAAAATATAAAACTAAAACGGAAATGTGAGTTTGTAAAACAAGAACTGGAGAAAAAGGTAAAGTTAACTGATTTTAACCTTTGGTTTCTGCTGATAAATACCTAAAATAAGTGAAGTATTACAGAAATAGACGGTAAATTTAAATTTTAAAAAATACATATATGTATTAAAGAATATACCTAGTCATACTGTAGTACAGAATTTCAGTATAAGTGAAAGAAGACAAAACTGCTTTGACTGGGTTATGAACTGTATCCTCCAAAGATTCACTAATTCTATTTAGGACTTGAAATATAAATCTTGTTCCTGCCTGATCTCTAGTATAGGTAACTAACAAATGTTTAACCAACCACTTCTTGTTTTCTTCACATTTTTCTTAGAGATGCAGTGCAGTTATGAATAATTTAGAGCTAATTTGAAGGAGGTAAGCAATGTAAGCACAGTAAAAGGAATTCTAACTAATGTTGGAGTGGAGGATTTTTGGTTTTTTGAAGTATGGAGCTAGAAAAGTCTTAAACCTGGCATTTCTTTAACTTGTTAAACTAATAGGAAGTGGTTTAAAAGCTCAACTTGTCAGACTAATAAAAAGTACCTCAAATGAAAATTCAAAAAATGTTTTTTCTAGGTTGGCATTTTAAAAATAAAGCTATTATTCAGGAAGTATGTTTGTAGGAGTGTACATAGGTTTCTGTACTCAGTTGTGAACTAGCTCCAACCTTACCTGATGTTGGGAAGATACAGTTTTTAGACCAAGTTTTTATCTCTGAATTGAAAAAGAATGGAGAAGCTTTTGAGCACACAATCCTGTTATCTCAGCCTTGAAGCTAAATGCAGATGGAGAGTTCTACTTGATTACATTAATTGGTTAACTTCAGAAAATATTTACTGTTGTGGTTTTATTGTGGATTGTCTGAAGGAGTATTAGGATGGAGGAAATAATGTCACCTCTTGAGAAACCTCAAGCTAGTATAGTGGCATTGACATGTGATGGACTGTGTTCATCGAATAATGAGATAATGAAATAATATTGACACTGGAAACATATATAATATGATCCTATAACTTTCATAATACTGACGTGGGTCAGAATTGCTATTTTAACTCTCATTTTCATAGTACAGAAGTACTGAAATCTGTGGATCTTAAAAATCTTCCTTCAGTTTGAAAAAACCACTGTCTAATTCAAGTGTTTTTTTGTATTAATTAAGTGAAAAAAAATCAGACTGCTTATCAGGTATGTGTTTTTCACGTTTGTAGGTCACCTATATTAAAAACACCTATTTTGCCAGTAGAAGTAACACCTACACATAAATATGTATACAACCTCCTGAAAGGAGGTAGCAAGTAGGGTATTGATCTCTTCTCCGAAGTAGCAAGTGATAGGACAAGAGGAAATAGCCTCAAGATGTGCCAGGGGAGATTTAGATTGGATATTAGGAAAAATTTGTTCATTGGAAGAGGATTCCCAGGGAAGTGATTGCATCACCATCCCTGGAGGTATTTAAAAGATGTAGATGTGGTACTCAGAGGTCGTTGACTTGGCAGTGCGGGATTTGCAGTGGACTCAATGATCTTAGAGTTCCTTTCCAACCTAAATGAAAAGATTCCATGATCCCATATGTATCCCATTCACAGAACCTCTATGCTCGACATACCTAGCTCCATACTGGTGTCTCATAACAGCAATGTGTGAAGATTTCCAACAAATACACTTTAAACAGTTGTACCTTGTCCTTGTGAAGGTACACAATTAATAAATTTTCATAATTATTATTCTTGCTCTTCTCACCATTCTTGGTGCACTTGCATACAACTTGCCTGTTAAAGTGTTTGCCCATCTCTGCATTACATCCTGCTGATCTCTGCAGCAGACAGGTGTGATTCAATTTCACTTTTTCTCACAAGATGAGGGGTTTTTTAGTAGTAATTACAATGCATAATTCAATGTTTTGTATGATCTGTCAGAAGTTTTGTTCACTTTTACATGGTGGCTCTATCACAGATATAAAAGAAGTGAATCTAAATTTTAAAAACATGTAACATATTTAATGAGCTTTCTGACATTAGATAATTAAAACGCTTTCCTTAGTGGTACTCACTATCCTATGAGATATTCTTTAAGTAGTTTTCCTTTGAGAGCACACTGACTGCCAATGAAATTTACCTTTGGGGATATGTTTTTTCTGATGATAGAGATTAGATGCTTGTAACTGGTTCATGGCAAAAGATAGTAAGTAGTTGTTATGGGCCCCCTTTCTACTTGTGAGAAGGAGATTTGTAATAGAATGTCTATTTTTGACTTTGATAATAAATTTTTTGATTGTTGAGTTTGGATTTGATAGCAGTTTCTTCATAAATGATTTACAAGAGAATAGGGAGAATCAAGAGAGGAACTTATGAGTGCTCTTAGAAGGTATTGTTCTTCCATGGCAAGCAATTGACCTTTGCATGAGTGAGTATATTGTGATTATAAGATTGAAAGATATATTGCTAGTGAGGTATATTATATTACTAATGCAGTAATTTCTCTTTGTTTTGTTTTTCCTTTTTCACTCCAGGAAAAACAGATCAGCAATGAGGAAGATCATTTGAGAAAGATGAGTGAGGCCAGACTGCAGTTTAAGGATCAGCTGCGTCACTTAGAAATGGAACAGCAATCCATTCTCTCCATGATAGGAAGTGAAATTGATTCTGCTTGTGAACTTTTTTCTCGGGACTCCGTGGAAAAATTCAAAGTAATTCTAAGTTTTATATATGCTGCAGACTTTAATATTTTCTTAATGAAATTTGCTGTCACCTATCGCTTAACTGTATAGATAATTTATGGACGATGGAATTATGGATATTTAGCTGGTTTGGAGTGACATTGCTAGGTATTAGAATGGGATTCTAGGAAGATCTGTTCATGTATTACTAGTACTGCTTTCTTTTGCAGTTTGGTTTTTTTAATAGTTCTGCTTTTGCTTTTGTGAAAGGACCTTACACCAGCCAGAGTTTTGAGGCAGGTTTTCCTAGGCCATATGCCTAGAGTTGGGAAGTCCCCAAGGAAAACCTAAAATGCTTTTAAAATTGTGGGAAAATGAAAAAAAGTTTTGTTCACATTGATTTAGATGCTTTGGTTTTTAAGTAGAGAAGTAAATGCCGGAAATGAAAAGAACTTATAATCTCCACTTTTGGGGAGCAGGTCCTTGTATCCAGAAAACTGACTCAAATTTTCAGAAAACTGGTAGTTGGCTGTAACTTTTTCTTTGCTGTTTTATTACTTCTTCGGCAACCCCTGTCTCCCTCTAGCTTTTCTCCTGACTGTTCTGATTTGCTCCCCAGGTACAGAAACCACTCTTCCTCCCACCATATGATTTTGCATGACTAATCCTCTTAAATCAACATTGAACATTGCTGAGAATAAAGAAAACAGAGTCTGACTTGAGCTTGTCGCCATACTCAGTAGCATTTTGGACATTCACAAGTGCTTGACCTGGTGGCTTTTTCCAGAGTACACTCAGATTACATCTTTTTCTGTCTTGCTGTTTAAACAGAGGATACTTTGTAGTTGCTAGTCACTTGATAGGGCTGGGCTGCTTTTCAAATAGGAATTTTTCACCACTGACACCATTTCTCCACTTACCTATGTAGCTGGGTTGTTGCACCACAAAAACAGATGAGAATTCTAAGAAAATATATTTGATAAACAAGCTTTCTCTTCTGTATTGTTACAGATAAGTCTTTTTTTAATTAAATCTTTGTCATTTGCTATAGTTGCCAGATTCTTGATCATTGAACCATGCCTTCTTGGACTTGCTTCCCACCTCCTGCAGAGTCTTTGGCTTTTGGATAAAGTCTTGCAGATCCCTGTTGATACAATTCTTCTTATTTACCCTCTTTAACTTTTGACCACTGTAAACTTAAACCGATTTTGAATCTGAATTTTGAATAGACAGCTAATGTGAAAACAAATGTTAAACAGTTTTTTTTTTTGCAAGAAGGTAAGAAGATTCCTGTGCTGTATTTTCTTCTGCCCAATACTTTTAGATATTGGCAAGGTTTCTAAAAGGTTTCACACAAGTTCTTTACTTCAAGAAGTTGCCACTGCAATTTAAGTGAGCAATGAGGAATTTGATAGATAAATCCTTGTATTCAGAGAAGTTAAACACTGGGCTTAATCTTCCCTGACAGAAAATGGTTTCTTTGATTAATTTCCAGTAAGCAGAAAACACTTTCTCCTTTCTGTGTCTGATTCACATTTTTATGTCTATTTCTTTCTCTCATTATTTTCCATAGGCAATATCACTTACACCAACAGTTCTGAATGATCCTCATCGCTGGTTAGCAGAAACAAAGGTAATAGTCAAACCTCCTGAAATTTTACTGAACAAACTAATATCCAACAGTTGTGCAGCCTGAAGTAGTGGGAAGTGTCTCTGCACATTTCAGGAGGTTGGAACTAGATGATCTTTTAGGTTCTTTTCAACCCTAACAATTGAGTGAGTGGATGAGTTTGAATGGATGGGTCTGATTTGGTTAAAAATGTGTTTGAAAAGGTACTTAAAGGGTAAAAGGAAAAATACAAAAACCATTCTTTTGGCAATAATACTGATATTTCCAGACTTATTTCAACTGATGGAATAATTTTCCAAATTTTTCTATCAACGAGAAATAGCTGTCTCTATAGCAAAATAAATAACAATGTTGTTTTCACAAAAAAAATGCATTGAAGTAACTGCAGTGATAACCTTTAGATCTGGTTGAACTATTTTCAGACAAAGAAAACATGAGAATGTAGTCAGCAGGTTAGGTTTCTCTTGCAGCATTATCACAAGGCCAGAAATTATTTTAAATAAGGCTGTTATTAATTAAACCTAAAAGATATTAGGTTGGATTCTTGGGAAATGAACTACTTTCCTTTCCTCTTTGAATCTTTTGAATCCTATCATATGTGTGTGCAAACATGCTTGAAAACATCTTCAAGATGATGACTGATAACTCATAAATCTTGCCTTTAATTTTGCAGCTTTCCTCCAGCTCCTCCAATTCCCACATAAACACATTTTTTTATCCAATGTCTTTTAAAAGAAATAAGTGTCTCATGATCAAAGTAGATCACAAGAAACTATGGAAAACAAGTTTTCTTTTTTGCTTCATACAAAAAGGTCAAAGCCGCAGGAGAATTGACCTAAGGAAAAAACTTTTAAATGTTTGCATGTAAGAGAATTTAAGGTTATTGTGTAAGACGTGTAGACCAAGAAAGACTACTGCTAGATAGCAGAGATAAGATTAGATTTGAAGGAGAAAAAAAATGGTCCTAAGTATACCCACGACAGTTATGCAAGAAGTATTTTCTTCATTTGAAAAAGTGACACTGCCATATTATTAAAAAGAACTTTCAAAGAGTACCTAAAATCATTTGCATATGTTTCTCACCTAAGTTTCTTTAGCTGCTAGAGGGAAGTCCAGAATGAAAGACTACTTAAAATTCCACTTTTAAATTCTTTTGTTTTTAAATATGCTGTGTAAAAGTATTCCATTTGATCACTTCTAGATTTACTGTATTGATAATGACCTTATAGATGAGCTCTTATTTTTCTCCTCTGTGTGAACCTTAAATATTAGCTTTTGCTGACCAGAAAGGATTGATGTAACTTTTTTAGAATAGATAAATGCTTTAAATTCTGTCAACATGGAATAGAGAGAGAAAAGTATTCTGGAAGGACGGAGTACTTCTTGGTGTCTATGTGGACACTAGTTCAAGCGGAATTTCCATACCTACACTAAGATATTCATGCTTCTGATTTAAAAAGAAATAAAATCATATAAAAGAAAATCAGTGTATTGTTTTTTCACATGCAGTTGTCAACCAAAGTATGTCATTTGAGACTCTTGAAGGTCAACATATGTTCTCTTAATATATCTGAATGTTCCCTTCTATTGTTATTATTATTCAGTAATCAGTACAAATTACTATTCTTTGACTCCAAAGATAATTTGATCAGTGAACAGTTGTGTCCTTTTATTTTCATTAGAATTCTTTACTTTTTATTGTCCCATTTTTTTAATGTAGACTAAGCTTCAGTGGCTGTGTGAGGAAATAAAGGAGAGAGAAAGTAAGGAAAAAAAGCTGCGGTGCTACTTACTGCAAAGCCGAGAACAACTCAAGCACTTTACACAGATGAAGGAGACTGAACATCAGTCTCTCTTTAAACAGATAAAAAACCAAGAAAAACTTTTGGAAGAAGTTCACAGAGAAAAAAGAGGTATGTTGCTAGTTCCATTTTTCATTTTCGTTAATAAAAGAGAGAAAGAATTTAAAAATTGTAATTCCTATGGCACATTCAGATGTATTTTATCAAGTAGTTATTGCAAACTGTAATTTGATAATCTGCTAGTGGTAACCAAGAAAAAAGTTAGGGGTTTTTTGTTTTCCCTTGCTGACAAAAAAAAGCAAATATAATCAACTATGTTTCAACCAGGTACAATGGCTGAATAACACAAGAGTTTGATATAGCGTATCACATGGAGGGGTTTTGTTTCTATTTCTAGCTTTTTTTTGTTGTCTCCCTTTTCATTTCAGTTGTATTGTTTTTATTTTATTTTGTCTTATTATTTTATTTTAATTAGGTTTTTATTTATTTTATTATTTTATTTCAATTCTTAAACTGTTCTTATCCCAGGGGTTTTAGCTTCTCTCTTATCTTTTCGCTATCCCACCAAACGTGTGTGTGTGTGTGTGTGAGTGGTTGACTGTGTGGTACTTAGTTGCCATCGGGGGTTAAACCACCACCACAATAGCAATAACAAATAAAAACATTCTTGTAAATATTTTATAGAACAATGCAGGTTATTTGTTTTAAAAGAATAATAGGATTCTGTCAAGATTTTCTTCCTTCAATTACAAAGAACTTAGAGAACGTTTTGGTCTTTCAAGCTTGAATGTTTCTATTATTATCTTTCATTTGTTAAAAAAGATGGCACCCAAACCCTGATATGACGTTAATAGTGCTTTAATGTTCTTATATTGGAATAATTATCTGCTAAGATGATATCCCTGAGGCCTTATTTACCTTTTTTAGTAAATAAAGCAAACCGTATTTAGTTCTCAATTCTATTGAACCTTATTTGATTTAGGCTTTGTGGAACAATTCACAGCCTGCATTTAAATTTCAAGCTATAGCTAAAGTTATCATGGGAAATTACTAAACTGAAAAGAGTGATATTTAGCAGGTTTTGTGCATACAGATGAAGTTATGATTTGACCCAGTGCCAGTGTATTTATTTAGCTTTAGCCCTGGGGTGTCACAGGCCTTCCAGCAGTGGGTCTGCTACTCTTAATAGTATCCAAGATTTTAGAATGCATGTGTATTGAATAAATAGTTAGAGGCAGAGAAATGAAGTACATCTGGGCCCAACTTCCTGGTACATCATTCTTTGATAAGAAAGCTGGTAGTTACCAAATAACTGGTAGGTGTAACAGAAGGCCCAGTATGGTCTCATCTGTATAGCGTTCAAAATGGGACTGTGCAGGAAAGTACTAATGTGATGATTAAATGTAAGAACTATAGGTTAGAGTAAGGAATGTCCTACTCTGAGTGACAAAGGTATGGCTAGTACTGTTTTAGAGATATTGGTTTGTAGACTGACTCTTCTTCACAAGTGAATAGGAGTATGATAATAAAAATTGGAGCCTTAAAAGATTTGGTGGCTTTGTTAGTACATAGAGGAAGTCGAATAGCATTGGAATAATTTAATTTCATTTACCTGATGCCAATGAAGGAAATTTTATGTATTTTTTATTTTTACCACTTTTATACCAATTTTGATTTTGAAGCCAGAATCAGAAATCTGTAATAATGTTCACAAACACTGAATAAAGTTTTGAGATATTTTTATTAGTGGACTAGTAAGCAGATTGACTTGATATTCAATATAATTTTCTTGTGGTACTGAATTAAATGACAGCATTATGTGACACTATGCAAGAATAATGGAGTTACAGTCTCCATGTGAATTTAATTGGTTTGTTTCACAGTCATGTCAACATAGATTGTTCTTTTTTATTTGAAAATTATGGTCTTCATTACACCAAATCAGGGTTTTTTTATAAGCTATAGAAGATAGAAAAATACAAGAACATGCATTTGTTAATGTGAGTTCTGAGTACTATTGTTCATTAAATGATAAATTTAAATGCTTATAAAGGGTTTTTTATTTAAAAAAAAGAAAGAAGTTGCAAGACAAAATGTGGCTGTTTTTATTTCTTGAACAAATACTCTTACATACTGAATGAAAAGCCCAGGCTTAATTATGATCCAACTGTTAGAATGTAAACATGTAAATCGTTTAATGGATAAATTACTTGGACATGAAAATTGGAAAAGCTACTTTCCCAGAGGGAAAAAGAAAGCACAGCTAATAATATAAAAAAGGTGTTAAGCCGAAAGGAGAAAGCCATCCATCAAAATGATGAAAAACTTAAATTAAGGATACAGAATGCTGGTTGGCTATTGTTACTAAACATAAAAAATGGAAGAAGTACCTACACAAAAACGTGCCACTCAGTAATGAAATTATGGGCAAATCTCAGGTGCAGAAATAAAGCAAATGAAGGCAGAATATATTTAATCTCATTGATAAAAGAAAACCCTTCGCTTTTTTTTTTTAACACCAAAGTATACTTTACACTATTGCTCAATAAAATGGATATTCCGTCAAATTTGATCAAACGGATTAAAATATTTTCTGATGCATTTGGAATAATGCAGATTTTAGATGGAACATTTTATCAGATTCAGTGAATATCTGTGAATATCCATGGATGTGTCTCACTTTCCCTACTGACACAAACCACTTATCTGAGTACCTGATATAGTCTGAAAATAATTAATTAAAGTTGACATAAATCAAAACTTATGAAAATGAGACAGAGAAATTGTATTCTTAAGAAATTAATTTGTTAATTTCCTTTCAATTGTAGTTCTGATATTATAGTTTATTCATGCTTTTTAGGGAGAAAGAATTAAAATAGAGATTTTTGGTGGACATACCCAAAGTAAGTAGGATGAAAATTTAAATTGCTTTATTGATTAATACATTTAAGGAATTTTTATAAGCTCAAATAGATCTACTAAAACTTGTAAGCATGTTGTTTTTTGTCTTTTCCCTTCACCAAAGCATTTGTAAACATCTAGGATATTGTAGGCTTTTGCATCCGTATGTGTTTCTGTAGAACTGTTAACATTATCATAGTGCTACCAATGATGGTATAAACTGGCTGTCCATGTGGTATAATCCTGACAAATACAAGGAAGCTAACATAAAGATTCATGAGTGAGGGAATAGAGAATGAAGGAAAATAAAGTCCTATAGCATATAATTTCAGGATTGCTTACAGAGTAGCAGAAGTTTCATAATTATGTGGTGATGCTACAAGATCAGCTACGGTTGCCTTCCCTTCTTGATAAGCGTACCATGCTGGAGAGTATAGAAATTCAGAAGTCTAACAATTTTTAGAAATTCAGAAGACCTGAAGAGGATGTAAATTCTGATTTCTGGTTTGCAGGTTTGTACTTTGGATGCAGTTCACTATTTAACAAGGTACTTATCTAGTGTGCTACACAGTGGGATATTTCACAAAGTAACAACTTCGATAAAAATAAAAATTTCTTAGATTTTTCCTCTTAAAGTGATTTTGTTCTCACAATCAAATTTATTTCAATAACATTGCACTAGATATTCATTATTTTAACAAAATGAAGAGAAGTCTGAAATAAAAGGTATAAATTCCAGTTTCTTAACTAGGTTCATTTGGATTCTGGAATCACTGAACATGCCAAAGTGTTCTTACAAATCTGTTTAAAAATTAATTTAGGTAACAAGGATTTTATTTTCTTATCTTTTTAATACCATACTCAAAAATTGAACCCAAGACCTGGCCTAAATTTCTTTCATTTATTGCCCTTTATATGGTCTAGCCAGACTGACTAGTCTGAAAAGCTTATCACGAATCAGTGAAAGTCTCTATTTGATCCTGGGAGCACCCATTGGTCTTAGAGATTTAGATTTACTTTAGATGCTTTTCCAAGAAAATCTTCTTGCTATATATTGACATATATAGAAGGTGGACAAAATGCGGTATATAGTGGTGAGACATGGAGTCTGCACAGTTTTGTTTCAGTCAACAAAAAAATGTTTTGCGAAATGAGACCTGATGTATTTGGCAAGGCCATATCTGTTCTTTTTCTAATAAAGCAATGTTAGTAAGGCTGTAGTGATGTAAGAAGAGCGGGTGCATTTCTCTGATATACAGACCTTACACTGATTTAATTTAATTTGAAGATATAACATTCTGCAAATACTATTTTACATAAAGTCCCAAGTGGTGCAAGACATACTCTGTACCAATTCTCAGTGTCTAGTGAGGTAATACTCTATAATCACACTTAAATTATTACATATTTAGAATTTCTCTAATGTAGATTATACTGCTAAGTAAGGCTTAAGAAGGTAACAATTCTAGTCCTGAGATATGATAGACTAATGATAGATGGTTTTGTTATAAGCACAAATCTGTACAGGGCAAGTCTGATATGTTTTGTTTATGCATTAAGTTTATCATTCATGCATTTATCTTTGTTTATTGTCTTAGATTTGAGGATACAAAAATCAAATATTGGAAGATTTACATTTTAACTGGTTTTACTGATGATATCATCTCTGTGAATCATACAGGTACCTGCTAGTTTCATCACTTTTGATGAAAACAAGTACAAAGATTTTGATAAGTGATCTCTGAAGCAAGAAATCAATTTATTTTAATTTTCTGTTAGACTCCATGAGGATTATTTACACTGCTGTGGAAAATGTAGACTCAAAAGAGTCTGTTATATTAAAGCAGATTCAAAATGTAGGTAAAACTTTACTTTGACAAAAACAAATCTATCAAATGATATTCCTTTTTTTTCTATTTTATTGTCAGTAAATCCAGTTTTTGTTTGAGCCAGGAACACTAAAGCAGAAAGTGTAAAAATTTAAGATACAGAAACAGTGTAGTACATTGAGTGCAAATACACTGACAATGAGCAGTTTCTGTTGCTTACACTGAGGAAAAGTATGAAATTGGAAACCAGTGAAAATCAAAACGTTATAAAATCTTTCTATTATGGATTTCTATTATATAATTTAGTAGTGAAGTATATATGCTTGTTTGAAGATACCTTTAAGCCTGCTTCTGCACTTTCAGCTTTGTTTTTTTCCCATTCACTTTTTTTTCCCCATATATTGCATCATATTGCCCCTGTATGACAACACAGTCCTTTCTGTGGCAACAAGAAACATGGCAAGGTATTTTCAGGTCATCTCTTATTGAACAGTAAATGGGAGCATCAAGAAGAGAAAACTCTTTTAAGCATGCATACATACAGGAAGGCATCTGAAGGATTTCAGAGAAACTCTCCATAACACTTGGTTTTCATGGTGAACTTCAAAATGCATAAAGTTGAAATATTATTACTGTTAAAATAATTAATGTCTTCTTAATAGTACTCTTGCCCTTTAAGTAATGTTTGGTTTTTTTAATGTGATGGGGGAAGGAGGAGGGAGGACTTCTAAGTTATTTTAAACTTTGCCAAAATGAACCTGCGTTCAGAGTCCTAGAAGAATGGAAATAAGCCCAAATAATTTGGAAATCTTACCCTGTGGGGATTTTCTTTTTTTTGTACTGGAAAACTGAAAAGATCAGTCTGGACATGGATTGCTGCAATTATCTAGTATTTTTCTGCAACTGTTTTCATTTGCCATTATCTTTATATGCACTCATAAAAATATGGCTGCCATTGTGAAAAAGAGAAGGTAAGAGATGGGATCAGACTGTACCTAAGACGTTTTTAAAACTTCCTTTGATTTCTTTTTTCTTTCTGAATCACATACTCTAGATGTCTATCTGAAACTTATGTATGATTTATAGTTTGGACAGCATGATGTGTAATTTAAACATTAAATTGCTGAGTTTGTGGTGCTCACTAACAGTAAGAGACTAAATTTATTAGTTTTACCTCTTGGTTTACCTATACATGCTGGAAACTAAATCAAAATTAACAAAAGTAACCTGGGAGATGGGGATTTTGTGTATATGAAATAGTTAGAATTTATTATTTAATGTTTTCTTCCTTTTGTGAATTAATGACTTTCTTCTTTAAACCAAGCTAAAAGAACTGGTGTTCTATGAACTACTGGGGTTTTGGTTTTCTTACAGGTGTTGAAATGATGGCATAGGACTTTATAATCACAGTTATAACTTGACAATGGTTTAACACTACATAATAAAGAAACTCTTATAATCAATGGTACAACTTTATCAGGATTCCTTGAAATTAGTATGAAAAGTGTTGTCATGATTTCAGTTTATGTATGTTTCTGTACCAAATTGATATAACTGATTTACAGGTATTAAAGAAAAAAACCCCAACCAAACAAAACCCGTCCCAACCCAGGCACTTTCACTTGTCTTGAATTTAATATTTTCCTGAGAAGTATATAACAGAAACATACTCTTTGTCACTCAGTCTTCTTTAGGTAGAAATAACATACCCAAGGGACTCTTTAGTATCTGATGAGATGCCTGCTTAATTAAATAATATGCTGTTTTATAGGAAATGAAACTGAACCAAGGGCTCTGTGGTCCTCTCGTCTACTGCCATAGTCAAAGTAATTTTAGTCAAAAATACAGATGAATCAAGTTGGAAATTTCAACACAAATAAAAAAAAAAATTCTCTCAGATTTTAATAAAGTAAAGCTCTTGAAATTAAAAAAGTATTTGAAATCTTGTATATTGTTATATATAATTTCAATATCTTTCAAAATTAGAGCTTGTGTAATGGTTTTGCCAGGATTTGTCAGGCTCTATTCAAATATCTTTTTCAGTGTAGTTTATTGCGGTGTTAACAGCTTTTATATCCTTTCAGCTGACATGGTGTTTAAAACTATTCTTTTGCTAAAGTGAATGCTAATGGCAGTGCACATTTGGAGAATAGAAGTTTTTATGTCCTATGTCACTACTAAAAAAATTCACATTTTAAGAAGAGCTTCAGTCATCACTAATACCAATTCTTAATGCTGTCTGTACACAAGAAAATAATTTTAATTACAGAGTATTTGAAAGTGAATCCTTGAAAAAAGGAACACTAGTTGTTTTTGGGTTTACTATATAAAGGTTAAATTAAATAAGTGATATTTAATCTCTTTGCATATTTTTCCTTCTAGTGGTTTAAATATGACAATTTTCTAAGTTGAATATTTACTCTGATCAGCATGTTCAAGGTAACAACTGTCTATAACTGAAATTATCCTTTGTTTCCTTCTCGGTTTTGGTTTAACAAAATGGGAACTGTGATTGGTACTTTTAAATGGTTTACATATTTTGTAATTAAAAGGCAAAATCCTTAAAAATGTTTTAAAGTCATACAAGACAATCAAATTAACCATATAGTTCATACAGTAGCAGTGACTAGAACAATAAGCTACAAAGTGTTTTTACGAACTAACAAAGCCTTCTTGTAATTTATTAAAAATCCACTTGTAATAATGGGCACATATATTTGAATCTTCTTTATTGTGGGCAGAGAGAGTCACAGTATTTTTCTTGTCTGCCTCTATTATGTCTTTAGGATAAGGTCATGCATGATTTACATTCTTCTGCCTATTTTAAAGGACTCCAGTTATAGGTTATCAGGTTTTTAAGCATTGTTACTAAACATTGTTGCTGTAAAGTATTATTGTCTTGCTGAAATGGACACAGTATCTGAGTCATAGAGACAACATGCTTGCTCCTGGTTATGTAAAAAAAATAAAAAGGAGAACTAAGGATAAAGCTTGGTTCCCTATTCTTCAGTCTAATTTCTTAATTCTACACCACCTCGCTACTCTGAGAACAGAGTAGCATTATATAGTGCCAGTATGTAAATCTCTGTTTAGTAGAAAATATTTAAGTGTAACATTTATCACTTTCATTCTTGTTTCAAAATACTAACACTTTTATGTATGATTTTGTTGTGGATTTTTTGTTTGTTTTAGTGTATCTGGTAAATTGAGATACATACCACTAGGGAAAGAAACAAATGGCAAAACCAAGAAAACATTCATTGAATTATATATATACTCCATGCATATGTACACACTGCATCAAAAAATGTTGTACATACTTCAACTGCCAGGACGGACATTTTGTTTTCCTGATTTTAATTAGAGTTGATGACTAGGCCATAAAACATTACTTTCTTGATTAGTTTGAAGCTCTCGGAGCAGCATTTTCTGCAAAGAATGTTTGAATGTTGTCTGTATGGAAAAATGCTTCCATTTACAAAGTCAAATGACCAGACAGGATTCCATTTCTTGCAAGTACAATAACAGGATTGTCCCACCAAGAATTAAACTCGAAACCTAACTACAGCTGACAAAATTAGAAATAAGCTTTGCTGTTATGGCTTTCTTCATAATTGCCGGCTTAGTTTCTTGCATCTTCCTCTGAAGCGGGTGTGGTAGATGGGGAGTTTTGTAACTGGTAGTTGCATTATGTTTGGTTTCAATGAGCCATACTGACCTGTGTGTATGCGCTTTGTTGAAGTAAATGTTTTCTTAGAAGCTGTTTGGGTCTTAGTGATACATAGGGCTATGTAGTAGAATTAAACTTTCTTACAGCGTTTATCAAGGAGACAATCTGTGGAGGTATAACTTTTTTGTGTGCTTTACTCTTCTGATAGTTTATTTAAATGTCCAAGCTGCTAAAAGATCCCTTTTTTATTGAGATTGGAAGGGAAACTTAATTTCAAGACCAGTATTTTTCAGCTTCTTATGTTATTTGCTCTCCTATCCTGCAACCGTTGCAAATGGATTTTTTAGCTCTGATCTTCAAACAGCTCAATTAAGACATGCACTTCTAAGCTCCAAAGAATTACTCATCTCAAGTAACAAGTGACCTTGGCTAGAAAAACTTTCTGTCTTGCCTCCTTCGGTTTGCCCAGGTACTTCAATTCAAATGACTTGTACTAGCTGCTTGAAAAACCTTCATACCCTGTCCCGTATCTAATAGGTCCAAGATCAGTTCTCTGTATATTTGCATTAAGATATGCAGCTGCCTTTCAGATGTAGCCAAAAGGAAATTTGCTGATATACATAAATATGGTTGGGATGATAAACATCAATAAAAAAAAAGCCAAGGATATTAAGAGAGAGAACTCGCTGAAGAAAGTGGCATTCAATTTCCTGTTTTGTCATTTATATATGCCATAACATAATTTTTATGTAGCTGCTATGCCCATAAACATATCAACATAATTTTCTAAAACAAGAAATGACAAATTATCTTTTCAAGCTTGCACTTGGTAAATGAAAACAAATTAAGTTTCAATTTCTTTCTGTGTACTCCTGAAAAATTTTATTCATTATCAGAAAGGAAATGTTTCTCCATTCAGGAGAGAATTGTAACAATTATATATTATATGCAGTGACAAAACAGAATGTTCAACTGTATTTTCTGTTTAAAATGTCAACTATTCCGAGGGCCTCACTTTGAGAGCATTTCTCACTATATTTTTCTTTATATAGTGATGATTTTTTAGTTGTTTTTCTTTCCAGCTTATTCAGTAGGGTTTCTAATCAAAACTGTGGGAGAAAAAGCCATTGTTCAGTTATCTTGCATAGGTCTGCTACAGACAGAGGTGTGATGACAGCTCACAGATAAAAACACAAAATAATCATGGGTTAGTAAGTTAGATTGCAGTTTCCCATTCACAGAGACATTGAATATCACTGCAGACAAAAGACTGAATTCATGCTTCTGTTTCTCTCACTACCCTCTGTTGTATTTTCTCCTTCCCTTGTTCCATGTCTCCTCCTCTTTGGACCCCTCTGTAATCATATTTTACTCAATATTAGCCACATAGGGCTGTCTGTTTTTTGCCATTATGCTCTGATCTTGTTGTAAAGAACTAAGACCCTCATGGAAGCCCAGGTTTGTCCATTTTGTCAAACCAGGACAAAGTAAGCAAGAGCAATGCACAACCAGAGTCAGGGAGCAAAGAGACCTCCGTGCTTTTCGGAAAATGCAATCTGCAAATGCCATGTCTGATATGATCTGACCACATCTGGAACACTTGGTGCTGGCACTATGTCAGCTGGGGTTGCACTGGCTTCTGCGGGACATGAAGGAGGAGTAATTACATAGTCATTAGTACCCAAATTAGCTTATTTGAAGCTATCTCCTTTAAGTAAAGAACTTCACTGTAGTATAAATGTGCTATTAGACTGTTAGGCTTAAAGTTTGCTGGCTCCTCAGCAAATTTGTGAAGTAAAATTTGAAGTGTTTATTCACTAGCATTGTTAGATTTTCTAAAAAAAGTCTCAAGATTTATTCCTAATAGGAACATTTTTGCCTCCTTTCCAACACTGGTTGGCAATGTTACTGCTGCATGAGTAGTCAACATCTATATATTTGATCTTCATCTTAAAGTAGAATCAAGTAATTATCAAAACATTGTCATTTAAGGCCTTCTAAGCATTAACAATCATCACACAATGCTTAGTGGCAGAAATTCAGCATGTCACTGTCACTTAAGTTTTGTTTGAGTTTCTACAGTATCAAAATAGTTTCTAAATTCAGTAGATCTCAATTATTTCCTGAATTATCTTGATTTTTAGGGTTTTAAATCCTATTTTTTTCCTCGTAAGAAACTGCGTAGTTATAACTGAAAAGAGACTTCTGTGATTGTAGTCAAGTCAAGCCAGGCTAATGATAGTCTGAAAGAAGAGTTGGAGTCTTTTTATAGATGTTTCAGTTCATAGTAACCAAAAGAAAAGCATTGCAGCATACTCCAAGTCAAGTGTTTCTGTTCAAATACCATGTGTATGTGTGTTAATGAATTCTCTTTGGCATATATATCTTTGATAATAAGCAAGATGAACTTTGAAACTGCTTTCCCTGGTACTGAAATTAAAATAATATTTTTTACTACATTTAATGGCACTAAAAATGAGGAAAGTTCATATTGCACTTTAAAAAATTTCTGGGTTTTTGCCTGCAAGTAGAAGGCATAACCCAGAAGCTACAAGGACTGGAAGGATTTCACTGTTGTTATTGTTTGAGGTTTGGATTTTATGTTGAACATATTAACGTGCATTTACAGGGCATTGTTCCCTAGCTCGTGTAAGAGGAGGGCATAGACAGTAAAAATGGTGGGTTTTCATGCTATATTCTATCAGGTTTTTATCCCTAACTTGAGCACGTTAAATGGAAAAAAATGACATTTGAACTTTCTGGTTTGTTTGATCACTGGCATCTTTATTAAGATGGCCGTGATGATTGTTGATACAACTTTACACAGAACACAAAGAATGTTACCAGCAAGATTGTTCCAAGACTCGAAATATTGAGCACTAGTCTCCAAACTTTATTGACTGCATGCCCCATCAGTAAAAAATTTTTGAGCACACCCCCCTAATAGATGTATATTTATTTGTTGAAAATATATACACACAAATATAAAACTTGATAATACATAAATATACACACCTTTGTAAGTGCAATCTTAGTGAGCTACAAAAACATTATTCTGTGCCTTGATCACATTTTCATAATGGAACTGTCTTTGATTCAGAATGTTTTTGTTTTATCACTTCAAGGTTAGTCTTCTGATTTGTCCATGTCACTAACTGTTTCTTAATGAAACTTGCTAAAGCATCTAGGAAGTGATGCTTGCTTGAGAAGCTGTTCTTCAGTGATTTTTTTCCAACTAGGCACCCTAACGTCCCTAAGGAGTTTTTGGAATCCTCTACAACATGTCTGCTGGTACATAAGTCATTCAAAAGAAAACAACAGAATGCTTATAGCTGTCCTTCAAGATATGTTAAATATGTATATATTCACAACCCTCCCTCTTACTCCTCCTACAGTAACCTTCAATTGAGAATCAATATGGTCCAAAATAAATACGGTAGACATAGTTTGGTGTCTCTCTCCCAGGTATTAAGTTAGGCAGTTGCTAGGACATAGTGAAGTTTTGTGCTGTCGTCACCTTTGTATTCATAAGAATGTTCATAGGAATATTTTGCATGGATTTCAGTGCACTTCACTTAAGCTTCATATCAGCTCTGTGAAGATAGGGAAATATTTTCTTAAGCCGTGTTCAAATGAAGCACAGAAAATTCTGCAGGAAGAGTGGGGAGCCAGAAATAGAACTCAAAAGTCTCATGTAAGAATCAGGAAAAAAAGTTCTCATTCTTTTGACAAAGGCCTCTGTCGTGGGTTTTACC